>OX465107.1:1377581-1492581 GCA_949987565.1 Luidia sarsii
TTAGTTTTGAGTTTTATCAAATAACGTCAATATGCCGCCAGATGCAAACACAACAGCACTCAAATCATCCAAACGTGAAACTTGTGTTTGATGAAAAACAAAAAAATTAACATTCGCTCGACAAGATGGAGCTACTGTCAGAAGCAACCCACACGACCAAAGTACACCGCATAATCTGAACGGGGAAAAATTCTGGTGACACACCGTGGTCTAAGTGCAGAGAATGCAGCTCAGTAGCTTAGTTTCTGATTGAAGGGGGGGGGGAGAGAAAAATTGAAGGGGGAGGGTTTAAGTCACAGAGGTAGTGGTTAGAGAGCTCATGAGGCTGAGAGAGAGAGAGAGAGGGAGAGGGGGAGAGAGAGGGGGGAAGGAAGCCTCTAATTGTTGAGGTCCCTCGCGGGTATTGGCAAACCTTGCTGATGGTGGGATCCCGTGTGAACTGAAATGTTTCCCCTAATTTGCCTTTATCCGACAACTATGTAGGCCCACTGACTGGCACAGCCAAAGCTGCCTTCCAGTAACTTCCAGCATGTATTTAAAGTCGCCAGCCAATTTTGAGTTTTTATTTCATTTTTCCCTCCCCCTTTTCCCCCACGGGCAATCTCATTTTAAGTCCGTAGAGGTCCTGACATTTCCATCCTAACAGATCCTCTGAGAAAGATTCCATTTGATTATAACCGGTAGGCTCTCAAACTTTTTTCAAATCTGTAAATCAATTTAAGGGGCCCGGAACTGTTGCTTTTTCAGCACGACCTTTCTCAAAGGTACAAAATGTCAAGTTATTCTAAAAAAAAAAAAAAAAACGATGAGCAGTTTATGACATCTTTTTACTTCTTTCTTAAAAAGAAAGAAAGAATAATAATAATTTTCAGAAATTCATAATAATTGAAAACAACACTTAATCAGAGTGTAACTTAACATGGTTTATGTTTGGTACAAACATAACATAGATGGATAATCCACGCAGAATTCCAATAGCGCTTTGTCTATGCACCTTGTGTCTGAAGAGGAAGAAGGAGAATGAATGCCCTGGGGAAAATCAGAACAAACAGTAAGGCTTTTCCGCTACACTTTGTGGCGGAAAAGCCACAGAAGAAGGTGTTTTGATCACCACTGACAGACTTTTTTCAAGTCAATGACTTGCTTAAATGACCCCTTCAATTCAAGTGGAGAATGATGGGTTACGGAAGTTTGTTCATGAACGACAGACTAAAGGTTATTGATCCACGGAGTCCATCAGGTATGGAAAGAGAGAAGGGTGGATGGGGGCTTGAATGGGTTGAATTGGCTGCCCCTACAAAGACATGCTCCAATGATTAGCACCAAACGTGGGGGTGTTAGGTGGAAGAGAGAGAGATGAGAGAGAGAGATGGAGAGAGAGATGGAGAAAGATGGAGAGAGATGGAGAGAGATGGAGAGGGAGAGAGATGGAGAGAGAGAGGGGGATGGAGAGATATGGAGAGAGATGGAGAGGGAGAGAGATGGAGAGAGAGAGAGAGATGGAGAGAGAGATATATATGGAAAGAGAGAGATGGAGAGAGAGAGAGATATGTAGAGATGGAGAGAGATGGAGAGAGATGGAGAGAGATGGAGAGAGAGAGAGAGATGTAGAGATGGAGAGAGATGGAGAGAGATGGAGAGAGAGATGGATAGAGAGAGATGGAGAGAGAGAGATGGAGAGAGAGATGGAGAGAGAGAGAGAGAGAGAGATGGAGAGAGAGAGATGGGGAGGGAGAGAGATGGGGAGAGAGAGATGGAGAGAGATGGAAAGAGATATGGAGAGAGAGAGAGAAATGGAGAGAGAGAGAGATGGAGAGAGAGAGATGGAGAGAGAGAGAGAGAGATGGAGAGAGAGAGAGATGGAGAGAGAGAGATGGAGAGAGAGAGAGAGATGGATGGAGAAAGAGATGGAGAGATGGAGAGAGATGGAGAGAGATGGAGAGAGAGAGATGGAGAGAGAGATGGAGAGAGAGAGAGATGGGGAGAGAGAGATGGATGGAGAAAGAGATGGAGAGATGGAGAGAGAGAGATGGAGAGAGAGAGAGAGTGAATGCACGCAAACCAAACATCTGTGTGGTCGATGAGTGGCTATTGCATGTGGCTTACAGTGGTATGTCTTTGTGCATCTTTGTTTGCATACAGGTAGATCTCATGAAATGGGATCCACACTTAACAGACATCTAATGGGGTCTGATTATACATGTAGCTCATGGAGCTCCTTGTGCGTATTATTTTACTTTAAATTGGAGTCCTACCACTGTGCTGATATAACACCCCAGGTGCAAACACCGTGATTACATATGAATAGAGTTCCGACTTCTGAGCAGTATCTGCCCCTTGACAAATGTGAAACTTTCATGACTGATTGAGAAGGAGTTTGGTGGTTAAGGGTAAAACATTGGCAGCGTGTGATACCACCTGTCTGGAGACTTTTACACCCAATCTCAGTCCCAACCAAGTTCCCCCTGCCAAACCCCTTACTGCCACTGTCAGTTTGTACATGCTTACATCATGCAGCATATGTAACCATGTTTCAGAGACCAGGGGGTTTGAAAGAAGAAGGCTACGAAGAGTGAATCTACTGGACGGTGGTTGGTGAAGAAACAAAGAATGGTGAGTTAAGTGCAACGTGTTTTGGATAAACACCGGTTTATCTAGCCACATTCAGCTGGCTGTCTGTCTGCCGGCCTCAGTCAGGCTTTGAAATAGCACTGCTATGGTTTTGCCATGCAGGGCATTGCCACAGGACAGGTTGAAGCAAGCACACCATGTCAGTGTCCATCCACCTACAAATGAAGTATACAGACACCTTACAAGGCAGAGGGGGAGAAAGGGACAACACTATGCACTGATCAAATGCCCCTGTTGATTACAGAATGCTCTTGTCATTGCTGATTTCAACCCTGGTACTTAGAGCAGAGTGACTTGCCTAACCCACTCCCCCTCAGGAATTATCCAGTAATTGGCCCATGCTTCCTTTTCAGTCTGTCCAGCAAGTGTTATGCAACAATACCCAGCCTCACCATCTTGACCAAGGAGTGTGCTAGCACCTCTTCCTTCCCCTCTCCCTCCCTGTCTCTCTTTGTATCTCTGTATCCCTCTCTGTTTGTTTCTCTCCCCCTCCCTCTCCCTCCCTGTCTCTCTTTGTATCTCTGTATCCCTCTCTGTCTGTTTCTCTCCCCCTCCCTCTCTCTCCAAGTCTCTCTTTGTCTCTCCCTCTCTCGGTGAATAAATTTGTGGGGGGTGGGGTGGGGGTGGGGGAAGAGGTTGAAAAGGTGAATGTTTGGAGCATTGTAAAGGGACAAAGTCCAGTTGTTCATGTGGTTTGGTTAACTTAAATGGTCCTGCACTACATATTTCAGCACATATGGGAGTCTGTGGGGGCTATTGACAGACCTTGAGTGCCAGCCTTAGTTCTGGCCCAGCCAGGGAGAGTGAACCCAAGACCAGTTCTAATCCTTGTTGACTCTGGGTTTTCTGTGGGGCTTAAGCCACCAAAGGCCCAAGGATTTTTCGCCGATTGAGGGGGGGAGGAGTGGTAGGTTATCAAAATTCAATTCTGGAACTCAAACTCCAAGACAATCCGTCAAGGTCAGGCTAGATAAACTTGTCAGGAGGAATAACCCTGAGTTGGCATTTCTTTGAAGGAGCCAGATTTGGTGTCACATCCGGAAACAACCAAATCAATAATACAAATAAATACAAATTACCAGGTAAATGCCCAACATTGTTAAAATCTTAAAGAAACTGGAGGGCCAGGTAATTTGATCATACATGTTGCACTTCCTTTCATTTCCCAAGATCTTGCTAGGATCCATACCTGCCCTGCCTTTCCCAGTGATACAAGTGGTACACAAATTCCACCTTTGTGAGAGGTCCTACTAACTACTACTAGGGTCAAAATTTGAAGTCCTCTAAATTTTTGAGAACGATTATATGTAAGATAAAAAAGTTATATATATTTTTTAAAATTTTCATTGTGCTATTTGTCAGATGTCAACTATCTGAATCTGTGACTAGCTCCATGTATGTGACTGTCCAGGGTCTGCCCCTCCCCTCTCCCCCACCTGATGTGCACAAATGGGACTTGGTTTGGATCTGAACCTAGGTCACACAGTGACCGATGAAGAGTGTGTACCAGAGGGTGGTGAGGGTGAGAGAGAGAGAGGGGAGGGGGTAGGGAAGTAGGAGAGGAATCAGGATGGATGCCTAATAAATCACGGGCCAGAAGTGATTAAAGAACACAGCAAGCCAGACTGCCATCACAACCATGGCCTTCAACAATCCATCATCACACTTCTTTCCCCCCAAAGCCTCACAGCCACCCCAACTCCCCACCCCCCCAAAAAACAATAACCCAAAGGTCAAGGACTGTCCCAACTTCCATTGACCTTGCTATTCTATTCACCCTGCTAACAGGTACTAAGGTTGGTCCATGAGTACAATGCATTTGGATTCCTGACATTAACTTCTTTTCAAACCTTTAAGGGGTCCTGACGTTTCAAATTTTGCAGGGCCTTTCTCAAAGGGCAGAAATACATCCGCAGTCGATTTTCACGTCCTTAACTTACAATCAATCGCAAGACGACTAGCAATGCACAGAGACCATACGGCTTTTCACAACTAACGATGGGTTATCCACCGTGAGCTGAGTGACGATGCATCATAAGGCTTTGTGAAATCCACACCAGCCCCCCCCCTATGCTTCTCAGACATTTAAGCAAGCTGGCAGATTGCATCAATTTGTGCATTACTTTGAGTCCGAAATCGGAATATTGAAGAAAAAAAATTGATTATTTATAAAAAAAAATTTTTTTGGGGGGAGGTTTTCACAGTCGATTTCCTTGGAATGAATTTGACTTCATCTGCAACCGAAACGTCGCCACCAGCAACGACACATCGCGTGACTTTGATCACCCTTTCTACTTGCATCCGATGATCTCCACGATACCCTAAAATAGCACAGGTGGACAGATTGTCATTTCCTAACAAACAGCAAAACAGGGAGATGACCCCCCCCCCCACCCCTCAACCAAAAACCTTCCCCAAATGCATGAAAGGTCCATGGTTCTGATCCCAACGCAACCTTTCTCAAAGGCAAAGAAGGGTCTTGCTTGGATCCAAACTTTGAGCCCTGTACTTTTGTGATTATTTGTACGGTTTTTATCATGTGCAGTATACAGGTACGTTTGCCTTGGGTGATTTCATTCAGTCTTCTGCAGTGATTTTTGTCTCACTTTTCACATCCAGAACACTGAGTCCCTCTCCTTTCCCTGGAGAACTCACTGAACCATCCCAGACGTATGCCTGGAGCCCACTGCACTATAAATGAACTCTGCTGAGTACTGTTCCCAGTGCTGTGCTGCACATTCCCTGTGGTTTGCAGTGGACAAGAATGTCCCAGTACTCCCAGTACTACATTGTATAGTGACAATAACTAGCAGCACTGCTCTATTGTCAATTGTTGCTCATACCCACTCTGCTCTGCTCTACTCTACTGAGTCTACTCCACAAGGTTTTAATAACAAAAACAGGGAATGTAGTTAACCACATTTGAGAAAGATCCTTTGAGAAAGGTCCTGCTAGGATCGAAATGTCAGGCCCTATAACTTTGGTGAACTATAATAAACATCAAATGTGTCAGCTCCCACATGTACATGTAGTTGCTCTTGCTTAAAAAAAAAAGATTTAAAAAAAGGTTTTCAATGGAAAGGCACAATAAGGGTTAGGCAGGGCTGACCTCTGTGTGCACATTCATGTACATATTGTACATGTTGAGTCAAGGGATAGCTTGTTGCAACTGCACATGTACCAGTACTACACATACAGTATTTCATTGACTGAGAGATAAGAAATGCCATTCCACTGTTGTGTAGTACATACAAGTACATGTTCTCTAAGGGGCTCTAGAGATGTACTGCGACTGGCTGGTATGAACATGAGGGGAACGTCCCTCAACCAGAACCGAATGTCTATACTCCAGAAAGATTTGCCATAAGATTCAACGGCCACGAGTCTTTGCAGATATATTGCAGTGTATTTTTAATCCGTTCAGTACGATGAGTGAGATTGCCTCCTACATTAAAAATAATAATGACTAACATTTTTAAGAGGCACTTAATACGGCTGTTTCCAAGCGCATCATTGTCTGTTGTCTGTCTACATATAACAACCAGAACTTTAACTTACGATCTCAAAGGTACATGTAGAATGACAACCCCCCCTAATGGTCAAATTTGACCATCGTTCCCACTCCAGGTCAATTTAACCGAGATGATGCTTAAAGTAACCGAGCTGGCAAAAATCATTTGTGCACAGTGCATGTACGCCAAGTCACCTTTTACCAAGTGGTGTGTTTCAACTGGACTAATCGGCTCGGTTAAACTTACCTGGTCACTTTTACTGGGCAGAGGTTGGCCAGTAAAAGTAACCATTCGGCTTGGTTAAAGTAACCGAGAGGAAATTTAACTGGGCCGTTTCCACTGGACTTAAAATGTGTAAAGTAACCATAGTCTCGGTTACTTTGACCAAAATAAGTCCAGTGGAAACGTGGCTTAAGCTGGGTTTTGGAAAAGGACCCCTTTGCCCTGTGCTTGCGAGAATGAACCGCAAAGGCATGCAGGAGACAAACCGACCCAGAGGTTTTTAGTTTTTACAAGCGGGTTTGGTCTCGGCTTGCACACTGCTGCATGCTCAGCTCAGCTCAGCTCAGCAGGTGGGTGGGGGTAAGTAGCTTTTTGGCTGGACAATACAGCCAGACTTGATGGGATTGAGGGGGGGGGGAGAGGGCTTGTTCAAACAAATCCCAAGACAGTCAGTCCAGCCACTGCAGTGCATGAGGGGCTTGTGTGAGGAGCAGTATGGTGCCACTCTCTCTCTCATCTCCCTCAGGACTAACGGCCACAATATGACAAACCAATCAAACCCTCAGGGGTTTGGGGCAACTGATAAAAGAGGACCCCCCCCCCTCTCTGAAAAAGAGCCAAAAATATCAGAAACACCTGATTAACAAAGAAATCGACTCCCTTAAATAGGGAGGAATTTGAATGCCCTATCTCTCTCAAGGTCATATGGACTGCGGGTGGCAGGTTGGAAGGGGATTTTGTTTTAATGGTAAGAGGGAAATCATCCATTCTGACCACTGGGGTGCATGACACCTGGCGGGAGGTGTTTTTGTTTTCACACCACAAACACGGGGTTTTTCGCTGTATTCCTGCAAATCCGCGCTTGAAAAGAGACAAGCCCTGCGTTACAAGATCACCCAGTGCAGCTGAACATTATTAACAGCAGCTAGACATTTGCAATTAACAAGACATCTTACAAGTTTGTGTCAAACTACAGCTACAACAACAGCCAGTCACATTCCGCCCCTGCTCAAGAAATCCCAACTGACTTAGTAACGCAGCACTGCATGTGGTCTCTTTTCAAGCACGGATTTGCACGAATACAGCGTAAAACCCATGGCTGCGGTGTAACAAAAATATACGCTAGCGGGAGTGGGTGCAATAGGTCTGGGTCCCTGTCTGCACTGATTGAGATTACGGGCACAAGTCTATGGGGGATTGAGGCAGGCTCAGACTAGGCACCTGTCTGCCTGAAGTGGGTAGACTGGCACCCCTGTCCTGCCTTGACTAGTCTGATTCTGAACGTGGCAGCGACTAGCGACACCGGAGATGCCAAGTAACTAAGCTTATGATCTTGGGCACACACACAAAAATTGCTACTGCGTGACAATCCTTCCATTTCAAAAATTAGGCTGCCAGCCGAAGCAATCAACTGACTTCAAGCAGCGCAAATGGTTGCCAAATATTAGTCCAAAGTAAACAATGTCAAATGACAACACACTTGGCAATAAGGCTTTTCTGACAAATAATCTCGCGTCCACACAGGCCAAAACATCGCGACGCAAAAAACGCCGAGCTGATTGTGGTTAGCAGTTGGGGTCAAACGGTTGGTGTGTCCTTGAGGGAGACACGGCACTTCCTGTCAGTCAGTGTGTAAGTGGTGCATTGTGGGATTTAAAAAACGGTGCGATTCACCGGAGGGTTCCCACACGCACCGCGTCATTTTTAAAACCTTTTTTGTTTAAACCCTGCTATGAGTTGTCTTAGAAATCCGAGAAAACTTGATATCTGAGCACCGATGTATCGATATTTGAAAAATCTGATATCGACGGTACCTAACGGCATGTTATCAGTGGGCTTAGTGATCAATCGGCAGAGATCAGATTGCTAGACAGCAGGAGACAGACAGTGCTCACTACAACATTGAGGAAGGGCAAACTCTGCTTGATATGAAAGAAATGAAACTCATATATTTGCTGGCTACTTACTGTCCTGGAACCACTTGAGCTGGACTCCCTTAGAGCAACGAGCTCGCTGGTGATCTCCTGAATCACCTGGTCCTCACCCCTGTCTGCTGAAGGAGGCAAAAAAAAGAAGAGAGAGAGAGAGGAGAAATACAGAGTTAATGATATCAGAAGGCAAGAGACTGGGATAAATAGATAAATGACTTGGGTTAAATAGATATGATTTGGGTTAAATATGGCCGTCAAGGAGAATGTAACTCAATGAGTGCTTTGCCCGATTTCCTGCTGAAAAAAATCAAACAAAAACAGGCAGCTTGGGCGAGATCCTGCCAGCGATGGATGTACACATGCATGTCGGACTCTTTCAACAACTTGGACTCCACCTCTGCTTACAACTCTCTCTTTGAACGGGCCAAAATGATTCTGGAGTGTCGGGGGGGGGGGGGCTGATATCCTTACTGGTCGGTGTGGTGGAGGAGGAGGGCAGCCTAGGGACCAGCCCGCTGGCCGAGTGGAGCCACTGGGAGAAAGTCAGCTTCATCAGGGACTCCAGTCTCTGCCTGTGATCGCTAAGAATTGGACGGCATCTGTCATTCCCCATGCCTGCATGCAGCTAGCTCTGAGTCTCTACATGTAGTTTCTGCGGTAACCAGACCTGGTGGCTTTCACGTAACCACCCTGCTAGTCAGTGTGTGACTCCGACAATAGGGTACCGGTAACTGGAGAAGACCGAAGCTCCAGTCAACGTGTCTTTTTATCCAGACCAGTTGGAGAGGGGGGGGGGGGGGATGGGAAGAGACTAGAGATTCCTATGCAGGCCTCGCTCAGTGACGGCACTAACTGGCATCCAGGCGAAACTGGAACTTTCAGTCCTGGTCAGGAAAAAACTGCTCGCATCTGCCCTAGTCCCGTCCTCTGCGGTTACCGCCTAAACACCGACTGACTACCAGCCAATATCTGTAACACACCCACTAGAATAGGGAACCATTTGAGGAAACCTGGAACCACCCACAGAACAACGGATGGCATTTACACCGCAATGTCAGAGTTCTGTGATTTCCTTTTGGTTGTGGTGGGCTGCTGGTGGGGTCATGAAATTGCCTCAGTCATAATTCCAGAGTAACAAACTTTATTTCCTTCACTCTGTTCCAGTGGTTCCTTTCACAGAAACCATGTAGAACCCGGATATGGCACGTCTAAAAATACAAGTGTTACACGTACATGTACCTGCTGGTTTACGGCAATAGGTTACGGTAAAAAAAATTCTAGGTCATTCCACGTTTTTTTCTTTTCTGCCAACCATTTTCGAGGGAGAGGCAAAGAATAACGGACAAATGAGCTCATGACTGAAACGATTTCCCGGAAAGTTGTCCTATAAAGCATAGCCTGTTGTTAGGCATTGTTATCAGCAAACAAAATAGCCCTTGAAATTCTAGAATGAGTCAAACATCCAATCTAATGCACATATATAAAAGTACATGTACACAGATCTCTGAGCTGCAGTCATCACAGGAGCATCAAGCCCATGCATCGATACTACTGGATTGCACATGTGTGGGCTGTACATGAACCAGACTACACTATGTTGGGTATCTGTACGTGCGTGTATATAAATACTTGTTGATTACCTTCACACCTTCGACAGAGGGACATTGGTTGCTTGCTAATTCCGACGGATCGACGACTGCCTTGAATTGATAAGTCCAATGCGGTAAACTCCATCCACATACGTCATTTCAAATGACATCCAGATCCCAACACATTTCAGACTACATACAGAGCTACAGACCACAACAGTAAACATTACCATGGTAACTGGCACGATGGAGGTTTTATTGCTGTTTTATTTTTCAAATTAGAAGACAAGAGTTTTTTTTTATCATTTCTGCAAAGACTGCGCAGGAGGATGGCTCAAATCACAGCACAGGTCAGACAGGGCAATGACACTGTGCCACATGCTCCCTTTGTGTGTTTCCGTGACCACAGCAACGGTTTGTCATAAGAAAGGGGACATTCATGTGCCAGGGGTGGAGTGGCAATGGTTGGCATGCCAGAAATCCCACAGGGAGTACATTTGACAGTCTCTTTTACCACCAGAGACTTGTCAAAGGGCAGTGCGGGGGAGTTTTGCTAGGGAACCGCACATGATCACGAGGGAGAGGGGGGGGGGAAGAGAAGGAGGGTCAAGAGTCAAAGGTCAAAGGTTTCAAAGGTCACAAGACCACGAGGGAGGAGAGAAGAGGAGAAGAAAAGGAGGAGAGGGTCACAAGTCAAATGCGTCACAGAAATTAAGAGAATAGACTGGGGAGCCAACAAGAAACCAGGGGTGGCACAGTCTGGTACACAACACACAAACATTGTGCTAGTCTCTGTGGAGTCGGTATGCTGAGAAAGTGGAGAAAACAACAGCTGCTTTAGCAACGAGGACCAAATTCTTGGGATCCTAGCACATTCATGTCTCTGTTTACCCTGACTCTGTGACAACCACCGCTAGGCCGGCCTTCAAAATCACACGGGAGCTGAGTAACGTTTTAAGAAAATAGGATTAGTGGGAGAAAGACCAATGCCATTCTGCTCTGACTAAGCAGGTCATTTGGATTGGGGACTGATAAGACAAGTTTTTTTTTAACAAATGGAGTGAATGGATCTTTGTAGTGAGAATTTCCAATAAAGGTTGTGGAGAAGAGGGTTAATTACTTACAGATCATGAGGCTACAGTAGGCTAAGCGTTCATCTGGTATATGAGCTATAGGTTAATCCGCTTGCATCGTAACATCAGTTGAGCGTGATGGGAGGTAGAGAGGCTCAAGTGAGCAGTTCTGTGGCTGTGAGCACCACCGGTAAGGCTATGACTGACTGTTACAGAATGGGAAGGTGAACAGCACCAAGTCGGACTATCAGCAAATGGTTCGACATGTGCCTCTGTCATCCATGGCGTTATGTAGAGATAACCAGCAGCCAGGCGGCCAGCCAATGGTCCAGGCCCGTGACTGATCACCGACGACCTCAAAAACACTGCCTGCAGTTGCTTCGCAGCAAGGCTGCTTCGCAAACAACACCTCGCCGTCAGAACGTGCATGCATGTGTGCATTCACAACCTGATGGTCTCAAAGCACTCAGGTAGACGTACAGCACTGCCCTCTTCCTCAGCTCCACCACGAAATGGCCAGCGTGTCTTGGAACACAGAACTGCAATCCAGTGGGGCTCCCAGAGCAGAGACCCCTGGACAACACAAACTCATTGACAGCAGGTTGTCCGCCATATTTCCGCGAGAGAAGTCTTCAGCTCAGTTACTCTAAACAACTCCACATTCTCCACCACATACGCAATCGTGGGACCTTGACATCAATAGTCACTAGTCAGTTCAGCGGACTCTGGCAATGAAGTCAGCGGGCCGTCCAAAGAATATAGATTTTGTCTGACCTTTCCCCCTGCGATAACCGGATAACGGTAAAGGGTATTGTGCAGTAGGTCAGACACTGGGTTTCTGGTTCGTGGAAAGTCTTGGCGGGAAACAATTCCAGTTGAAAAGAGGACACATCCGCACCGACACTGCAGACAAGTATGGAGATGAGAAGTTCAGGAACCAGACCAATGACTAGACAGCAGGAGTGGAGGTCTATCGCCGATTCCAACAAACTTGTCAAAACTTACGATCACGACTTAATTGTTACGATGCAGTGAGGCTTTGTGAAATCCACCACCAGTCTCCTTAAAGTCAAGCCTCCCGGGTTTCAAAAACAAGACACCAAGGGATGAGTCCATGGAAAAAGCATGAGGTGTGGGGTGAGGGAGGTATGGGAGAGGATCTTGAGAGCAACAAAACACCTGAAGCAGCCACGAGGCAAGCTCGTGCTCCCCCTATGAAATAACAAACTGGGGATTACTCAATACCCATTCAGACAGAGGTCTCCCCCAGCCTACCCTCCTCTCCCTTCCCCACTCGCAAGGCTCATGCCACTGCTGGATTAGCATGACAAGTACTGACGTGACATGGACTGATGCCTAGTCAGTATGAGCCGTGGTGCCCTCTTGGACAATGCCCCCACAGGAATCAACTGGGATTTGTGGTGAGGAGAGTTGGAAGAGGGTGCAATAAGGAGAGAGAAAGGCACAGACAGAGTGAGAAAGACATACATAGACTCAGTGAGAGAGACAGACAGAGACAGAGTGAGAGAGACAGACAGAGACCCAGTGAGAGAAACAGACAGAGACAGAGTGAGAGAGACAGACAGGGACAGAGTGAGAGACAGAGTGAAAGAGACAGGCAGAGACAGAGTGAGAGAGACAGACTAAGACCCAGTGAGAGAGACAGACAGAGACAGAGTGAGACAGACAGACAGAGAAAGAGAGAGACAGAGTGAGAGACAGAGTGAGAGAGACAGGCAGAGACAGAGTGAGAGACAGAGTGAGAGAGACAGGCAGAGACAGAGTGAGAGACAGAGTGAGAGAGACAGGCAGAGACAGAGTGAGAGACAGAGTGAGAGAGACAGGCAGAGACAGAGTGAGAGACCCAGTGAGAGAGACAGGCAGAGACAGAGTGAGAGAAACAGGCAGAGACAGAGTGAGAGAGACAGACAGAGACCCAGTGAGAGAGACAGGCAGAGACAGAGTGAGAGACAGAGTGAGAGAGACAGGCAGAGACAGAGTGAGAGACAGAGTGAGAGAGACAGGCAGAGACAGAGTGAGAGACAGAGTGAGAGAGACAGGCAGAGACAGAGTGAGAGACAGAGTGAGGGAGACAGGCAGAGACAGTGTGAGAGAGACAGACAATGACAGGGTAAGAGAGACAGACAGAGACAGAGTGAGAGAGACAGACAGAGACAGGGTGAGAGAGACAGACAGAGACAGAGTGAGATTCACAGACAGAGACAAGAGTGAGAGAGAGACAGTGATGAGAAAGCGACAGTGAGAAGGAGACAGAGATAAAGAGACACAGACAGAGATTTAGAGACAGAGAGAGACAGAGAGATGTAGAGATGAGAAAAAGACAGACAGACAAAGGAAGAGACAGAGAGATGTAGAGATGAGAAAGAGACAGACAGACAAAGGAAGAGACAGAGAGATGTAGAGATGAGAAAGAGACAGACAGACAAAGGAAGAGACAGAGAGATGTAGAGATGAGAAAGAGACAGACAGACAAAGGAAGAGACAGAGAGATGTAGAGATGAGAAAGAGACAGACAGACAAAGGAAGAGACAGAGAGATGTAGAGATGAGAAAGAGACAGACAGACAAAGGAAGAGACAGAGAGATGTAGAGATGAGAAAGAGACAGACAGACAAAGGAAGAGACAGAGAGATGTAGAGATGAGAAAGAGACAGACAGACAAAGGAAGAGACAGAGAGATGTAGAGATGAGAAAGAGACAGACAGACAAAGGAAGAGACAGAGAGATGTAGAGATGAGAAAGAGACAGACAGACAAAGGAAGAGACAGAGAGATGTAGAGATGAGAAAGAGACAGACAGACAAAGGAAGAGACAGAGAGATGTAGAGATGAGAAAGAGACAGACAGACAAAGGAAGAGACAGAGAGATGTAGAGATGAGAAAAAGACAGACAGACAAAGGAAGAGACAGAGAGATGTAGAGATGAGAAAGAGACAGACAGACAAAGGAAGAGACAGAGAGATGTAGAGATGAGAAAGAGACAGACAGAGATGGCAGACAGAGACTACCATACCTCCATTGTACTATGCACAATTGTACACATGTACAATGATGAAGCTTCTCAGAATTACAAGGACCAAGCTGTTGTGCAAGAGAGGGAGGGAGGGAGCATCTTGGTGCTCATATTTGCTTAGAGACAGTAGCTGAAAGGCACACATATATAAAGCAAGCACCTCAATCTCCTTATCTTCTCAGTCTCCTATGGCCATATATTGTACACACTGGGCACACTGTAATCACCCCTCTACCACCCCCCCCCCCCCACCTCCCCATCTTCCAAATGAAGACAGAGGCACCTCTGAGATCCGTGTAGGGGTGACCACCACTCTGCGACATAAGCCGTGGCCAGCATTTGGAGAGAGACAGGCAAGAGCAAACAGTCTTCGCAACCAAACTTAGCCGCACTTAGCTGGTCCGAACAAACCACTGTCCGTCCAGAGTTCAACTCATTCCCTTGCAATACGATGGCCGTACGGATGCACACTGATTCCAATTCTCTGAAAGAATGCTTCCACATTACGGGACTCAGGGGGGGGGGGGGGAGAGAGGGGGGAGGGAGGGGGGGGGGTGGTGGCTCTGGCACAGAATTTTCTCCTAGCCTCTTCCAATCTATGACAGTGTCCTATCAATAACTGACCTCCCTCCCAAGGGGGAAAGAATGTCTTGACAAAAGAAAGAGAGGCATATATTGAGACTAGGCTGAATAGCTGATTCTCAAGTAATAGGGGGGTTAATCTCAGGGTACTGTGAGGAAGGGGCAATCTGTTTTTAGAAACTTTTCAGAGTTTCAGGCTATTTCCCTCCCATTCAAGCCTGGAGGTGCCCATATAAATAGGCCTTCCCGCTGCTGGAATTGTTCCGCCTCCCTTCGTACATGTATTGAGGAGCAAGTAGTGGCTACCAAACCCCATTACTATTTCCCTTTTCAGGGTACCACAGTATGTATGCAGTAGTTACTGGTGGCATGCTTCTGGCTGGCACCCCCACCCTGGCAAAGACTGCATACAATGTGCAGGGCCCAATTACATACTCTACAATGGCTATACCTACAATGTAGGCTATAGAGCTGAAAATAACATCACAAACTGCATCAGTGCATCAGGGAATAAGTAAGCAGATAGGTATGAGTCAGTGACTTACAGTATCGTGGCCTTTTCACAGCAGTAGGAATTCATATCAAATGCGCACAAAATTGACACAAACCAATCATGAAGCAATGTTGGTATGAAGGAGAGTTCCATGTGTACATGTGCTTGCAAAAACACGTAAGACTAAAGCCGCGTCCGCACTGGACTTAAAACGGGTAAACTAACCGAGCAAATGGGTAAATTGACCATTTTAAGTCCAGTGCGGACAGCCCAGGAAGTTTTCCTCCCAGGTAACTTACCCGACTCAAATGGGTAGTTTAACCGACCAACTTCTGCCCGGTTAAATTGACCAGGTCAGTTTAACCGAGCCGAAAAGTCCAATCCGGAAACGACGTCTCGGTAAACGACTCGGTAAAAAACCACATCCGGTCCGGCGCCCCGCATTGCCTCGATACCACGTGACGTGTACGTCCCTGTACACAAGACTCGTGCGGGTGTGGGGTAGCAACGTGACTACAGTACATGCACATGTACTGTACATAATGTACACACACGGCCAGTAGATTGTGTACAGACATCCGGTGAAAGGTCACCACGAAAGTGCCCTCATGCGTTTGTTTGGGCCAGTCGGTTAGCTTTACCGATCGTCTCGGTTAGTTTACCCGAGTCGAATAGTCCAAGTGCGGACGCCTGGAAGATTTACCCATTGGAATGTTACCCACGGGCTCGGTAAAATTAAGTCCAGTGCGGACACGGCTTTAGACAATAAGAGTCCCCCCCCACCAAAACAAAACAAAGGCCAAGATCCTGGTCTGGGGTTGAATTCCTTCACACAACTGTGCACCAAGGACCACAGGCATATAAACCAAAGCCATTGAGTGTGACAAAGTACCAAACTAACTCAAACATGTAGCACAAGTTAGGTCTCTTGTCAAAAAGATCATCGGTTGAGTGCCGGTTGAATTCATCTGACCGATAAAATTTCCCCCGGTAGAAAGCCGATTGTACTGGACTCTGGGGTGGAAAATACACGATGGCTATCCGGTGGAAACGACATCGAAAGGGTCAAATCATCTGATACCAACCGATGATCTTTTTGACAAGAGTCCTTATCAAGACATCTAAATCCACCCTGATAATATTGCCACTGACCTCGTCCCTTACACACACACACACACACACACAAACCAGAGGAGAGGAGAGAGAGTAAACAAAGCCACTGAGATCAATTGCAAATCCTGCAAATGTTTGTGTGTGCGACCCTCTTCTACCATGAGTTCACTGCTAGATCAAAGATGGCCAATTAATAACAGTCTTGGGTGTCATGTTTGCGGGAGCGACTACCGCCTCATGACATAAACCAGCCATGGAGTGTCTGCTCTGCACAACTCTCCAACAGGACTGGCCCAGGCTGACCGGCTGACCGACCAGTCCTCCACCCAACACTATCCCCAGTCTGTGCCAAAAATTACGAGCTGTCATTGACAAGGGCACACATGGGGCCCCAAATGGACAGGGGCTTTATGGCCCATCAACTACAGTACTGTGCAGTCGACAGTAGATTAGGTATAAGCCAGGATCACACCAAAATGGGGGGGGGGGGGATACTCTACTAAAAGTGGTTGTCATGACATCGTGTGTTTTGTTTTGAAACCCCATTCCAAAATGCCAAAATCTTGCCCCTCTTCCCCCCCCCACCCCCCCCAAAAAAAACAGTCATGGGTCAAAGCAAAATCAATAGGAACAGTTCCATAGAAGTGCCCTGACTCCCCAGCACAACAGAGCAATCTCAGAAAGGTAAGGGGCCTGACTGCTTGAAGGTGCAGTAGCTAGCGTGAAGTTCAAATTCCTTCACACAAAGTGTGGAGCAGACCGGCATTGGTACACATACATGTGTACACCAGTTTTTAATACATCAATTCCATCTTATTACTAAAAAAAAAACCCGAAACCAAAAACTAATTCTACATTATATGTGCTATTGCCTGTTTCGTGTATAGGTGTCTCCAATTCCCCCTCTGCAAATATATCCCTGTCATTCTTGTCCTGTTATTGGGGAATGTTTTCTGTCTTTAAGGGGAGGAGGGTGAGGGGGAGATGTCTGGACTGAGGCTAGCCCCAGGCAAGGTTTTGGTCACTGTCTTCGCTTCGAGGAATCTTGAACTTCTGGAAACAGCCCCGATGGATTGGGAGGATGTGATGTCCTTCAAGGGAGGAAGGGGTACAGCAAGGTCAGACGAGGTCATTTTTTTTTCAATCAAAATAAGGCCGAGGCAGAATGGATACTCTCGAGTTGGGGAGATGAGCTGACCCATTGGTTGACTGGTCTGGGCTTACTGTTATTTTGTCCCCAGCCTTGTCCAGCCAAGAGAGAAAGAGAGAGAGAACTGCACTTCTCTCCTTGTGTGCTGACTGCTGATGGTAGTTTGGGGAGTGGGGACTGGGGGGGGGGTCTGACTTCCCAAGCTTGTTAAACTCTTGAGTGATGTGTATGTGTAAGGAGGGGGGGGGTAGGGGATTGAGTGTGTAGTGCGTGGCCTTGCTGTGTGACTGCTACCAGCATGTTGCTGCTGTGCTTAGTGTCACCAAGGAGGTATCCTAGACCAAGGTGTGACTGCTGAGACTGTGGGCCAATCTTGGTAAGGCTAACAAGCCAAGAAATTGAGATACCAGATTTACTGTATTCAAGATGAAGGTAGCAAAGTCAAGACCTTTCAGGCTACTCACGGTGAAGACAGGAAGGGAAGAATAGAAAGCCTTGCGCACCATCAACCATTCTTTACATAAATCTCACTTGACCCTTCTGCTTTTCTCCAACCAATCCAGGCATGTATTTTATGTGGGGCACTAGTAAAATGATGAGGAGACACAGTAAGTGTACATGTAGCTTATAATATTAAAGAGAGGCTTATTTGAAGTGCTTCAGTTAAGCTTGGCTAAGACCTGGGAACAAGACTGCAACAGCTGAGTGCCAATGGGCTAGTACATGTGTCTCACAATTATTCAAAAAGACCTCCCAAATTAGTCACAACTGGCCACTGCCAGAGTTCAAACATGAGGTGTTACACATAAGCAGCGAGCGAACCAACAACTGGGCTCTTCCGGCAGTTAAAAAATCTGACTGGAATGACGGAAAGACCAGGACCAACTCACAAGATACAAGAGGGGGGATAGGAGAGAGAGAGACAGATACAGCTACAGAGAGACATAGAGAGAGGGAGGGAGGGAGGTAGAGAGAGGGAGAGGAGAGAGAGAGAGAGGAGAGGAGAGAGAGAGAAAGAGGAGAGGGAGGGAGGGAGGGAGGGAGGGAGGGAGGGAGGAGGGAGGGAGGGAGGGAGGGAGGGAGGGAGGGAGGGACAGACAGACAGACAGACAGACAGACAGACAGAAACAGAAACAGGAGGAGAGTTAGGGAGAGTGAGGGAGAGAGGGGGAAGGAGGGATGGAAAGAGAGAAGGGGAGAGAGACAGAGAGATAGAGGGGAGAGAGAGAGGGGAGAGAGGGAGAGAGGGGAGGGAGGGGAGGGAGGGATATAGGGAGGGAAGAGAGAAAGAAAGAAAGAAAGAGGGAGAGAGACAGATAAGGGTGAGAGAAAGAGAGGGAGGGAGAGAGAGAGTGAATGAGAGAGAGAGAGAGAGAGAGGGAGAGAGAGGGGAAGGAGGGAGGGAATAGAGGAGAGAGACAGAGAGAGACAGAGGGGGAGAGAGAGAAAGAGGGGGAGAGAGGGGAGGGAGGGATGGAGGGAGGGAAAGAGAGAGAGAGGGAGAAAGAAAGAGGGAGAGAGACAGATGAGGGTGAGAGAGAGAGAGGGAGAGGGAAAGAGAGAGAGAGAGAGAGAGAGAGAGAGAGAGAGAGAGAGAGGGTGAGAGAGAGGGAGAGAGAGAGAGGGAGAGAGGGAAAGAGAGACAGACAGACGGACAGAGGGGGAGAGAGGGTGTAAGAAATTGGCCATCAAAAACATGTGTCAAACAGGAGTAAGACACACACATTCACAACACAGTCCAATGATGATGGATGGAAATAATCTAAAGGGGGGACTCCAGGGAGACTGCAGGTAATTCAGCGGCCTGTATAGTCAATTTAGACCAGATGCAAGACTAACCCCTCTCCCCTCTCCCACAGTAAGTTTGACAAATTGATTCTTTCTGCGCCAGTTGTATAAAAAGGAAACCCCCCCAAACAAAATTGGAGACGGATAAGCTGTTTGAGGTGGGTCGACGGGCTTAACAGCCCACTGGAGTTCAGGCATTAAACCATTTGGATTTCTTTTTTCTTTAAAAGAAAAAACCTTTTAAGAGGACGAAATGACCGGTGTTGTAGTAACATAATTACCGGGTACCTGTCTGTGTTAATTGCTTTGGGAGAGGGACTACGGGTCTATTGTGTCAGGGCATCACACTCCATTGATTCAATGCCGTCTCTCGTTAGCCATCTCTGCGTGTGTGCGCGCACATCACAGCCTGACAGAACGAGGCAATGACTGCGCTTGGGAAAGCATTTCAACTCCACTCTTACTCTTAGTGTCAAATGCTTGCCTGCACAATTAATCAGGGGGCTTCAGAAAGCAAACTAAAATACACTGATGGCGTTTTGAAGTGTCAGTTAGTGATAGCTATGATGCTGACTGTCACAAACAAAGAATTCCCTTTTATCACCCCCCCCCCCAAAAAAAAAAAATTATTTCAGAGATTGCTTTGGTTCTGTTTTCTTGAGTGTTTGGGACAATTAGAGACTATCTGTAATGGGGGAGACATGCTTGCCTTGCAGCGAGGTTTTGGCCTTTTGGGCAAATCTAATTTTGGAAAACTGTACCATTCTGACAGGTAATGGGAGTTGAATTATCCCGAATCATCAAATGACGCAAATATCATTCAATGCACGGTGTGTCCATTTGCTAACGTATTTTCTGTATTGAGTTTTTTTCCTCTCTTTTTCCCCATACAGACAAGGAACATAAACGTGGGTTTCTAATGGTCATCACTGGCCCTTGGCACTGACAGACCAATATGACATACCAATCTTAATCATGGCAGTGTACAACTGTCCAGCTGACATTAATAGGTTTCCAGGGTCAGCTTTTCTTTCTTCATTATCCTGTTCTGGACTACTGCAATTAAAGGTTCTATTGTAACGCTGATTACGTCCGGCATTTATGGGACTTGGCAAGGTCGGGGGTCAACTGTGCAAAACCACACAGTCCTCAAATTTTAGGTGCGAGGAGGTCAACTGGTAAACGGACAAAGAGTAGTTTTGCTTTTCAGAAAGGTCCTGCCAGTGCTGGGATCAAAATATCAAAATGTATGAGATTTGCCTTTGAGAAAGGTCCGGCTAGGATCGAAACGTCAGGCCCTCTAACTTTTGAGATTTATGTAAATTGCAGGCCATTTTAGTCAGTGAGCAGTTTGCAGCAGTTTTTGTATCAACTTTAATTAAGGTATAAAGTTAAGTCTGAGTTCTTGAGAACCCTTAGCTGGCACTGTCCAGGGTAGAGCCTGTCTACCTCCATTCATACACAGAACACACATGGATATGGACAGGCACTCAGAAATCCGGATGATTTCAAAACTGACAGGCCTCCAATGAAAATGCAAAACTTGGGTATGGTGACGATGGATGGATGGATGTTCAGTGTGAGGGGGTCCTTGGATGGTTGGGGCTAGGATGGCTGGGGATAGGGAGGTTGGGAGGGGGAGAGGGAGGGAGGGAGGGAGGGGGAGAGAAAAAGGGAGAGGGAGAGGGAGGGAGAGAAAGTGAGAGGGAAGGGAGGGAGAGGGAGGGAGAGAGAGAGAGGGAGAGGGAGAGAGAGGGAGGGAGAGGGAGGGGGAGAAAGGGAGAGGGAGAGGGAGGAGAGGGGAGAGGGAGAGGAAGAGAAAGGGGGAGAGAGGGAGAGGGAGTGAGCGAGAGAGAGGAGGGGAGAGGGAGAGAGGGGGAGAGAGCGAGAGAGCAAGAGAGGGGGGCAGAAAGGAGCAAGGGGAATGAGGGGGGGAGATTGGGCCTCACAAACATTTTGGCTTGCGTGTGTACCCGTCCCCCTCCAGCTTCCTGGTTGGGCCAAAGCAGGGCCATGATAACAGCCGCAGGATGAGAGTGGCAAGGATGCCCCTCGTTAATCAGGTGGAAATGACAGAACCTGGCCACAGAGACAGAGTGAAAGAGAGAGAGAGAGAGAGAGAGAGAGAGAGAGAGAGAGAGAGAGAGAGAGAGAGAGAGAGAGAGAGAGAGAGAGAGAGAGAGAGAGAGAGAGAGAGAGAGAGAGAGAGAGAGAGAGAGAGAGGAGAGAGAGAGAGAGAGACACACACACACACATAGAGACAGATAGGGGAAGAGAAAACAACAGAAAGACAGACAGAGGCAGGCAAGGAAACAGAGAGGGACAGAGAGGGGGGTCGAGTGATGGGGAGAGAGAGGGAGAGAGAGGGAGTGAGAGGGAGAGAGAGGGAGGGAGAGAAAAACAGAGGCATAGAGACAGAGAGAGAGTGAGACAGAGAGAGAAGAGAGAGACAGAGGGAGAACGAGAGGGGGAGAGAGAGAGACAGAGAGAAGGGGAGGGGGAGAGAAAGACAGAGAGACAGAGAGGGACAGAGAGAGAGAGACAGAGAGGGACAGAGAGAGACAGAGAGAGAGAGAGGCAGTGAGGCAACGGGACACGCTGCGTCATTTTGAGGATGTTTTTCTGAGAGCGGTGGGAGAGAGAAAACTGGGCGCCTGCAGGAGGGTCAGCCTGGCCTGACCCGATTGCGGCTTGCAAAAACAGGCCACTGTTTTCCCTCGGATCCCCCTTCAGAAATATTATTCTTTCGTGCTTTCTTTAAAGGTGAGGATGAGACGGTGTCTGTCATTGCCACTTGAACCGCAAGGGCCCAGATTTGGGTCAAGTCATAAAGGGTCGTCTACGTCAATCTGCCCAAAACTGAATACCATCTTTTGGGGGGGAAAAAGAAGAAGAAGAAACCATCCTCAAAGAATCCCCATTGTTTGAAAGCTGAACATGCCTTAGTCTTCCGTTGCACGTGACTTGTGGCCAATGTAAACAGAATAAATATTCTAATGACGTGAAATTCTTCAGATGGGCAAGCAGTACAATGTATAGGCCTACATGTCTCTTTAAAATGGGAACAATTACTAGAAGGCAGAATCTACATGTACTTGAGGAGAAGAAGTGCTCAAATCTGTATATGAACTGCCTGTCTCAGAACAGAGAAAGGGATCATTATCAATGGTTGACTCGATGCTGGATTCTAACACCTGGGTACAAAACTGTCCGTTGTCGAAATGACAAATAGATATTGACGGCCAGCAATGTTACTCAAGTCAGTGTCAAAGGGTCAAAGGGCCTTTGGAAGGAATGACGTGTTGACTCAGCGCAGTGGTATCCGATTGAAAAAAAAAGAAAAGACAATGACAGGAGGGTCAATTCCCACCAAGAGAGGGCGGTGTGCATCGATGAGATGCACACACCATGGGCTGCCATGTGGTGGAAGTGAGTGGGAGAGGGAGAGAGAGTATTAAGACAACCTCTGAGCTGGCAAAAGAAAAGGTCGCAGCATCCAATGACCCCAAACAACCCCCCCCCCCCCCCCCCCCCCGGAAAATCCCATGCCGACCTCAGTGGAGTGTAAAACAGTGTCAGAGTTGATCGGACGATTGGGAGATGTTCCGCCTCTAGAGAGCACAGATTATCTAAGAAGAAGTGGTGGGGATTCAAGGGCATTCAGTTCAACTGCCCGGGACCATGAATATGCAGTCTGTGCACACATCATATCCTGAACCCGTTCTGAAATAGAAGGTACAAGGATTTCCTCTCGTCTCTAGTTTGGAATGAGATGGGAACATGTAATGGTCATAGATCTCTGTGCATCCATTTGTGCAGAGGATGCGACGCGATCCGGACTCGGGGGGGGGGGGGGGGGGAGGCACCAGACGTCAAACTTACCCATTGTTGGCCCTGTAGCGACTCCGGCCTTTTTCTCATCCAAACTGCTGATCGGTGGAGGCACTGTTCCTCATAGATCAGAGGCGGAAGGGGGGAGATGGTTAGGGACCACTCAGGGCAGGGCAAAGCTCAAACTGTGACGAAGACACTCTGCCAAGACAAAAACCAAGGAGAGAAGAAATGCAAGAACCATTAATCCTTCAGTTTTAACGGAATATCAAGAGAAATTCTGTTGCAAACTGCTTTACTGACTTGCGTATTTTACCAAAATCTGCAAATCTCAAAACTTGAGAGGGTCTGACATTTCCATCCTGGCCTTTGAGGACCAATGCAGGGATTGCAAAATCGCGCCCTCTACAAAAAAATTTGTTTGAGAACCCTCACTTACTTAAAATCAAGATGAGGCACAGTACACGTGGTGGTTTCCGCAGGGTTAGGGTTCGAAGAAAACAAAAACTCATCAGGATGGACACTTGAAGGGGGGGGGGGACAGAAGGAAGAAGGTGGTGGGGGTGGGGGTGTTTGTGAAAAGGTGAGGGACTCAGGACTTTCATGGTCTGGGAGTGGGACGGAGGGGGGGGGGAGACAATTCCCATCAACAGGAAGCCAAACACGAGGGTCCTACAGTGAGAGGAACTGTCTGCTGTATGTTAGTTACTGACACCTGCTCAAACAAGCATTGCCCAATGCAGAACAACCCAAGCAAACACTTCACAGTAAGAGCCAAAAAATCGCCAAGTCAGACAAGGGGGGAAACAAAAATCCTACATAGATAAAAAAAAAATCTTCAGAAAAAAGCAAAGGCAAGGAAACATCACAGATTTTTCTTTCTAAACCAATTAGTGAAAATAGCTGAGAAAATTGGACTTGGACTCTGACCTAATGTGCCAGCGCTCTAAACCGCAAGAGCTATCCAGCGCAACTAGTCAGCTCTCTTTGCTGGGAGAGAGCAAACGCTAGTGTAAATGGGATGCCAGTGAGGCTGGGAACTAGACCGGCCTTCGTGTACCATACAACAAGCACAGAACTGTTTAGTCATCCCATCTACAGCAAATCTTGATCTCTTTTTAACAATCTGTAGACATACATATATAATATCCAATTGTCCGACTTGCACTTTTAAAAACCTTTTCAAAATCCGTTCAACCTTTCGTCGGTAGAGCAAGTCAGGTCTCCATTACACTGTCACGCTGCACAGTGTGTGCATCCACCTACACCCTTACTCACAGGCTGACCTTAAACCGAGGTCAATGACCTCCGCCAAGGCCTTGTCATCCTCAAGAGCGGCCTAATACATTTCGTTCTCGCCATTTCCTTCCATATTAGCACCTAATAAACTCGGGGTGCACAACGCTACTTGTAAACAACCCGGTGAGACTGATGTCTGTTCCAGTCAACATAATTACATCTGATGTACCTATTATGAGCGTGTGTAATACAGTGTACAGTGTAAGTACACTGAACAAATATGTACAAGTATACATGTACATGCGCATGTACATGTACATACATAGTATATACTGTAGTTCTCATCATGTACTGGGTAGATACAGTAGGTACAGTGTACATGTACATGTAACTGTGGGTAACAAATTATTTGCAGACATCAAAATACATTATTTTTCTTTAATGCTAAATGATTAATTAAGTGTAATTTCCATGTTCATTCTCTCTTCTATATCCGTACACACAAAAGTAATTCATCATGAAATGAGTCGTACATGCAGCTGTGCATGTATTTACAACCTGGTACAGGTAAGTTCAGTGAACCATCTTTCAACATGCCGCCGTGAGGTAGAAAAAGTCCCAAAAAGCAGCGTCCAAAACAAAAAAAACCAACCCAACAAAACACCAAATTGCCCATACCCTTCCCCAGGAGCTCTCCGAAATGAACTGATATCCTCTTGTTATTCCAAAAACATGTCAGCCTTTGCACTTGGAGTGCTATGCCATTCTAAGAAGCTTGAGAGTTTGGAGCGAGAAGGGGGAGGACGAGGGAGGGTGGGTCAGGGGGGGGGGGGTTAGAGAGAAGATGGGGGGGGGTTAGAGAGAGGGGAGGGGGTTTCTGTGGTTGGTTGGATATATGGCCACTGTCAGCTCAACCTCTAAATGTAATATGGACTCTATCGGCTGGCACTGATGAGATGCTGGAAAGGGCTCATTAGGGGAGCGTGTCATGGGTCTGATCCACCGTTACAATGTCGCAAACTGACAGCCTCCTTCCTCTCCACTTCCTCCTCTCTCTCTCTCTCTCTTCCCCCCATAAACCTAGCCTACAGTGTCAGGGGGGGGGGCAGAGCATTTAACTGGCCCAGGGGGAGGCCAGAGTTCCCCACCCCCCTCCCGGTCCATCAACTCCCCAGGGAGGGGATATCCACTTTAAAATTGAGTTTCACGGGCAACAGTGAGGGCAATAGTTGCATGAGGGCAATTCTCCAACCCCCTCTCTCCACTCCCTCCACTCCTCCCTCTCCTCTGTTCCCCATCTCAGCCCAACCACCTGTGCAACTTGGAATGGAATTGTCCCATCTAACCTCTATCATTTTGGACTCTGATAGGACACTCTAAGACAGAAGTGAAAACTGTTTTAAAATATCCATGAATGGAAAAACCCATGGCTGGCTAGTTTAACGCTATCTCTCCCACAATAATCCCTTAGGAGGGAGGGGGGGGGAGAAGGGAGAGAATCAGGAGGAAGAGCAGAAAGAGGAGGAGGAGCAGGAGGATGAGCAGGAGGAGGGGGAGGAGGGGGAGGAGGGGGAGGAGCAGGAGGAGGAGGAGCAGGAGGAGCAGGAGGAGGGGGAGGAGGAGGAGGAGGAGGAGGATGAGGAGGAGGAGGATGAGGAGGAGGAGGAGCAGGAGGAGCAGGAGGAGCAGGAGCAGGAGGAGGAGCAGGAGGAGCAGGAGGAGGATGAGGAGGAGGAGCAGGAGCAGGAGGAGCAGGAGGAGCAGGAGGAGCAGGAGGAGGGGGAGGAGGAGGAGGAGGAGGATGAGGAGGAGGAGGAGGAGCAGGAGCAGGAGGAGGATGAGCAGGATGAGCAGGAGGAGGAGGAGCAGGAGGAGCAGGAGGAGGGGAGGAGGAGGAGGAGGAGGAGGATGAGGAGGATGAGGAGCAGGAGGAGCAGGAGGAGTAGGAGCAGGATGAGGAGAAGGAGGAGCAGGAGCAGGATGAGGAGCAAGAGGAGCAGGAGCAGGAGGATCAGGATGAGGAGCAGGAGGAGCAGGAGTCGAAGGAGGAAGAGGAGGAGCAGGAGCGGCAGGAGGAGCAGGATGAGGAGCAGGAGAAGGAGGAGCAGGAGGAGGAGGAGCAGGAGGAGCAGGAGGAGCAGAAGCAAGGGGAGTAGGAGCAGGAGCAGCAGCAGGAGGAACAGAGGGAGTAGGAGGAGGAGGAGGAGGAGAATGAGGAGAAGGAGGAGGAGGGAGGGAGGAAGAGAGTCAACTAGCTTGAGCATTAGTCACCCTATTCCTAACGGTGGGTGCAAGGATGACTGACTCCCAAATTCTTTGGACAAACACAGATGCTTCCAGTTGGGGCCCTGTTTTACGGTTTGTGGAGGCCCAACTAAGGGCAGATCCTGCCCCTCCGAGTCAGTGCCAGCGAGCCCGGAACAGAGCCATGATTCAGGAGGAAAATGAGAGAGGGAGGGAGGGAGGGAGGAAGAGAGACAGAAAAGCTGCAGAGGGGGAGGCGAGGTTGGCCCTTTTAGACGAGAAAACAAAATTAACACTGGCCAATGACCCAACAGTTTTGCCCAATGTGTTGATTGATAATAAGAGAAAACGGTATGGAAGAGACTACAGGCTCTTCATGTAGGGTACATATCATGCAGCAATCATTGGACACCATGTACATGTAGGAATCAACCAAAAACAAAAGGGACTTAGCTCTATTATTACAGCCCTTTAGACTCATTCCCTATACAATCTGTGACCCATGGAACCTCAACATAGCGCATCCACAATGTACCAAAACTCATCTACTGAGCACATTATCAGATGCCAACTCAGAACTCACAATATTCCTGAACCTTTCACTGCACATTGATGTATGTTTCTATGTATGCAGGCCTACAAGTACATATGTACATTATTACAACCCTTTAGACTCATTCCCTATACAATCTGTGACCCATGGAACCTCAACATAGACACATATCCAGTCCATCCACAATATATACCCAAATCTGGCACTGTAGGATTATGGAGCTACTTAAAGCTTCATGGTACGATGAGACCTTGCCGTTTGTTCTCGATGTTTAACTCGCACTGCACAGTTAGTGATTGCCTGACAGTGCCTGTTGCAAAGAATTCAGCGGGCCCGGGGCGGGAAGGCAGCGTACACCGTAAAAGTGAACGCAGCATTGCAGCAAATCGGAAGGGAAAAAAGGGGCGGCCTGGTTGGCACTCACTGACGCAGCCACGGAGCGTGACTGGAAGTTCAACAATCAACAGGCTCCAGGTGCAGAGGCCAGACGATGGAGGAAGAGAGAGAAAGGGGAAAGGGGAGGAGGGTTGGAATTGCACAAGTACTGGCCTGATATATGCAATACAACATTTCAGACAATGTATTGGTATGTGTTTGCCTACCCACAGGCTTCTAATCTCTAAAACGAGGAGGGTAGTGGGAAGGGGGGGGGGGGTGAGGTTGTCCCCCCCCCCAAGAAAACCAGTCTGTTGCTTCAATGTAGTACCAGACTGTCCATGGTAGGGCAACTACATAGGGCCCTGAAGTCAAAAGCGTCTGGTAAACACACAGGGCCACTCCAACTACACAAGTCAACAAGTTGCCCTGTTCATGTTTGTGTGTGTATGCTGGATAAAGATCTTAGCAACAGTGGTGTTTGGGATGTAGGGGGGGGGGGGATGGGGGGGGGGGTTGGGGATGTGGGGGGGGGGGGTTGGGGTTGGGGATGGGGGGGTGGCTTGGGGATGGCGGAGGGTCTCTGCTCCATGACTTCACAGGAGTGCTTTTTTTTCACAAACATTTTCGCAGCCACTGACATAAAAAAACAAAAACAAGAACACCGGTTGCCTTCTGAATACTGCATCATATTAGCAGGGAGTATTTGCATAAAGTGGAGACGGAAAAACAATTTGGAGAGGGGGAGAAGTTGTGGGCACATTCAGTTCTGCCGCATCGTGCAATCTTACATGTGCATATGAAATCTCAGGGACAAGCAGAGGAATGTTGGTTTGGAGTGAGCGAAGCCATTCATTGTATGGTCTGTGTCTGGTGTCTACATCATCATGCAAGCAACACTTCCCCTTTTCCACGAAAAGCCATACTTGTGCTTCATACAAGGCTGTCAAATGACATTTCATTCTAGTCAAAGTGGAATTCTATTTTTGACACACTATAGGGCCGTTGCTACTGTCCAAATCAACGTGATTTGAATTGTGATTAAAAAAATAATAATTATCCTCTTGTTCAGACTTTTTTAAAAAGAGATACTTAGAGTCACACTGTCTGCCATCTATCTGCAGAAAGTGCTGGAAACATGCACGCAATGCTATGCAAATAAGGGCCCCCTCCCCTCCCAAACATGGACAACAATGCACGCATGCAGACACAATTTCAGGAAGGAAAAGAAATGATGTTATCCTCATCGCGCCAAAAATAAAATACGCCTGTCAATTCACTTCCGACTTCCTGCCTGCAGATAAATGTATGCAACTATGCACAACATATATGTCTTATGAAGCACCCTTGACTAAAGTGGTTTAACAAAATGTCCAAGTCTGAAATTAAAATGGCCAAAAAACACGTGTACGGTATTTAAAAAAATATTTAAACCAGTACTAGACAGAGTAGTCTGAGTACCATAGTGAGTTAGTGACACCACAAAATGCATCCTAATGTAATTTGGTAACTAAATGTACCGTAGAGTAACACTACAGTGTATGTATGCACAAACGTTTTTAAAAAGGGTTTTTTAAAAACTCGCAAGTTGCAACTCCTGCTAGCTAGTGCAGACATCTTTAGCATTTTGACCAAACCTGGTTGAGGGTGTGTGGTGGAGTTATATTTGTAGAGTGGATTGGACTCAACTAGCCTTTGATTTGATTCAATCTTTCAGGACCCTGATCCCCCCCCCCGGCCCTTTTGATGTCTGGAAACCTGAAATTAAGCACTCTCGACACATGTACATGTACTGTACAGACTCATGACTACAGTACTGTACAGTACAGCACATGTAATGTGCTATATAATGTTGTACATGTACATGTACATGTACTAATTAATAACTACATGTAATGTACTGCTGTACAAAACATGTACAGTACAGTACTATACTGTACAGTACCGGTACTTCATGTCATGCACTATACTGTACTGTACATGTGGGTCATTCTGTGTCAATTCAACACGTCCTGACCATGACAGATTGCAACAAAATTCAGTGTGCTGATTGGACTCTTGAGAAACCCCCAGAACCGAAATTGTTTGTATAATATATCGGTAAAGTAAATGGATGTTGTTCTCCACAGTCCATATCGCCTACCAGAGGTAAAAATGAAATGGATGTATGTCGATATAGGGCTACCCTGAGTCAAATACTCATTTTCTAATGAAGTCGCTTTTCAATCAGACCCTCCATAATCATGGATGGCTACTGGAGAAAGTGACACCATCTACGCAATGGTAAATGCTCTTGGGTGCATGACATGCCTCGCGCAGTTGGCGCAGCACCAGGGGAGCAATCTCTGCTCACTCCTTGATGAAAATGTATGCATTTAGAGGCCAAAGGTCAAGAATTATTGAGCTCAAATTGATGGGAAGGAAGGAAGGAAGGAGAATGATGTATTGGTTTGACAGAATCCCCCATGAGCTGGAGCCTGGGACCAGACATTGACAGAGGCCAGACTAATTAATACACGATGTCACCAGCCAAAATGAGACCAGGGCACAATCACTGGAGTCATGCTTAGTTGCATCAACAAACAAGCGGT
The DNA here is from genome assembly GCA_949987565.1 of Luidia sarsii. NCBI lineage: Eukaryota > Metazoa > Echinodermata > Asteroidea > Paxillosida > Luidiidae > Luidia > Luidia sarsii. The sequence goes on from OX465107.1 coordinate 1,407,531, forward strand.
CTGGATCCTGATTGGCCAACAAAACCCATATCCTGCCCGTTGACCAGCATAAGGCCAAATGCACTTACAAACCACTGGCCAATCATAAACAAGTTCAAACGACAGAAATGCAAAAAAAATGTAGTACATGTAAGTGAAAGCAAACTGTGGAACAACGTGTGGGCCTACATGTGTGTACATGTGTACTGCAACACCACCAACCCATGTACATAAATTGGTTCCGTTCTTGTTAGACACATACACATGTACACATTCATGTACATGGGTTGGGGGTGGCTAAAGTGTGATTTGGTAGGCCAGAGGGTCCTCTTTTTGGTACAACTACAAGGGGTAGGGACACAAGGGCCAGAGGTAGGGGACCCAGGATCTACCCTTCCCCCTCCCCGTTACGTCAATTGGTGTATGATTTAGCAGATATTGGCCCCACTGCTAATCAGGATGCTTCTGTCAAGTGTAAATCAGCCTGTTGCCGTTGGAAGAACACCCCCTCCCTTGCCTCCCCACCCCTCCTCCGGTTCCTCTACCCCCTTACCTCCTTGGCTTCGTCCCTTTGCCCACCCCCCCCTCCCCTACTCACTCACTTCTCGGCTGGTTTGGGAACCTTCAAGGATTTCCCATAGACAGGGAGGAAGCGGAACAGTTTGTGTGGACTGCAGGTTGACAGGGTGATTAAGAGGAGAGGGGTGGGGGGTGGGGAGAGTGGGCACAGGAGGCCCAATTTGACAGAAGAAGGATGGGGGAAAGGGGGGCAGAGAGGGCCACCTGAGACAGGTTGTTGAGGCTTGACTCTAAACAGACCTGCCCCCCTCCCCATGACTACTGGCTATGGAAGTCCATACACCTGTGTATGGTGCATGTACACAACCAATCTCGGTGATTTTTGCACCGATGTCACATCGATGCGAAATTTTTTGAATTTCAAGGTCTCGATCCCTGTCACGAATCGCACAGGACACGTGCCATACGGTGACAGGGATACACTTTTACACGACAAGGTATACGTGCGTTCTTGACGTTGATGAGCTTTTCACACAGGACCCTTGTGTTCAGCTCTCGTGTAAAATGTATCATGTATACACTAGTATACATCCCAAATTGTCCAGCCACATCGCTTTGGTACGGCATTCAACTGGCCCCAGATAATTCCAACAGCATTTGGAAACTGGGCCACTGCAAAATTTAAGTCCTGCTTGTACCACCATGGCAGCCCCCTCCCCAAAAAAAGACCAGAGATTGGGGCTTAAAATAAGCGAGAGAAAACAGCAGTTCAACCAACCATCTCCCAATCTCCAGCAGACCATGAAAACCAACAGGTCTCCTTTATAGCGACCCTCCCCACCCTGAAAAAATAACTCCAACCCAGTCCCTCTGTTGCCTACAACACAATAGAAGAACACTCTTGGTTCCCTAAAAAACCTTGTTGCTTGTCTAGCAGCATTGAAACCTGTGGGTGTAGAGAGAGAGAGGGGGGGGGATGAGGGAGGGAGAGGGGGAGAGAGAGAGAGAGAGAGAGAGAGAGAGAGAGAGACAAAGAGAGAGAGAGAGGAGGGGAGAGAGAACGAGTGAGAAAGAAAGTAGGGGAGAGAGGGAGAGAGAAACTAAGAGAGGGGGAGAGAGAGAGGGGGAGAGAGAAAGAGACAGAGAGAGTGAGAGAGGGGAGAGAGGGGAGAGAGAGAGAGAGAAAGAGAGGGGGAGAGGGGGAGAGAGAGAGAGAGAGAGAGAGAGAGAGAGAGAGAGAGAGAGAGAGAGAGAGAGAAAGAGAGAGAGAGATAATGTTATATCAGCAGTATTATTAGATGCATACTTTTATGAGGGATACATGTAGTTGCTCTTTCTTTCTGTTCTTCTCTAGTCTAGGTATTGTTTTGGAGTTGTGCAAGGGCATGCATCAGACAACAGAGGTATTCTGGCATTTCTGGTGCACATGAATGAACAGCGCTGTCAGACAGCACATTGTTTTGCACAAGACCGGCTCTGCCATCCCCCAGAAAGAAGACTCCGTGCACATATACCAAGTGCTTATGTATGTATGCGCAAATTTAACTCGCAGCTATACAAATTGCAAGGTCATGTGAGTGCATACCGTCCGCTCAGTGCTCTCACGTCTGCATTGCCTTCTTGCCGACGGGAAAACCAACGGCCAATTATCTAGATAATGCGCTGCAACAGTGCAGGGCCCATGTGTACGGGGAATTTTCCAGGGCAGAGCTTGGCAGAACCCTGGGACTGGGCCCATTATTGCTGGGGCTTCGTTCCCCACATCACACAAAACCAGAGGACACCGGTTATGGTTTGTCTCTGAATTGAAAGGTGTCAGGATCGCACTTACACCACAGCCTCGGTTTTCCCCCCGAGCTGAATTAGAACAAAGCCAGGCTTAAAAAGAGACTACATGCAGTGCTGTGTTACTAGATCAGCTAGTTGGGATTTCTTGTGGAGGGGCGGAATGCGAATAGCTGTTGTTGATCGTGGAGGTACATGTAGTTTGTCACAAAAATGAAAGATGTCTTGTTAATTGGAAAGCTGTAGCTGCTGTTAAATGATGCAGGGCTAGTCTCTTTTCAAGTGCGAATTTGCACTGCCGCAACTGAAAAAACCCAAGGCCTCCCAAGCTGCGGTGTAAATAAAAAATACGCGTCGTATTCTGTCTATAGTTTTCATCTTGTAAGCTGCGGTCAAAACCTTGTTTCTTGGTTACATAGAAAGATGAGGCCCCTATCCCAAAGCCTTTATTTCATCAAGGGCCTACATGCACGTGTACGTGTACATGTACGTTCACGTGAACCCAATCTGCAGGCAACCCATTCCAGAATGAACGACCAACCAGGAAAAACCATGAGCGAGGTCATTGCTGTCCTGAGTGCACGGCCCACTCTGAGGCCAGCATGACTCGAGCCATCTCCCTCTGCCCATCTGTGAATTCTCAGCCAACTAGGTATCAGCCCACTCCTTAGCGCGGGCAAGTACACAGGGAGCTCTCCTCATTTCCTTCGCATTGAAGTAGACCCATGCACATGCAGCCAATGCAAGCCCACTGACATCTGCATGTAACACTGTCCACGGCCACAAGCTGGAGTTTACCTACAAACACGCTGAAGTCTTCTCCTTGAACCCACGATAACAATGTGCTCATCGCTGCATGAATGGCGCATCCTCAAGCAATCACCTTAGTCCTCATGTCAATCAACTACCCCATCCCAAATGTGTCTTTCTGCGGCATGCAACTTTCCAAACAACTGCAAAGCATGTGAGTGGTACAGCGTCTAGTGCGTACATCAAATTTCATGCCTTGCCAGAAGGTCAGCCAAGATATGTCAATGCCAGCCAGCTCTTCCACTCTCCAAAGCCCCTCAGGACTATGGAACTGTCACTTTCCCTAGTTCAAGGTTCACAGAGCTACTCTGTACATGTACGTGTCCTTGCATGTGTACACCACCATGGTACACGCACACAGGTAGCAGTGCGGGGACAATTTGGGTCCAGTCATCCGTGCAATTGCTGTGCTAGTCGTGCCCAAATGCAGCATACCGTGTGAAATGGGCTCGACAGTGTTCTCAGAGGACCCATGACGTACACAACAAAAAAGGAGAAGAGAAAGAAAAATAGATTTTGGAAACCATTGGAAAAAATAACAACCCATTCCCTGCAATAGAGGTACACGTACGTGTAGTGTACCGTGTCATAGCAGTAGTGTATAGGATCTGAATGGAGCACTTGTCCCGGAAGGATTGGGGCCAGAAAGGGTGACAGCGATGAGATGAGATGAGATGAGATGGTTAGACTGACTGACTGACTGACTGACTGAGGGACAGAGGGACTGAGTGACTGAGTGACTGAGTGACTGACTGAATGACTGAGAGACTGAGAGACTAAGGGACTGACTGACTGAGAGAGTGACTAACTGACTGACTGACTGACTAACTGAGGGTTTGAGTGACTGAAAGAGTGACTGACTGAGAGACTAACTGAGTGACTGAGGGACTGAGGGACTGAGAGACTGAGTGACTGAGTGACTGACTGAGTGACTGAGTGACTGAGAGACTGAGTGACTGAGTGACTGAGTGAGAGACTGAGTGACTGAGTGACTGACTGACTGACTGAGAGACTGAGTGACTGAGTGTCTGAGAGAGTGACTGACTGACTGACTGACTGACTGAGAGACTGACTGACTGACTGACTGACTGACTGACTGATAGACTGACTGACTGAGAGACTGACTGACTGAGTGAGTGAGTGACTGACTGAGAGACTGACTGACTGAGAGACTGACTGACTGAGTGAGTGACTGACTGAGATACTGACTGACTGAGTGAGTGACTAACTGAGAGACTGACTGACTGAGTGAGTGATTGACTGAGAGACTGACTGGGTTAGTGAATGACTGACTAAACTCTCTATCCAGCCCTTTGATGGTGGGACCGTGCCAAAAGTCATTTATCTTTTCTAGGGTTGGGTGAGGGGCGCTAGTCAGATCAGATCAGATCAGATTAGATCAGATCAGATCAGATCAGATCAGATCAGATCAGATCAGATCAGATCAGATCAGATCAGATCAGATCAGATCAGATGCATTTGCATGTAGCTGACGTATATCTCCAGGGATCACGTTTCTGCAGACACGGGCTACACATGCACTTTATGTGTGCGTGTAAAATGCAATCCCTTTTTGAAGCTCAATGGGATGTCATGGTGTGGGGAGTGGGGGGAGGGTGGCTGGATTTCTAAGCCTTTACATGTGGATGAATACAGAGGTATAAAGGTGCCGTTTAAGAATGGTGCGAGGATAGTGTGTGGGCTGTTCTATACACACCACTGCCTGCACTTCCACTGCACTGGCAAGGGTAAGGGATTGCAATACAAACTAAGGCTGTTGTCGTGAAAAAAAATTCTTGTGGACATGTCGCGAGAATTTTAAGCAGACTGTCGACATTGTCGCGACAGAAACACGATTTAGTCAAAAATCTGCAGTCACAATGTCGGAATTTTTTTAGGTGATAAATGAATGGGGCATGTCAAACCGCCATAGTTGTGAACTTGTGAAATTAGTTTTCATGGATAATCTTAATTTCAATAACATTTCATATTTAATGGCTTTCGTATTTAAGATTATACACAACAAAATAATTTTTGTGACGATATTTGGTTTTGCAGTCGTAATTTCCTAAAAAAAAATCATGGGCCCAAACATGCGGCTACTTTCAGCTGGGTACCGACCGCGACGCACGTGCGATCTCATTTCTCGTTCCTTCCCTCAGACGTCAACGATGTTTCCCGATCTCTGCATTGCACTGGTATCCCGTTCGCACGTGTATTAAATGCATGCGATGCAGCAACGTATACCAGCTACTGTACTTCTGATGACCGGCCATAGAAACGTGCGCTATACAGTAGTGACAGTATTTACACTGTACATGTACATCGTAATGGCGAAATGCGTTCGGTGAACGATTTTCTTTGGTCGCGTCGCGATCCATTCCAACTTCCAACACATTTAGTAACTATTATTTTGCGCCGTGGATAAGCAAAAATGAAATGCTCAGCGCACAATTTTAGGATTTTTTGTTCCCTTTTTATTCCCTTCTTTTCAGAGATTGGCCATTATAACTAGAGGTAGGCTAATGTATTTTATTATTTTTGTCGCGACAACCGAAAAACCTTGTCGAAATGTCGGAATATGTGTCAACAAAAGCCTTGTCGACAACAGCCTTAATACAAACCATGAAAACACGTTCAACTGTAATACATGTACAGTACATGTACATGATGTATGTATACATGTACAGTACATACATGTACAGAACATGTACATGTATACTGTAATGTGCATGTACATGTACAGTGTACATGTACATGTATGTCGATGTACATGTACATGTACAGTGTATGTGTACATGCACATGTAAGTGTACTATTATGAACACTGCATGTACATGTGTACATGTAGGTACATGTATAATGTACTACCCACTGCATCAAGTGCACAAATGCATGAACACATGTACTGTACATGTACATGTATACTGCACTACGCTCCATTCAGAAGCAAATTTAATGTACGTGTACATGTACAGTACACATACATACGGAATTGATCACTGCATCATGTGCAGTGATCAATTAGACATACACCCCTGTACACATGTACAGTGTGGTATAGGGCATATTGTACAGTGTATGTACAGTACATGTACGCAGCCTAGACATGCATTTTGTCAATTGTGTGTATATGCATGTACATGTACATGTACATGTACAGGTCTACAATGTACATTACATGAATGTACACTACATGCAAATATCCGTGTCCATGTACTGTACAAGTAAGATCTTCATCTGCAAACAATTCCCCATGTGCACTGAATGGCCTGATCACATAATGAGACCACCTGGGCCATCAAAGTTCAAGTACTGTAAGTTGTACCACGAGGACAGACAGGCAAGCTGGGCAAGCCAGGCAGCATGATCACATGGATCCATGCACTATCAGCCTACACGCACTGTAAGCTCCACATATTGTAGTACACAGAAACGTACAGGTGTATCAGTCACAAGCTGGGCAAGCCAGGCAGCATGGTCACATGGATCCATGCACTATCAGCCTACACGCACTGTAAGCTCCACATATTGTAGTACACAGAAACGTACAGGTGTATCAGTCACAAGCTGGGCAAGCCAGGCAGCATGGTCACATGGATCCATGCACTATCAGCCTACACGCACTGTAAGCTCCACATATTGTAGTACACAGAAACGTACAGGTGTATCAGTCACAAGCTGGGCAAGCCAGGCAGCATGGTCACATGGATCCATGCACTATCAGCCTGCACGCACTGTAAGCTCCACATATTGTAGTAGACAGAAACGTACAGGTGTATCAGTCACAAGCTGGGCAAGCCAGGCAGCATGGTCACATGGATCCATGCACTATCAGCCTACACGCACTGTAAGCTCCACATATTGTAGTAGACAGAAACGTACAGGTGTATCAGTCACAAGCTGGGCAAGCCAGGCAGCATGGTCACATGGATCCATGCACTATCAGCCTACACGCACTGTAAGCTCCACATATTGTAGTAGACAGAAACGTACAGGTGTATCAGTCACAAGCTGGGCAAGCCAGGCAGCATGGTCACATGGATCCATGCACTATCAGCCTACACGCACTGTAAGCTCCACATATTGTAGTAGACAGAAACGTACAGGTGTATCAGTCACAAGCTAGGCAAGCCAGGCAGCATGATCACATGGATCCATGCACTATCAGCCTACACGCACTGTAAGCTCCACATATTGTAGTACACAGAAACGTACAGGTGTATCAGTCACAAGCTGGGCAAGCCAGGCAGCATGGTCACATGGATCCATGCACTATCAGCCTACACGCACTGTAAGCTCCACATATTGTAGTACACAGAAACGTACAGGTGTATCAGTCACAAGCTAGGCAAGCCAGGCAGCATGATCACATGGATCCATGCACTATCAGCCTACACGCACTGTAAGCTCCACATATTGTAGTAGACAGAAACGTACAGGTGTATCAGTCACAAGCTGGGCAAGCCAGGCAGCATGGTCACATGGATCCATGCACTATCAGCCTACACGCCAGTACACGCACTGTAAGCTCCACATATTGTAGTACACAGAAACGTACAGGTGTATCAGTCACAAGCTAGGCAAGCCAGGCAGCATGGTCACATGGATCCATGCACTATCAGCCTACACGCACTGTAAGCTCCACATATTGTAGTAGACAGAAACGTACAGGTGTATCAGTCACAAGCTGGGCAAGCCAGGCAGCATGGTCACATGGATCCATGCACTATCAGCCTACACGCACTGTAAGCTCCACATATTGTAGTACACAGAAACGTACAGGTGTATCAGTCACAAGCAGGGCCAAGACACGATTTGAATCGCCGCTATTCAACGTAGCGGAGATGACTTTAATGTCTTAATCAAGAAAACTACACATACATGTACATGTAAACCTTCGCTCTTACATACATGTACCGGTACATGTAGGGCCTACATGTACGGGTACACCTCCGCACCTTAATATGTGTACATGTACACTTTCGCACCTTAGTACGTTTTCATGTACAACTTACATACCGGTACATGTAGGGCCTACAGTACTTACACCTTAGTACGTGTACATGTACACCTTCGCACCTTAGTACTACGTGTACATGTACTGTACACCTTCGCACCTTAGTACGTGTACATGTACACCTTCGCACCTTAGTACGTGTACATGTACACCTTCGCACCTTAGTACATGTACACCTTCGCACCTTAGTACGTGTACATGTACAACTTCGCACCTTATTACGTGTTCATGTACAACTTCGCACCTTAGTACGTGTACATGTACACCTTCGCACCTTAGTACGTGTACATGTACACCTTCACACCTTAGTACGTGTACATGTACACCTTTGCACCTTAGTACGTGTACATGTACACCTTCGCACCTAAGTACATGTACATGTACACCTTCGCACCTTAGTACGTGTACATGTACACCTTCGCACCTTATTACGTGTTCATGTACAACTTCGCACCTTAGTACGTGTACATGTACACCTTCACACCTTAGTACGTGTACATGTACACCTTCGCACCTTAGTACGTGTACATGTACACCTTCGCACCTTAGTACGTGTACATGTACACCTTCGCACCTAAGTACATGTACATGTACAACTTCGCACCTTAGTACGTGTACATGTACACCTTCGCACCTTAGTACGTGTACATGTACACCTTCGCACCTTAGTACGTGTACATGTACAACTTCGCACCTTATTACGTGTTCATGTACACCTTCGCACCTTAGTACGTGTACATGTACACCTTCGCACCTTATTACGTGTTCATGTACAACTTCGCACCTTAGTACGTGTACATGTACACCTTCACACCTTAGTACGTGTACATGTACACCTTCGCACCTTAGTACGTGTACATGTACACCTTCGCACCTTAGTACGTGTACATGTACACCTTCACACCTTAGTACGTGTACATGTACACCTTCGCACCTTAGTACGTGTACATGTACACCTTCGCACCTTAGTACGTGTACATGTACACCTTCGCACCTTAGTACGTGTACATGTACACCTTCGCACCTTATTACGTGTTCATGTACAACTTCGCACCTTAGTACGTGTACATGTACACCTTCACACCTTAGTACGTGTACATGTACACCTTCGCACCTTAGTACGTGTACATGTACACCTTCGCACCTTAGTACGTGTACATGTACACCTTCGCACCTTAGTACGTGTACATGTACACCTTCGCACCTTATTACGTGTACATGTACACCTTCACACATACATGTATTCAGCTTGTAGTGTGTCAATGAATGATCCTGTAAGGGTTGATGGGTTTCCAATCGGCAAATAATCACAATTCCCACGCACTACTTGAACACTGTTGGGAAAATCTCCACAGAGTGGGGCCAAGTGAGTTACATGTACACAGACATACTGTACAATACATACTGTACATGTATTTACCGTAAACTACATGTACACAGACATACTGTACTGTACAATACATACTGTACATGTATTTACCGTAAACTACATGTACACAGACATACATGTACTGTACAATACATACTGTACATGTATTTACCGTAAACTACATGTACACAGACATACATGTACTGTACAATACATACATGTACTGTACATGTATGTACATGTATTTACCGTAAACTACATGTACACAGACATACATGTACTGTACAATACATACTGTACATGTATTTACCGTAAACTACATGTACACAGACATACTGTACAATACATACATGTACTGTACATGTATGTACATGTATTTACCGTAAACTACATGTAAACCAGATGAGAGTGGTGCCACTGCCAAAAGAATGCAAACAAAATTCTGGGCCACAAAGTTTTCTCTTTTGTGGGGGGGGGGGTATCTACGTGCATTTCAAGTACATGTACATGTACAGTATGTACCCCCAGATCACTACAGACGGCATTTAATCCTGAAACTTTAGGCCTATTGCTTTTGGAGGGGTTTAATTCATTTGGGTGTTTTTTTACACAAGGTTTGCCATTTTTTTTGGGGGGGTGGTTGTCTTTTCTTTGGCAAAAGGTCATGTGAGGGGTCAAGAATACAGCGGCTTCCTGGGGTGAAGACAATGCAGACTCCTTCATGGGGTAACAAACAGCTGCCTCTACCTCTGCCTCCGTGCATTTCCCCACGTACCCAGCACCACATCTCTGGGCTTCAGACACTCACACCGCCATCACAGCACAAAACTCTATACATGAACAACACGCAGGCACAGAACCAAAGGAAAGGAGAAAGGAGAGAGAGATAGAGAGAGAGAGAGGAGAGAAAGACAGGGGGAGAGAGATAGAGAGAGAGGGGGGACAAATAGGGGGGGGGAAAGAAAGAAAGAGAGAGAGAGAGGGGGGAGGGAGAGAGAGATAGAGAGAGAGGGGGACAAATAGGGGGGAAAGAAAGAAAGAGAGAGAGAGAGGGGGGAGGAAGAGAGAGACAGAGAGAGAGAGGAGAGAAAGACAGGGGGAGAGAGATAGAGAGAGAGGGGGATAAATAGGGGGGAAAGAAAGAAAGAGAGAGAGAGAGAGGGGGGAGGGAGAGAGAGATAGAGAGAGAGAGGGGGAGAGAGAGATAGAGAGAGAGAGGAGAGAAAGACAGGGGGAGAGAGATAGAGAGAGAGAGGGGGAGAGAGAGATAGAGAGAGAGGGGGATAAATAGGGGGGAAAGAAAGAAAGAGAGAGAGAGAGGGAGAGAGAGAGAGAGAGGGAGAGAGAGAGAGAGGGGGGGGAGGGGGGGGGGAGAGAGAGAGAGAAAGAATTCCCAGCTGATCTTTATGTTTTTCCACCAAATAAATAAAAACAGCACTGTGAAGCGTGAGAGACGAAACAGCAAATTTGTAGTGAAAGCAGGCACCTCAAGCTATACCCAGTGCCTATTTTGGAGGGTTGTCATCTCATTTTTGTTTTGACTGTCTGCCAGTTGTTCATGCCCCTGGGGTTGCATGCATAGGAGGGTTGCCCATTTCTCTGGGTGGAGAAATGACATCCAGGCCAACAGAGACCCCCCAAAATTCCGAACTCCCACAAAGTCCAGACAAACGAGACTGCTGCGACAAGAACAGGCAGAACTTGGCAAATGCAATTTCAAAGATCTCAAACACTGGGTGCTCACAGGTCGTGGTGAAGTCAACGTGTCAACTGGTGATGATACAGGCACAAAGTTGATGGGCGTCATCAGCAAGGAGGCAGTGCATCATTTGTTGTTAGGCCAGTCTTAGTCCGAGGCTCTCCATTCTGTGGCACATTTCTAGGCTTGTTTTCTTGAAGTTCTATCATCAATGCGTACTCCCATGCTGTATGTCTGTACGTTCTTGATTTTTTTTTTTTTCACCAGCGCTGTTTGTCAAGTCTGACCGCAGCTAGTGGGTTTGGGCTTGGGGAAAAAATTAAAATTATAATAATAATAAAATCTCTGAAATCTCTGAAATGTTTGACTCCTGGCAGGACCTACATGTAGTTCTCAAAGGCTGGTGTCTGCTGTGTGGCAATGACATGGTTGACACGTCAGGAGGAGAGAGAGAGAGAGAGAGAGAGAGAGAGAGAGAGAGAGAGAGGGGAGAGGGAGGGGAGGGAAGGTGCCACACGGTCTAGGGAGGGCAGGGAGAAGGAGGCTGGTGCCGTTACTGGGAGGAAGTATGGAGGAGTCAGTGAGGCGCTTGCGTGGCTGTGGGAGCCAGTGAGGAGTTCCCATGCAGGAAGGCCAGTAAGGCCCCTTGGGGGAGAGCAGAACGTTCAATCATGGAACAGTGGTTGGCAGGCTAGCCACAGAGGGAAGGAGAGGGGGATGGGGTGGGAGAGAGAGAGTAGTGAGGGGATGGGGTATAAAGAGATGAGAATATATAGATATAGAGAGAAGAGAAAGACACAGTCAAGGAGAGACAGAGAGGAGAGGAGAGGAGAGGAGAGGAGAGGAGAGGAGAGGAGAGGAGAGGAGAGGAGAGGAGAGGAGAGGAGAGGAGAGGAGAGGAGAGGAGAGGAGAGGAGAGGAGAGGAGAGGAGAGGAGAGGAGAGGAGAGGAGAGGAGAGGAGAGGAGAGGAGAGAGGAGAGGAGAGAGGAGAGGAGAGGAGAGGAGAGGAGAGGAGAGGAGAAAATTCCTTCCTGCCTTAAGAGTGGAGATGATGGGAGGGGATGAGAGGAAGGAGGGGACAGATGAGGCAAAGGGTGAGTGGAAGAATAAGACTGAGACAATCTCAGCACGTTTTGAGAGAAACGATGACTTTATTCACGGAGAAGGGGGGCAAGGCACCTCTACAAGACACACCCGACTCAAGAGTTTGACAGAGGTGGAGGAGGAAGGAAGGAAGAGGAGGAAGCTGAGAGGAAGGGAGGCAGGGATCCGGGGAAGTGATGGGGCTGCACCAGTTTAAAAGCCCAAGACATTTTGTGAGAAATGATGACATTTTCTTATCTTGAAATCTAAACATCAATTACAGCGTGATGATGGGGCGGGAAGTTATTCAGAGTGCGGTTGAAACATCTTGCTCAGGCCACGACCACGAAATAGACAGGAAGTCCCAGAGGAACCAGGATCGTTAATTGTCAATTCTCTACTATTTTCCCTCTTGCTATGTCCCTTCTCACTTGTTGCATGCATGCCAAGGTCACTCGGAGGACTCACTTGTGGCGAGGGCAAGGGTGGGCAAAAACAGAGCCGGCAACGCACGGACTGAGATTGACAGCTTGCATCTTTCACTTTCCAAACGAGGCTTTCCAACAGCCTCCCCATTCCCAATTAGTCAGCAGAAGTCCCAAGAGAGAGAGAGAGAGAGAGAGAGAGAGAGAGAGAGAGAGAGATCATCCATGGGACCGCAACATAGTTCAGAAAAGCTACGGTTCTGGATGGCTTGTTGGCTTCTCCGAACAGACAAAACTCAATTGCAATCAATAGATCCGCCAACAAAAATTGTATTTTGGGGGGAAATCGGCAATCGTGCGATTGCTCAACAAGTACAGTGTACAATGTACAGTACATGCTCCTCCAGGCACCAATGCTTTTTCCACGCTTCAGTCGTTCAGCATAAACACAGGTAAACTATGGCATTGTGAAGTTTGTTTTTTCTTTGGCAACGGATAGGCCGATTTTCCAATGTCGGCATGTCTGTACTCAGACAGTGGTGCTACACTGGCCACGTACATGTACAGTGCGCCGCTTTGCACACAATGGTCAGGAGATTAAAGATCTGCCTTTCACCTGCACATGTCACGTACCAAGTACTTATGCCAGCGTCTCCGAACAATTGCACCCTGTCAGGTGTTTTGGGCAATCGCTGACAAAGCTGCAGAAGGTCGGAGCCCAGTTCCCAAGAGCCTCTGGATAGTGGCCTAATCTGCTTAACTACATGTATTTGGATTTCTAGGTCTGCGTGTAATTCAATCTCCACTATTTCATTTGCACCCTCAATAGCTTTTTGCCTTTCCGCTTTGGCAGTTCTTTATTTTTTGTTCCTGGTCAAGGTTTCCCTGGCCCTGGTATGTTTAATTTTCAGCACATCCACTGTGGCAGACCCAAGGTTTTTTTACCTGCAATGTGTACAGTGTGCTGGGGTAGGGGCTGCTCTGCTGTTGTCAATCGGAATGATTAGCTAAAAGATAAATGTTGACTTGGGACAGAGGCATGGCACTCTTGTGCAAGAGCATTGCGTCTCCCACACATGCACCTGTATGTCCTAAGCAAACATACATGCACCTATGTGATACATGTACAATGTGCTGTATGTACTGTACACATATACAGCATACAGGTGCACATTGTAGTTTGTACAGTATATCATACGGAATGGACATCACCATACAAATGCTGCATGAATTTGTATGTACTGGCACCAGTACATTTTCATGATCCAGGATCCAAGTACAAAAATAATTACTTCCCTCAAGGAAATAAACATACATGTACAGTATTATGTATCATGTACATGTACGTACCGTACATGTGTAAAATATATGTAGGCCTACATCAACATGTACACATTTATCCATACAATCTCTTTTCAGTAAAGAGAAATGCATTTGAGAAAGGTCTCTGCCTTTGAGAAAGGTCCTGCTAGGGTCGAAACGTCAGGCCCACTAAATTTTGAGATTTGCATTTTGGTAATTTTAGTCAGTAAGCAGTTTGTAACATTTTTGTATACCACTCTAAAGAGAAATGCGCACTGCATGTAGCCATGTATACACATTCACATGTACAATGTGCATGTACATGTACTGTACATACAATGAACGTACAGTACTGTACCTGTAACCTGTATGTTCTGTCAAATGTAAAGGAACAACTGTAGTTGGGAATATGTAGACTTACAAATACACGCAAGTACTGTAAATTCAATGCAATCAACCTTACAGGTGTACATGTACACGTACAGTACATGTACTGTACATACATGTACGTGTACACATGTACATAAATTCAATGCATTCATTATTTACATACTGTACGTACATGTACATGGATAGTACATGTACACAGCGCTCCTCCATCACTCTTGCAGTAATGAGTAAAAAACTCGGAGTTATAATAAAATAAAGACAATGAATTGCTGTCACTTCAGTATCAACACCCCCAAATAAAAAATGCCCTTGAAAAGCACAAGTTACATGCACAGTACATATACATGTACATGTACATTGTGTACTACCACTACCAGTACGGCTGTACCATTGTACATGTACCGGTACATGTACATGCACGTACATGTACATACCGGTACGGCTGTACAATTGTACAATTATACATGTACCGGTACATGTACATGCATGTACATGTACATGCATGTACATGTACATACCGGTACGGCTGTACAATTGTACAATTATACATGTACCGGTACATGTACATGCATGTACATGTACATACCGGTGCGGCTGTACAATTGTACAATTGTACAATTGTACATGTACCGGTACATGTACACTGTACGCATGTACATGTACATGCACGTACATACCGGTACGGCTGTACCATTGTAAAATTGTACATGTACCGGTACATGTACATGCACATACCAAATGTACTGTACAACAAAAGTAAAGTCCCATGACCCCAGAGTCCCATCAAGGGCCTACTGTACAATTCTGGCTAATTGCTGCGGACACACAAACCGAACTTGGACCACAACTGCCGGGGTGTGCCTAAAGCCGCGTCCGCACTGGACTTATTTTTTACCGAGCCCGTGGGTAACATTCCAATGGGTAAATCTTCCCGGCGTCCGCACTTGGACTTTCGACTCGGGTAAACTAACCGAGACGACGCAGTAAAACTAACCGACTGGCGCGTATAAACGCAAGAGGGCGCTATGGTGGTGACCTTTCACCGGATGTAAATACCATAAAACTACGACACGTCGACCCTGCTCGAAAAGTAAACAACATTGTTGTATTGGGACCATGGCACGTCACGTGGTATTTAGGGCCTCTGGCAATGCGGGGCGCCGGATGTGGTTTTTTACCGAGTCGTTTACCGAGACGTCGTGTCCGGATTGGACTTTTCGGCTCGGTTAAACTGACCTGGTCAATTTAACCGGGCAGAAGTTGGTCGGTTAAACTACCCACTGGAGTCGGGTAAGTTACCTGGGAGGAAAACTTTCTGGCTGTCCGCACTGGACTTAAAATGGTCAATTTGCCCATTTGCTCGGTTAGTTTACCCATTTTAAGTCCAGTGCGGACGCGGCTTAAGCAACAATCCCACAGCCTTTCTCTGCATTTCAATAACAACAGTTCCAGCCTAGGCCAATGACTTTGCCAATGTGTGTCTATGAGAATGTCCTGTAGGCTGTACAGTGGGGCCTACATGTACCGGTACACTAAACAGGCAGGCATCACATCAGCAGATTTGGAGGGGAGAGGGGGGTTCCGGCATTCAGGGTTAAAGGCATGAACTGGTTCTTGGAAAGAGAGGAGGAAGTTTTTTTCCTTGTTGTTCAAAAATGAAAAAATATGCTCATGTTGACATGTACCGGTACAATATACTTGATGTGTTCATGTACATACATGTACATGTACTTGCACATTACACACACATTTAATTATGATTATGAAGACCTGTACATAACCTGCGTACAACTATAGTATGTGTACTGTACATAATGTACATGTCTAGACCTTGCCACACATTTGATATTTGTGTGTTTTGACACTTGCTGCTAAAACAAGGTGAAATTTTCTGTAGATTTAATGAAACATTTCCATAGCAACCGATTCAGACACGTATGCTTCAACCAGGGACATTTTCTCTTTTTCTCTAATTGAAAAAAATACAGTGGAAAAAACAATTTCAAGTAGCAATTGAATTCCAATAAATTATAATTTTTCCCTTTTCTTTTTACAAAACAGGCATTTCAATTGTCTCATGGTAATACCATGCATGTTACGTGTACATGTCAGTCCAATATCATTACGAAACCTGCATTTTAATATTCATTATGGATGACTCATGCATGAATATCGCTGTTATGACCGGTCTGCGAATCAGTAGTAATGTAGTGTGCATGTACAGGTACAGGCACAATGTACAGTGTGTATAGTACATGTACATGTATGCATGCAGTGCGACTTGTATGTCATGCGGCATTAAATGCATCTACTGTACATGTACAATTTGTACATACAGTATCTACCATTTAATAGCAATGAGTGGGCGGGATGTTGGCCACTGCACAACTGTACGAGAACATGTACATGTTCCAGTGCCAGGGCTGGTTTTCACAAAGCCTTATGATCCATCGTAACTCAACTTACGATGGATAGCCAGTCAGTGATGAATAAGCAAACGTACAATACAGTCCCCATAGTCAGTCAAGTGTACAGGTGCCTATGGAATGGGCACAAGCCATGGACGGTTCCCGCTCTCTTAAGATACCACAGTGCTGAGTCATCAAGCACTGTCTATGCCCTCCAGGCTATGTGGGGCCTGCCTGCGTGATTTCTACCCAACGACGATCCCATCACAGACGACCCCAGCCGAACGATCCTCCTACACTGTAAGCCCCTTTAAGACTCCACTCGGAGTTGGGGAGCCCTTGAGGTTTGTTTCTGGTTGCCACGGCAACTGCCATCAATATTGGCGACCCCCCCCCTTGACGGTAGCCTGCCTCCCACTGCCGCGATGTCTCGAGTGTCGGACCCGTGTCTTGACTGCATCGTCTTCCTCATTGCTCAGATGCCTTCCTGAGTGTTCTCGATGGTAACTGTCCGGTCAATAGCAGGTGGCTGACTCCCATGTGTGAAAATTAAATGCTTCGTTGCTGAGCAGAGTGTTCTGCTTTAGAGCGTGTCAAAGCCAAACCATGCTTCCACATTGTGTCTTTAATCCAGTTCTTCATTCTTGTCAGCAAAATCATCACCGTAATCTTTTGGGCTGGCCACAAAAAAAACAAAGTCTCAAGATAATTGTTTTCCCTTTTAATATATTATGTTAATTGATATAGAAGTTGGCTGTTTGGGTAGATACCCACCTAAGGGATGGATAGCACAGGTGGTCGAGTACATTTGGCTAGAGAGGTCTTTGCGTCAAGGAGAATGTAATTCAATGATGGTTTTCCTTCATGTTATCATTTTATATCTGTGATGCAACGCTATACATTATTCAAATACGCCACACGACCTCGACCAGCTCGGTGGTCAAGTGATTACATGTAAGAGGTCTGCACTAGAAAGCAGGAGTCACGGGTTCGCATCCTGCCCAAGCTGCCTTGATTTTTTTTCAACGTCGAGCAAGGCAAACACTCATTAAGGTCTTGGGATCACATTTCCTCATAGAATGCTTTACCACACAATTTGATACACTTTCAGAATGTTGCTAACTTCGCTGCTGTTTCTCTTGGCATAGGATCCCACAGTCTCATCATCACACACAAAGCTGTTTGCTTTCAAAACACAAGTGAGAGGCAGTTTGACAGTTTCTTGATCCATAGGCAAGCACAAGCCTGCTCCATGTTTTGATCTGTTGTTTTCTTCTCACCATGGCAACTGCTAAGGCTACCAGAGTCCCGGGTTTACAATCACACTGAATATTTTTGCTCCACATACTGTACATGTACTGTATTGTACATGTACGTGTGACGTGTGTACACGTACATGTATCTGCTGACTTGGCCCCGTGTGTGATTTAGTGGGGGTTCCCCCTCATTCTCCCAGTTCTCCTTATCTCCCATGAGAAATTCATGGTTAGCAGCCTGGAGCACAGATGACCTGTACATGTACATGTACATGTACATTTACATAGTGTACATGTACATGTACATGTAGTACATGCAAAAAAAAATGTACATGTAAATTTGCACATGGCCAATATGGTGCCATTCATACAACGTACTGTACAGCTGTACATACATGTTTTTTATATAGTAAAATGCAGACAAGAGGTCCAACATAACACATGTAACTGCACCGAGACACCGGTACTGTACCATGCATCAACTGTGCACTTATTCTGCTGTTAGTGTTATGGAAAAGAACTTTGGACGGAGACCCCCCAAAAAAGATCAAGATTACGTGTGCACGTACATGTACATAATTGGAGTTTGTACGTACATATGTACATGTACATGTAGATTCTTTGCTATCTAGAGCAAGTCCTGTTGTCCCATGCAATGAACTTCATGCAAATCAAAGTTGCTCTGATCTTGACAGTCACATGCCTGAGTGAACGGTCAAACAGAGTTTGGTCAAACAATCTTTCCGTGGGACCAGGTTCAAACCATTCCCAAAGTTCGTTTAGGGTTGTGTGTGTGTGTGTGTGTGTGACTGTGTAAATGAAGAAGTCTGAGGTGGGGGTTGGGGTTTGGGGATGGGGGTGGGGGGAGGGAGGTTAGAGGGTCAGTGATTTGGCAGACCAAGGGTCAAAGGTGGTCAGACTGTGTGGTTTTGTGGCTGGCTGCATGAATGGGAAGGGGAATTTGAGGTCAGACCAAGGAGGTACATGTATGTATGTTAGGGGTGAGGAGGTTACTTGGTGGTTGCTAAGAGGGATGGGGTGCAGGGCTGGGTGGAATGGTGGAAAACTCATTGTCATGGCAACACCAACACACACTAATATAGAAACAAGATATCCTTGCCTTTGAGAAAGGTCCTGCTAGGATTGAAACAGCAGGCCCTCTAACTTTTGAGATTTAAAAAAAAAAAAGGTAAATATCAATCACACTCAACATAAATAATCGTGTTCAAAAGTTCCCAGTCAGGTCTTTCCTTTCATTTGATAAAATCAAATCGGAAAATCAAAACTCACTCTGCTTATGTGAGTTGTGACACAGAAGAACGCACTACACAGAATTCACCATAAATATCCACTGCACAATGTGGGTCCAGCTCTCGTTTGTGTGAATTTTAAAGTGCATGTGGTCACAGACAATCTATGGAAACCTGAAGGACAGGGGTCTGACCCCAAGCAGCCTATAGCCGCGTCCGCACTGGACTTAAAATGGGTAAACTAACCGAGCAAATGGGTAAATTGACCATTTTAAGTCCAGTGCGGACAGCCAGAAAGTTTTCCTCCCAGGTAACTTACCCGACTCCAGTGGGTAGTTTAACCGACCAACTTCTGCCCGGTTAAATTGACCAGGTCAGTTTAACCGAGCCGAAAAGTCCAATCCGGACACGACGTCTCGGTAAACGACTCGGTAAAAAACCACATCCGGCGCCCCGCATTGCCAGAGGCCCTAAATACCACGTGACGTGCCATGGTCCCAATACAACAATGTTGTTTACTTTTCGAGCAGGGTCGACGTGTCGTAGTTTTATGGTATTTACATCCGGTGAAAGGTCACCACCATAGCGCCCTCTTGCGTTTATACGCGCCAGTCGGTTAGTTTTACTGCGTCGTCTCGGTTAGTTTACCCGAGTCGAAAGTCCAAGTGCGGACGCCGGGAAGATTTACCCATTGGAATGTTACCCACGGGCTCGGTAAAAAATAAGTCCAGTGCGGACGCGGCTTATGGCATTCCAATGTGAAACCACTTCCTTACTAGTTTTCCCCGAATGAAGCATTCAACCTTCTCAATTGGGTTTGCTCATGTACAGTACACATACACGTACATGGTGTAAGAGTACGGTATTGTACATGTACTTATACGTATGCAGTGACTTGCAATGTGAAGTGCTAACTTCAGTTTTTCAATACCGTGATGGAATGTGAATATACCGGTACTGTAGTTTGCAAGCTGAATGGCTCTGAAGTGTGACAACTCAACTGGCTCACCCCCCCCCCTTTTTTTTTTACTTTGAATGGGCTGCCTGACAGCCTTGGGCAGTGGTTGAGGGAAAAGTATTGCTTTATGCCTGGAACTATCATACAATACAGGTTGTCAATGGCAGAGACCGATACTCAGAAAGGAAAGAGAAGTTGCCAAGTTTGCAATTAGCTTCCACTCTGGTGGGAAAATATTTCTGGCCCTTTCGGACTGCAAATTGCAAAACCGTCCAAAGTGCTATATAAATATATGTATTGTATGTACAGGTTGTACAGTTGTACAAATGCAATAGAAATGTATCAATATTTGCAATCTCCAATTATTAGAAAAAATATAATTTAACAGTCCCTCAAACTTTGGAATTTCACACATTCCCTCAGGGTGGCATACAGATCTGTTTATAATATAGGTACCGTACTTGTATATTACTGTATGAAAAAGTACATGTACTGGGACATGTACTGGTACAGTATACATGTACCAGTACAGTGCAGTACATGTAAAGTACAGTAGTACACATGTATACAAGCTTTATGTATTGAACATGTAGGGCCTACTTGTAACTTTTTTTTTATTTGTTGGAATAAGGTCTACTTTTCTGACTTACAAAGAAAACTTGTGAGTTAGTGTATGTTTTAGCAAAGCTTGTTCCCTGAATTAAACTACTGGAGAACAGTGTGGAAAGACCAGGTGGTGTTGAGTAAGTTGACTAGTTTACAGAAGAACTGAGGGTCTCTAGTCTTCTCTGTTAATTCACATTTCATGTTCGTCACCTGAAGATACTTGTTTAAGTTGCTGTCTTTTAATTGTAGGAATGTACATGTACGTGTGTAAATAGTTGAGTAGCAATGGACCGTTCATCGGTGTACATCTGCTGGAGCTTTATGGTTTGGCTATTATTATTAACTACTGTTCATGTTTGCATTAACACGGGTACAGCAAAAACTCTCCAAACTATGCATTCTGACTGTAACATGTCACACAACAAATAGAGTTAGATTGTCTGAGTACATGTAGGAGGCAAAAAGCTTTCTTGCTGAACAGTGAGCTGAGGCTGTGTTCAAGTACTGTACACCCATGTTACTGCTGTATGCACATGGTCACATGGAATGTAAAGTACACTGTACATGTACATGTGCAGTGACAAGAATCTAGCACCAGAGTTCATTTAGGTCACCATATGCACAGTGCACGTACAGTACATGAACCCCAACAGGTGGTTACATGTATAAATAATTATCTCATTGGTAATATATCAAAACACCACCCATGCATTACTGCACACTGCATCACTGATAACATTAACAAGGACATGTACTGAACATGTACATGCACACGTACTGTACAATACATGTGCCCGTACCAACGTATGTATGTACAGTACATGTACAGTTTGTACTTGTACGTACAGTGAGTACACGGTGAGACCAAGGAGGTAATACCTCCTTGGTGAGACTGAGTACTGGTGTACATGTACATGTACATGTAGTACATGTACATGTACACGTACATGTATGTGAGTACACACTTTTAACCAATTTTGTTAATACTGATGGTATGCTGCTGGTATGGTATACCCTGTGACCATTCTTGAGTACCACCGCATACATGTAATCATTTAATTCACATAACATGTAATTGGTTCAGAAATGTCCACAGACAGCAAAAGGGTCCCACATCCGGCCTTCTTTTTGTCAGAACCGTTTCAAATATGGATTCATTGGTCAATAGTTTTGATAACTACACATGTATACATTTTTGTTAATGAAATTAATGGCAATGGTTAAAGGTTTCTTCGATGCTCCAGTCCAATTTTTGATTCTTAAGTTCCGAGTTTTTTTGTAGCCAGAGTACAAGAACCATAGTACAAGTACTTTGACATTCGCTTACAAGTACGAGTAAACTGAAAATGGTACTCCAGTATGAATACTGAGTACAAGTACTAAAGCACTGCGATTCAGACTTCACTATAAGTGAGACTTTTCTAAATAATCACATTTATTTGCCACGTGATGCGTGTGGGAACGTTCACTAAATCACACTGGCTTTTTTTTTAGTCCCACAATGCACTGCTCGCGCTCTGACTGACAGGAAGTGCTGCGCTTGTTTATATGTCTCCCTGCACGAGCCACCCTCAAGGATGCACCCAGCATTTGACCACAAACTGCTAACAACAATCCTCGCGATTTCGTTGCCTGTGTGGACGCGAGGGAAAAAAAAGGGTTTTGAATCACGATTCAAATCGTGTTTATTTGGACAGTGGAAACGGACCTATTCTAATAGCCTAAACTACAGTGTACAGTTATGGATCCAAATATTACCGGTATATGTACATGATATACTTTAAGTGACGTGTGCACGTGTACGCTTTTTGCATATGTACATGTACGCTATTTGTATGCACTTGCAGGCCAACATTCACAGTTCACTATGTAATGAAAAATTTTATGCGGGTATTCCACATTCTTGTTTTAGGCTAGGGAGTGCATGCATGGTCGTTAATGCCATTAATTACCACACGACCCTGACAGAAGGAAAGGTTGGTTTAAAAGGTACAGCGTTAGCCAACAAATGTACAGGGGCTCAAAATGTCGACCTCCTTGTGGTGAGCCCTGATAACTGATTCGTCAGAGGAATGACAATGACCAGAGACACCAAGTAACACAAGTAGTCTCATTAATAAATAAAATTTTAGAGAAAGGTCCTGCTAGGATCGAAACGTCAGGCCCACTAAATTTTAAACAAAATTTTAAGTAGAAGTATACTTTTAAACAACATGCAGAGGTGACTGAATAAATCAGATGGCATTCAGATGTCACTTTGACCTATCTATGACTACCTTGCCAAATTGATTTTTATTGAATATATTAAATTATTAATTGTCAACTTCATGGAGGCAAAGATACAATGTCTCGATTCATTAACCACATGTACGTACAGTTGTAATTGCATGGTCAATGTAAAGACTTTTGTTACATTTTTTTATTTCAGTACTGATTTTATTTGTGTATACATGCATATAATGATGATTTTCAGAATACACAGGTTATTGCATGAGTGATGGTACATGTACACTGTCACATGTACTCTAGAGTTCATTTTTAGCAAATATCATCACAATTATACATGTACAATGGTAGGAACTAGGAAGTACAATATGTACATGCACCCTTCCTACCCTGTGCATGGACAATGATACTATGTTCAAGACTCAAGGATATTTATTTAAGGTCATAACTTTTGAAAAAACAAATATTTATTTTGACGAGCAAAGTTATCCCACTTGATATACAGAATGTAAATGTACATGTACATGTACTGCACCGGTATTTGTTCAACTACATTGCAACACAAAAGGCAGCCTCAAATGCTCATTGCACATTTTAAAAATTGTGATTACAAACAATTTACATAGGCATAATGTCTACATGTAAAAATAAGCATGCACGTGTACAATTATACATGTACATGTACTGTACATTGTACACGTGTACAGTACCATACGTGCACATCCATACATGTACAGTACATGTACTATTTAACCATAAACGTGAAAGTCAATCTCCTACACTTACATGTTCATGTAGGCCCTATGTCCAAAAAAATTAACAAACTGTTAAAAATTAGGAGGGCCTGACGTTTCAATCCTAGCAGGACCTTTCTCAAAAGCCTAAGAAATGTAAGGCCCTCTGAATTTAAGCAAATACTGCAACACTAATGTGCAGATTCCTACTTCAATAATCCATGTGCATGTATACACGACACGTCCTTGTACATGTATGTGTGTACATCCATCATTGCATATACGTGGAAGTATTATGTTCTTCTGCCTTCGTCTTCATGTGTACACAAACTACACATGTGTATGTACACATACATGCTAAACTCTACTACACTACAAAGTACAAACAGGAAACTGAACTATGGCAATAGCCTGTGCCACCCACCAAATAAATAGTCTGGTTCGTCTGCAGCGTAGGTGCAGGAAAAACAAACTACAGTTGTGTTTCCCCCCCCCCCCCCGTAATTTCCTTGTCTACGACTCAAAGTTGTCCCAGAAGATGTATCAAAACACCCAAAATGCCAACTGGGGGTGCTTGTAGTTAAGTTGTATAAGTCATGTACGACAGTACGTGTAATTGTAGACTGGAGTGAACTCTATAGGCTACTGATTGCAAAATCTCACTACCGGAAAATGTGATGGGGTAACAAATTTGTTCGGCAGCATTTAATAGCGATAAACATAACTTTTGTTTGCATGGCCGAGAATTACTACATACATGTACACTGCACGTGACAGAAATGTACTCCCACATGCGGTCGACACCAACGATCATGTTATAGGCCTAATCCGGTCAGGATGTGAGGACCTAGATACAACAAAAATATTTGGTTAAAAAAAAATAAATACGCTGTAGATTTCACAAACTGAAACATTTTAATGGCACATTCAACGCCCAGAAGAAAAACAAGAGCAATCACCGACTCGTAGTGATAGACACTGGCTCCTGCAGGGAAACTACATTGTAAGTTCAGGGTCATGTACACGTACGTATACTGTGCAAAATTAACTGCAGGTTGTGCTAAGCAATAAGCATAGTAAGGCTATATTGCACTGCTTAAATGTGTTAGGGTTTAGAATTTGGCTGAGTGGCTGAAAGTACTTATAGCATAGCTGCCAACCTACACATATCTTGAAGGAAATTAGGAATACTTCTTCTGTAAAAAAAAAAGAGGAATCACAGAGCAAACTACAGAGGAATACATGAGTATTTCCAAGCCAAAAATCGGAATCTGTTGTCAAGAGCTTTTAAAAAGTGATCAATTCTTACCCCCAAAGAAGCAATGATTCCTCCAAAATAGGAATGGTTAGCAGCTAGGGGGCCTATGTTATAGCTCCATGCTAAAAGACAGTTGAAAATGCCTTGAGAGAGGGGTAAGGGTCTTATGAGGGCAGGAGTCTTGAGGAGGGTCAGGGGTCAGGGGTCGGGGAAGGAGTGACACTGTCAGTTTAATGCCATCACTTACAGGGTTGCCCGCCAGTTTGAAAAGCATTAAAAAAAATAAAGCCAGTCTTAACACTTCTTCTCCTGGTAAGGTAATCTTCCGGTCATTTGCCCACAAGTTATCATTTAGAAACATTTAAGAAACATTTAAGAAACACCTAACGGGACAAACTTCAGCAGCAGCACAGTAACAACTGTTTAGACAGAAAAACGTATTATCGGTATCTGTTGTGTTGAGCAATTTCGCTCCCGTCAAATTTTGAAAGTGTCTGATATTAGTAATAGCTTCAGACAGAGATGATGCTGAATATTATTTATTATGAATTTTACAACTGAAACTGAAAGTACAAAAACACACAAATGGTACACAGCACAGGTGTGGCTGGCCTGTACGACATTGTATTGATATGGAATCAGTGGTTGAAAAAAAGTATCTAGACAATTACAGAAGGAACTGTTCAACTCAAGATGTACAGTATTTCCCTTGGAAATCACCATTATCAAGCATGTCAACCATTGTTTACAACTAACAGTAACACAGTTGAGTAACAAGCTGTAAATGTAAAACATGTTCATGATGCTGCTGTCAATATTTTAAATCAATAAATGGTGCTGTGGATGTGGTTGGCTGTAATCAGTTGTAACTTCTAATTAATCACAGTAATTAATTTGCCTCATGAGTTTACTGTTTAGGCATATGTTTTAGGTGAATGACATTTTTCAAGACAAGAGGGCAAGGCTGTTGCAGCCGACATGGATCCGTAATGTAGCTGTACCCTTAACCAGTCTCGATAAAAAAGAAGAAGAATATTCAAATTTTGAGTGACAGTCCCAAATTCGACTGACACGAGTTTTCAATGTTTCACAACAGCCAGTAGTAGTAATTCCCTTCTTACGGGCATTTTTACGACGAACTGGGACTGCAGCTTACCTCGTTTCGCTTCCTCGTTGGACGTTCTAATTCTCACCAAAATTAGATTATCCCCGCAGCAAGCCAGCAAGTAGGATGGGTGTACAGTACATAGACTCCGTGTGCAGGTTAGCTATGGAGGCCGGCTGCACTCAACCCAGTTACCACAGCCACTAATGCAGTTCAGATGGTTCAGCCCACTTGACCGTAGCACCCCATTTTGACCGCCTGCAACGCCAAGATTCCGCCGTGACCGCTCGCGTACAGTCCGGGAAAACGTCCGGGAATGTCCCCCTCGGTCGGACTGGCTCCGTGGCGGCGTTAACACCGCCGGCTGAATCGGGAAAAAGTGGCAATTGGAGTGACAACCATCGCCGAATCTCTGCCGCACAGTTGCCACCGTAATATAATTGTACCTGTTATCGCCTAGTACAAGTGCGGTCAGATACCCATCCTTCATCCGTGCAAATTCCCTTATCTCCCGGGCACCAGACCACAATGACGTTTCCGATACTCAATTCCAGTGATGTAATCGATATGGTGTTTTTTCGCAGGTATCCCGCACTTCTGATAATTTCCTATCGTAAATAGGGCGTGCTAAACCAGCGGAGCAATATTTTCGATTAATTTTTCGTTAATCCGTTAAAAAACCAACCGCGAAATGAAATAAATCCCGGAAGAAAGACAATCGTGAGGGCGCTGTTCATTCGCACCGTTCGCATTTCTAAGTAATTGGTTTGTTGCCCAGCAACTCCCGTACTTATACTCAGTTATAGATAAAACTTATAAGCAGAAACACGACTTTTTTCCGACGGCGAAAAAGCACTTTGGTTGGGCAACATTCCCACCCGTAACCATGGGTCACTGAGGGGTGGTTGCATACGTCATCATGAAATTTAGTCTTTTACAGAGACAACGACTAATTAGCATTTAGTGTTCAGTCTAGCCGCACATAAGTCTGTCGAATGTTTGAAGAAATAGAAATTTATCTGAAACAGTGGCTGGTCATCTTCAAAATCACTTCCACGACATTGTGGTTTGTAGATGCGTCTACGATGAGCAATGCATTTTAGACAATAATTCACAATTAAGAAGCCTCTATTGTTTATTTGCTTTGCAGACTCTTCCAATATAACCAACTTCGTATGTTGATGTCGTATGGATTTGTATTCACGAAGAAAGAAGCAAAAATGTTAGAGCAGACGACCAAGGTTCAAGTTAGCACTGCGCTCGCTTCACTGGTACGGACGTACTGTACATGTACATGTACATGTACATGTACATGTACATGTACATGTGTACATGTTCATGTGTACATGTACATGTACAGTGTACATGTACATGTACATGTACATGTACATGTACTGTACATGTACATGTGTACATGTTCATGTGTACATGTTCATGTACAGTGTACACACATCCGAGTTCACGGGTCGCCTCGACAGCGCCCTCTAGCGAGGGAGTTGCACGAACCAACATGGCAGCCTCCGCTGCTAACATGGACGAGTCTCGCTGCACGATTTTCGTGAGGAATCTGCCGTATTCCACCACCAAGGAACAACTGGAGCAGGTGTTCAGCGAGGTCGGGCCGGTCAAAAAGAGTTTTGTGGTCACAGAGAAAGGTGATGTACTCGATTGACTCTGACAATGAGTGTTGCCAAACCGACCCATGTCACGTGTAAAAACTACACGAGGATTGGGCAATAGTTTACAATTTACAAAACATGTGTTAATTGTGTGTGTGTGATTACACATGATGTACATGTAGATTGTATTTGTACTTGTAGGTCTAATCCTCGGTACTACAGAACAGTACCATGGTACTACTGAGTAATTTTGACTTTATATCATGTAATTATGTATGTACTCTATATTATCTATTAATTATAAAAAAAATAGTATGTTGTAACTTGTTTAATGTATCATATTCATAATGCATCAGTAAAGACTAAAGTATGTCCACATGGATTTGTTGTAACTTAAAACTTGAGCCTTTGTCCTTCGAGGCCTTAGTTTAAATATTTTGATTAAATAAAAAAAGGAGTGTAGTCTGTACTGCCTACTGAGTACTGGTGTTTACGTCAGTTTTTCTGAATGAAACTTTGAAAGGGTTTGCTTTGGAAAGTACCAAAAGCACAAAGCACCAGAAATTTTAATCTTGAGCTAACTTACCTTGAGTTGAAGTTTTACAATATAACATTAACTTATAATATCTGGTGTGTCAAACTGAGGTTTATTTCTGGATACTGAGAGGGAAATATGTGACTTATATTTATTGATATGTATGTAAGGCTGTAATGACTAATTTTAACAAATGCACCATGTCTGCATAGAACAATTTTCAGGCCGGCAGCCCTAGCTGTCGGAATATACGTGTATGTTATCCCAATGAGTACTTCACTGTTCTGTTTTGTTCTGTTTCTTCCCTCATAGGTGTGTCAGAGAAATGCAGAGGTTTTGGATATGTGACCTTTGCCCTTAGGTAGGTTCTTGAGAGTCACTAAACGGACTCAATAATTGACTCGTTCCCCATGCATCTTATGGGTTTCGTAAAATCCAACCCTGATTATCAAGTGACGGAGTTGATGAGCAGACTCGTTACGAGTTACAACCTTTCCGATGACTTTATTTTTTTGGCAGAGAGGATGCGGAGAAGGCGCTCAAGGCACGGCTAGTCCTGGACAAGAGGAAGCTCTTTGCCTGCTACTCGCGACGGAAAGCGCCCAGGAAGCAGCAGAAGACCGACGGAGGTGGCGGAAAAGGAGGCGGGAAAGGAGGCGAAGAGGAGGAGGAATCGGGTGAGGTTGGAGATGGAGGAGAGGACGGAGGAAAGACGGAGGAGGAGGAGGAGGATCCCGTCGGTGCCGCTGATGATGGTGCTGTCCCGGCCAAGGTGGCAGACACGATGGGGGACAGGCTGGCGGGGGGCAAGGGGACGGTGGGAGGTCGGCAGGGACGACCGACGGAAGAGACCCAGGACAAGAAGGGGCGACTCATCGTCAGGAATCTGGCCTTCAATGTGAGTCGGGGGGCTCTTGATGAAATCCCAAGCTACCTCAGACGACTGAACAATCCCCTTTTTATTCTGAATCAGTTCAGATTTTCCGTAAACTGAGGGGCTGGTTTAAAAACCCAAAGAAATGGGAGATTGTAAGACCAGAATGCATTAGATTGAGTCAAGTGGTGATTTTTGGTCAACCAATTGACCACCAATTGATCAAATGCTGTAATTTAGACATATTGGACCAACACACTACTACTTCTACTAATACTACTTCTAATAAGACTTCTGCTACTTCTACTACAACTTGTCCTTCAAGGGGCTTCTACCAATGCCCTCACTGGTGCCATGAATGCACTCTCTCAACACTAGCCCATCCCGCAGATTAGGCCCACTGTGATTCCTATTTGAGTGAGCGAGACAGTTTCTGAGGTGTCTGTCTGTTTTTGCTCTGGACAGTGCACGGAGAAGAGACTGCGCAAGGCCTTTGCGCCGTTTGGCGACATGGTGGAGGTTCACATCCCAACCGATCCCAGCGATGCGAGCAAAGTGCGCGGCTACGGCTTTGTGCAGTTCAGCGGAGCGGAGAACGCTGCCAGAGCCATCCGTGAAATGAACGCCAAGGAGATTCTGAGTGAGTGGGTGGGTGGGTGGGTGACTGGGTGGGTGGGTGGCTGGGTGGGTGGGTGACTGGGTGGGTGGGTGACTGGGTGGGTGGGTGGCTGGGTGGGTGGGTGACTGGGTGGGTGGGTGACTGGGTAGGTGGCTGGGTGGGTGGGTGGGTGGGTGGGTGGGTGGGTGGGTGGGTGGGTGGGTGGGTGGGTGGGTGGGTGGGTGGGTGGGTGGGTGGGTGGGTGACTGGGTGGGTGGGTGACTGGGTAGGTGGCTGGGTGGGTGACTGGGTGACTGGGTGGGTGGGTGGGTGGGTGGGTGGGTGACTGGGTGGGTGGGTGGGTGGCTGGGTGGATGGCAGGGTGGGTGGGTGGAGTTGGGACAGAAGGATGGGTGACTTTGGAGGTTAAGAGCTGACCGACCTTACCCAAACCAGTCTCCTGATGACGTCCAGAGTACACACTACCCAAAACGTTGAGTTACCGGCTCTTTTCAGAGCCATACTCAATCCCTTAAGAGATGATGTACATGGCTTCACCACAAACCTCCTTCTTACTCACCCAAACCCCTGGCTGGTGCACCACTTGTTGGCTGCCTGGGTACACTCTCTGCAACTTACCTCAAAACTTGAAAGTTTTTTTCCAAGGTCTGCCATATAGATGGCTTTCCATTATTTGTTTGACTCAAATTGCTGTTGCTGTTTTCTTTTCAATTAAATAATTATTCTGTCATACGAGGGCAATGTTTACGCAAAGATTTCATAGGATCTATGGCATCCTTGTGTGGACTGTTTCAGTTTCATCACTCCTTGCTGCAACAAATCACCAGACATTTGATTTGGCATCGATGAGATCGGAGGTAATCTTGCTGCATTTTCAAATGCTGGTGTTGGTCAAGAAGTGACTCGATGCCTGTGTTGAGATTTGGCCGAGATGAGATTCTGTCTTCTGATGTGTCCACTTCTCTGTTTTGTCTTGCCAGAGAGGCCCATTGCCGTAGACTGGGCCCTGTCCAGGAACAAGTTTCTGGCCGTTTCGAAGAAGGGTGTCTCCGACAAAGCCAAGCTTCAAACGAACGGTATGGTATTGTGACGAACTATGTGAATGATAAACCTCCAATTCATTTGATAATGATTCCTGATGTGATTTTTTTGTTGTGAAGTCCCACTTTCCAGTGTATCTTTCAATGTTATCATTGCAAACTGTCTGTCTGTTAAAGAACTTGACAACATTTAGGAGGGTCTGACGTTTCGATCATAGCAGGACCTTTCTCATTCTGCCTTTGAGAAAGGCCCTGCTTGGATCGAAACATTAGGCCCTCCTAAATGTTGATATTCACTTTTTGGTCATTTTAGTCAGAAAGCAGTTTTCAGCGTTTTTGCATATTACCGTTAAAGAACTTGTTCAGTATTAAAGTTTCGTCTCTTGGACAAAATGCCAGTGATTAAGGGAAATGCCCTCAATTTTAATTTCGGATGAGAAAGTCATCTGTTCTCTCAACGGGGCAAATATTTAGTCTCCAAAGGACACTACAATAATTTGAAGATTCGTGAAATAATTTCCCTTTGCTTTTTTTTTTTTTTTTTTTTCAGATGATGCCAATCCTTCAGATGAGGAGAGTGAGGATGAATCTGGAGTGGAGTCCTCTTTGGATGTAGAAGACGAGGGGGATGAAGAGGAAGATGGAGATGACGATGAGGAGGAGGAGGAGGAGGAGGAAGAGAGTGGATCTGAGGATGAAGACGAAGAAGATGAGGACGAAGACGACTCGGACGAAGATACATCCAGCAGTGAAGACGAAGGCGTCGTCTCCAATGAGGATAAGAAAAAGGCCATGAAGAGGAGCCAGGAGATGGAGAAGAAAGCGATCAAGGAGAGAAATCTGCCGAGCGACGTAGATCAGGGCAGAACGGTCTTCATCAGGTAAGCACAGTGCGATTGCCCTGAGCAGTGTATCACTCAACACGAACCAGAGTATGAGAGAGGTCGTTGCAATTATCCTCCTACTCAAAGAAAGCCCTTACCGTGCATCTCTGCCCACTGGTGCACCATCGTTATGTGGAAACCCCTTTTTTCAATTCTCAGGGAAACGTTGTTTTACTTGTAAATGTAAATCAATGAAATTTTCCTTCTGGGCTTGTGTAATTACCCCTGTATGCTCAGTGCTTTGCCCGATTGCCTGATGATGAAAAAAATGCAGACAGCTCGAGTCAAACCTGCGAGGATGCGGCAACTGCTTTCTGGATTTGGTTGATTGGATTTTGATTGATTGATGTGGCCGAAGGTTAAATTGTTGTAAAATGTATAATTAATGCAAATATCATGATTGCAATAGTCTAGTGCATGTTGAGGTTGTGTGTTTGATTTGCATCTGTACAGCAGTACAGATTTTGCATCTCCCAAATATGTCGTCTGGTTTTTTTCGCCCAGGAATCTTCTCTTTGAGACGACGGAGGCCGAGATCGACGAAGCCTTCAGGCAGTTTGGCGAGGTGAAGTACACCAAGCTGGTTGTGGACAGGGCCACGGAGCATTCCAAAGGTTGGTAGTTTTCTCCTCGCCCGCCCAGGACACGAATCCAGCTTGCAAAGAGTCCTCAACAAAAACTCAGGGGGGGGGGGGGCTGGATGTCATGAAGCCCTCGCGTCACGTCGTAACTCAACTCACGATGGATAACCCGTCGTCAGTTGTGACAGACCGTATGGTTTCTGCAACAGCGCCCATTGGTCTTGTGTTTGGTCGTACGCTACGATGAGTGTAATGAATTCGACCACAGGTCTGGCAGTTTTTCAGTGGTGAGCCACTGTGTGCTGGATGTATCTTTCTCACCAAGTTGCCGGTAGGTCCAATCTCAGTATGACCCGGTTCATGTAGTTCTCGGTGTGTTGTTTATTTTTCTGTCTTCAAGGTACGGCATTTGTACAGTTTGCCACGAAGGAAGGGGCAGAGCAATGCCTGGAAAGATGTGACAGTGACAAGGAGGTTTGTGGAGATTTTTTTCCAGTCTTTGTTGGCCAGCCTTTTGCCGAATGACACTCTGCGACTCACTACAGGTGCACGCTTGCATCGCATCGTTAACCTGAAGCATCTGTGGAACTTTCCTGGAGCAGTAACATTTGACCGTCTGCAGACAGGGAACCACACAGACTCAATAGAGTGCTTATTTGTATGTGGTGCCACTGCAATCTTGTCTTGACTTTGTGTTTGAATTCTCAGGTTTTTTTAAATAAAGCCAAGTGAGGACTGTACAACAGATCCCTCAGAGCACCGACTCTTAATTTTGAGTGCAGACGTCACAGAATCAAATTCTGCCCGAGCTCACTCTTTTGGGTTTTTTTTTTCTTCTGCAAGCTGGCCATCACGCTAAGACTAGAAGACGCTTTGTGCAACCCTAGGGTTGAATAACGAGATAAGATTTGACGGCTTGCATGGTGGAAATACTAACTAGGAGTTTTGCGGTGACACCATGTATATCATCATTTAAGAGAAGGAGTATGCCTCTGGAAAGATCCGGTAACTCGATTTTTTGGGCAGTGTGTACTCTGCCCATCATCAGGAAACACCATGCTCTCCACAGCACTTATAAGCACCAATGATTGGAATCCAGCAGTCTCCTGACGACGGGGAGAGTACAAGCTACCTGAAACGTTGAGTTACTTACTCTTTTCAGAGCCATACCCCTTCTCTTAAAAGATGATATACGTGATGTCACCGCAAACCTCATACTAGGTTAAATTACATCATCGCCAATGTCACAATCTTGAAAATAACAACCTGTCATCGTGATTGTTCTGGTTGCTTTTTGGTTCCAGGGAGGTTTTGAGCTGGGAGGGAGACAGCTTCTGGTCAAGCTGGCCCTGCAGAGGAACGAGGCCTCCAAGCTGAGAGAGCTGCGGAAGGAGAAGATGAAAGTGGAGAAGAAGGACCGAAGGAACATGTACCTACTCCAAGAAGGATGTGAGTGAGGAGAGTCCTTGGAGATGGGGGCTTCACAGTTTGTTGATCTAAGAGATGTCAGTCAAAGACAGAATGACGTTTCAATCCTAGCAGTACCTTTCTCAAAGACAGAATGATGTTTTGATCCTAGCAGGACCTTTATCAAAGGCAGAATGACGTTTTGATCCTAGCAGGACCTTTCTCAAAGGCAGAATGACGTTTCGATCCTAGCAGGACCTTTCTCAAAGGCAGAATGACGTTTCAATCCTAGCAGGACCTTTCTCAAAGGCAGAATGACGTTTCAATCCTAGCAGGACCTTTCTCAAAGGCAGAATGACGTTTCAATCCTAGCAGGACCTTTCTCAAAGGCAGAATGACATTTCGATCCTAGCAGGACCTTTCTCAAAGACAGAATGATGTTTCGATCCTTGCAGGACCTTTCTGAAAGGCAGAATTATGTTTCGATCCTAGCAGGACCTTTCTCAAAGACAGAATGAACTTTCAATCCAAGCAGGACCTTTCTCAAAGACAGAATGACGCTTTGATCCCAGTGGGACCTTTCTCAGAGACAGAATGACGTTTCGATCCTAGCAGGACCTTTCTCAAAGGCAGAATGACATTTCGATCCTAGCAGGACCTTTCTCAAAGACAGAATGATGCTTTGATCCCAGTGGGACCTTTCTCAAAGACAGAATGATGTTTCGATCCTTGCAGGACCTTTTTGAAAGGCAGAATAATGTTTCGATCCTAGCAGGACCTTTTTCAAAGACAGAATGACGCTTTGATCCCAGCGGGACCTTTCTCAAAGACAGAATGATGTTTCGATCCTAGCAGGACCTTTCTCAAAGACAGAATGATGTTTCGATCCTTGCAGGACCTTTCTGAAAGGCAGAATTATGTTTCGATCCTAGCAGGACCTTTCTCAAAGACAGAATGAACTTTCAATCCAAGCAGGACCTTTCTCAAAGACAGAATGACGCTTTGATCCCAGTGGGACCTTTCTCAGAGACAGAATGACGTTTCGATCCTAGCAGGACCTTTCTCAAAGGCAGAATGACATTTCGATCCTAGCAGGACCTTTCTCAAAGACAGAATGATGCTTTGATCCCAGTGGGACCTTTCTCAAAGACAGAATGATGTTTTGATCCTTGCAGGACCTTTTTGAAAGGCAGAATAATGTTTCGATCCCAGCAGGACCTTTTTCAAAGACAGAATGACGCTTTGATCCCAGCGGGACCTTTCTCAAAGACAGAATGATGTTTCGATCCTAGCAGGACCTTTCTGAAAGGCAGAATAATGTTTCGATTCTAGCACGATCGTTCTCAAGGGCGTTTACTTTGTGTGTTTTTTAATTCTAGTCATCCGGCCGGGGACGAAGGCGGCAGAGGGTATGAATGCCGCCGACCTGGCCAAGCGTACCAAGCTGGAGTCGGTCAAGCGCCTGAAGCTGAAGAACATCAGCGTCTTCGTCTCGCCCACCCGGCTGGCCGTCCACAACCTGCCCAAGGCCGTGGATGGCAAGAAGCTGAAGGAGGCGCTGTTGAAGGCAGTCGGGGACAAGAAGGCAAAGCTCCTTGAGGTCAGTCAGTGGTGGGATCCCGGGGATCGGGGGAAGGGAGGGGGGAGGCTTGTGGTGATGTGGTGATCGCACAATAAAATGCAGTGCAAGCATGCCACGGTGGTCTGATGTTCGTGCATGCGCGCCAGCCTCGATCTTCTGGGCAGTTTCAACAAGTGTAGATGCGAATCTGGGCTGTTTGTGGTTAAGAGATGGCATGCCGTGAATAGTTTATGGGGGACACTTGTGTACGATTAGTCTCTATGAGTAGTTCATTGAGGGTTTGTCCTGCTTGACGTATCTAGAGTGAGTGGCGTTTTGATCCTAGCAGGACCTTTCTCAAAGGCAGGATGCCTCCTCAACAGTATCATTTCATTTCAGCAACAGAATGACCCAAACCCTAACCCTTTGAGTAGGACAATGTGACTGGACTGGGTTGTGTACCAAGGCTTCTGGTTCAATGTACTGGCGCTCTACCACTTGAGCTATCCAGCCCTTAGATTGGGGGTGGTTGGCTATAAAAAGTCAACCAGTCTTTGCCGATGTGGAATGGCAATCAGCAGCAATTCAACCCTTAAATGCCGCATATCTTCAGGGATCACAGCCCTGTTTTCACTCAGATGAGCCTGTATCAATAGGTTACAAATCCAACTATAGCATGCCAAACGTATGTAGCTTTTTGTTTTAAAGCATTAATGTCAAAGAAAGAAAGGCAAGGAAAAACTTATGACAGTGAAATTGTGAAACCGGCTCGGTTTGAATCACCTTTTCCTTTTGTATTGGCTCCAGAGCCGTGTGATGCGGGACATGAAGAACCCTACGCCTGATGAGCGGAGCAAGTCACTGGGCTTTGCCTTCGCAGAGTTCACCAAGCACGAGCACGCACTGGCAGCACTGAGGAACATGAACAACAGCACTGAGTACTTTGGAGGATCTAAGGTAGGCCCCGGCACTCTCTACATTGTCAACCACCCATCCCCCCTTTCTGCCCAAAATGAAGGAGTGTACTGAGGAAATTTGTTTGGCTCAGAGCTTCTATCCGGTGTAACAGTTGGCGGGCTGTGCTTTTGAATGTGTGTTAGAGAGATGAAAAATGCTTGCTGGACTTAGACCAGAAGCACCGAGCTCACAAGGAGAGGAGACCCATGGGTGGATTTCACAAAGCCTCACAATGCATCGTAACTCAACTTACGAATGATAACCCATCGTAAGTTGTGGTAGGCCGTATGGTTTCTGTGTATCGCTCATCGTATTGCAATTGATCATAAGTTAGAACAAGTTTGGTGAAATTGACCGCTGACCTGAAAACTGATGTCCTAAGTGTGGACGCGTCTGTGCGACAAACTTTGGGTGTCACTCTCACGTGAGGCATGACTGATGTCTTCATTGCTGCTGATGGACTTCCCATGTGAACTGTTGTCATGAAAATCTAGGGTAGATTTCTTAAAGACTTACTGTGCATCGTAACCCAACTTGCAATGGATAACCAATGGTTATCCACTGGGTACATAATCTCTTGGGAAGGGCGAGCGTGACTCTGGGATGAGCCAGTAAATTCCCAGATCTCTGTTCCAGGGTGCCCGTAGACATAGAACCATTGTGGGTATGACCGTTAAGCCCAAAGTGTATACACTTACCTCATCCAGGATGTGCATAGTGGGAGTATTGACCAGAAGTGTCAGTTCCCCGCTCCGTTCGTTACTCCGGGCGACAGAAACAAAATTCTGTCTTGCGATATCAGCGGCAAATGGCTCAGGCCGTTGTACCACTTCCATTCTACGCCAAGCATTTTTTTGTCTGTCTTCTTTTCAACAGAGACCAATTGTTGGTTTCTCTCTGGAGAACAGGCAAGCTCTGGAGGCCAAGCAA
The DNA here is from genome assembly GCA_949987565.1 of Luidia sarsii. NCBI lineage: Eukaryota > Metazoa > Echinodermata > Asteroidea > Paxillosida > Luidiidae > Luidia > Luidia sarsii. The sequence continues at coordinate 1,444,721 of OX465107.1, forward strand.
CGGAGGCAGTCAAGATCTCTGCTAAAGGTAGCGCTGTGCTTTCAATTTGTGGGCCTGCCCCGACCATTCCCCGGTCTAAAGTTTGGCAGAAAAGTGGGAAACAACGTGTGCGGGATTAGGAAAGGAGCAAGGGAGAGATGGCTTTAGAAGGGATAGGAATGAAGGATGAGGAAGTTTAAGAGGGCTAGGAATGAAGGATGACATAGATAAGACTTGAAGGTTTGCAGGGTGGAAGTACCAGTAGAAAGGTTTGCGGTGACACCATGTAACAAATCTCTTTTAAGAAGGAGTGTGTGGCTCTGGAATGAGCCGGTAATTTAACGTTTTGAGAAGCTTGTACTCTGCACCTTGTTAGGAGGCTGCTGGATTCCAACTATCATCAGTGCTCTTAAGTGTTTTGAAGAGTGCTGGGGTGTGGAGAATCTTCCCCGCCCAGCGCGAGATGGTTTAGAAGGGCTGAGAGAAGGGACTGGACACTGGGCAGCCCGCACGGCTTCAGTGGTCTGGAGTCGGAGGGGATTCAGACCCAGCATCAGCTAGGGTTAGGTGGCTGCTCTCAGCGTGTCTGAGGAGTATTGAGGATTTCCATGGGGGATGTAAATCTTCCCCTCTGAGTGGTCACATCTTGAAACTAAGCTCTAAGCAGGAAATCCTGCTTCGTATCGTGATCCTGTTTTAGAGGATCGAGAGAAAGACTGCCAATGAGTGCATGAATTTTGTAGAGTTTAAGTAGTCTAGTCTTGAAACAGCATACCCTCTTAAAATGAGAGTTGATTCGTAATATCCTCCTTCATATCAGAAAATCCTTGTATCTGAGCATCGTTGACTATGGGAGGCATGTAAGACTTGAAGGTTTGCATGGTGGAAATACCAAGTGGAAGGTTTGCGGTGATTCCATGTGGCACTTCTCTTTGAGAAGGAGTGTGGCTCTGAAAAGAGCCGGTAACTTGACGTATTGAGTAGTGTGTACTCTGCCCATCTCTTAAGAGAAGGAGTGTGGCTCTGAAAAGACCATGCGGTGACACCGTGTAGCACTTCTCTTTCAAGAAGGAGTGTGGCTCTGAAAAGAGCCGGTAACTCAATGTTTCGGGTAGTGTGTACTGAAAACAGCACACACCTCTGCATTAGTAGCGGATTATTTCTCTAATCTTTCCGTGACGCACTCCCCACAATCTCAGGTGCAGCAGATTCGAGGCATGCAGAGGGCAGCGGGAGAGGGCAAGACCGCGGGAGGGACAAGCAGCAGCAAGCCGGCGCCCACCCGCCCCAAGAAAGGGGCTCTCCCCCCGGCCCCCTCCTCCAAGCTGGAGCACCGGCTGCAGTCCAAGACGGGCAAGGTGCTGGTGCACGTGGGTGCCAAGCAGCGCTGGCGGGACAAGGGCAAGGCCATGGAGGCGCAGAAGGAGAAGAGGCGGGTCCGGCGCAAGCAGCTTCTGGCCGAGGTGGGCAGGAAGCAGAGGGAGCCAGCCAAGCCCAAAGGAGCACAGGGAGAGGTGAGCAACCCAGGGGGAGGAAAGGGTGGGATAGAGGGAAGGAGAGGGGGATGGGAGAAAGGGAGAGGGGAGGGGAAATAAGAGAGGAAGGGAGAGGGGAAGAGGAAAGGGAAGAGGAAGGGAGGGGGAAGAGTAAAGGAGGGATAGAGGAAGGTAGAGAGGGGAGGAAAAGGAAGAAGAAGGGAGAGAGGAAGAGGAAGGGAGGGATAGAGGAAGGGAGAGGGGAGAGGAAAGGGCGGGATAAAGGGAGAGAGAGGGGGAAGAGGAAAGGGAGGGAGAATGGGTGAAAGAGAGGGGAGAGGAAAGGGAGGTATGAAGATGCTGAGGGGTAGGAAGGGAGACAGGTAGCAGGGAGAAGGGAAAGGGTTAGGGAAAGGGTTTGGAGGGAGAGAGATGGAGAGAGCGATAAAGATACAAACGAGGGAGAAGAGAGGGAGAAGGAGAGAGGAAGGGAGAAGGAGAAAGATGAGGGGAGGAAGAGGGAGGAAGAGGTAGGAGAGAGAGAGGAGGGAGGGAGAGGTGGAAACAATGCATTTAAGTGATAGCCTTCCACCAGATTCCCATCAGGTATCCTAGTGTGTAAAGTCTAGACTCTGGTCATAGCTAATGATTGTTGTCTTTTCTTGCTTGTCTGCCGTGCAGGGCTCCAGACGCCAGAAGGGCCGTGGGGAAGACGCCAAGTTTGATCAGCTGGTGGCCTCTTACAAGCGCAAACTCTTCAGCAAGGGGGAGGTGAACAGCGCCCCCAAGAAGACCAAGTGGTTTGATGGCTAACCAACACGGCGGGCGCAACAATTCTTGCATTCTCTGTGTTCGCTTGGCGGCTGTGTGATAATATAATAAAACCTTTCCACAAAGCTAAGGAACTTGGTGTTTGGAATGTGGTGCTCGTTCTTGTGTCAGTTGTGTATTTCCAGTAGGTAGACTGACAGAACGCCCCGACACATAGAAACAAAACAAGACTCTACATCTCAGTGTAATGGCCATGAGATATTATTACCCACAACCTCGTGAGCTGGGTTGCCAAATAGATGAACACCTTGTTTCAAAATGGACTTCACAAGTGAAAAAGCTCACCAATGAGAACAAAAAACCCTACAGCTTGTTTGTTTCTTTGATGGTCGCGCCAAGCCGACCAAAGCATGGACGACCAGCTTCTCCAAAAAAGTGATTCACAAGCAAGATGGTTGGCATGGTAGTGTATTCAGCATAAGCATTGCCAATATTAGGTGATTGATAACAGTATAGTTTATTATGATGATTAATAAATACATATTTCCATGATGAATATAAAGTGGTATAATGTCTAATCATATTGGTGCCCATGTTTATTCTTGGTAGTGTATCTGGAATAGATTGATCTGGACAGTTTTGGGACGTTTTGGTGTAGCTCTGATAATTCCGTGAAGTTTTCTTGACAAAAAGCAGGGGGGTTCTCTGAAGACCACCAACCCAAAACTCAAATAAAACTTGACTCATTGACATTGAAAACAATCCCTTAGTTTTGGAAACTCTTTTTCCGCATTCCGTACTGCAGGCTCTGAGTTGCCAAGGAACAGCGTTTCCCGTACGATATAAGCTTAGCATGCCAGAGCCACCGACTGCTGAGAATGCAGTTCATTGTCGGTCCAATACAAAACTGTCGTAGAATCTTGTCAACAAATCACTCGGCCAGCTATTGTTACCTTGCAACATGGGCTACTCTCATTTCCTATTTCACACTAAACTTATGTAGAAGATTATCACTCGTTTACCTTTTTTTTTTCTAAAGAGTAAATTCAAACCAGCCAATACCACGCTATACGCTAGAATAAAAACTGTAAAATACCAAAGCATTTACAACTGTTTTCAAATACATAAACCGCCAGAATTATTTACAATTCGTTCAGTACAAAGGTCATGTACACTTTTTACACAACACGGGGAATGTTAAAAAAAAAGCCCATAAAACACCACCACCAATAGACAGACGAAGAGACGGTGCAGTGCAAATGTGACGAGTGTCCCCTCTTTGAGATCTTTTAAATAGATCTGAAGTGTATGCGTGCGTCGAATATAAGTAATCAATCACAACACCGTAGATCGTAGAATAATCAGAAAGAACATCAGGTTGGTGTTCGGAAAGATTTGCGGCACGGATCATCCAACACATCCAAAAGACGAGAGAACGGCGAGAGTCGCATACAATTTCAAGAGAGATATTTTCCCTTGTCGATTTGCTAGTTTGTCATGGGGATCCTTGTGACAGCAGATTCCATGTTTTTGTTGTTTTTCGCTTCCATTCTGAGCTCCATTCTGGCAACTGTTTGTCATGCAGGCTGCAGGATATAGAAATCTAGTACCCCGTGCCCTACGTGTGGAAAGAAAGGGAATGACTGACATGGAACGCGATGATGAAACACTGTGTTATCCATCATCACATTATCCCTGCGCTGGTATTCAGAGTCTGCATAAAACTCCTCATCTCTCCTATTGGATCTGGAGACAATGGGAATTCCGACACGACAAATCTGTCCGATATCCCGTTGATGACACCCAAGCAGCCAGTGAGGGAAGTGATCCACAGTCGCAAGTGCTTGGTCTTTGGGCAACTGGGAAGAGACAGGGGCCGGTTTGTTGAGGGCTGCATCCCTTGTCTACCCGTCTGCAAGACGGCAAGCAGGAGACAAGCCTGCAATCCCTCCAATGGTGAGAGGGACGGACGGTCTCGTTCTCGGATGGGGTTGTTCTCCTCGCTCGCTGTATCCCGATGTAAGCTAGCCTGGCTTTTGCATCTGCAATGCGAGCTAGCCTGGCTTTTGCATCTGCAATGCAAGCTAGCCTGGCTTTTGCATCTGCAATGCAAGCTAGCCTGGCTTTTGCATCTGCAATGCAAGCTAGCCTGGCTTTTGCATCTGCAATGTAAGCTAGCCTGGCTTTTGCATCTGCAATGCAAGCTAGCCTGGCTTTTGCATCTGCAATGCAAGCTAGCCTGGCTTTTGCATCTGCAATGCAAGCTAGCCTGGCTTTTGCAGCGGCAGTGCAAACCTTTTTGGCTACGCGGTAAGAAACCTTGATGATCAGCACTTGTGTGATAGGCTCGAATTCCCACAGAAAGCATTTGCAGATTGTATTGCAGCTAACCATCCTCCAGTGTTGATAAATCTGTACGTGTAGATGTGTAATCTGTAGTGCAAACTGCCTGACAAACATTGTCGGTGCACGTTGGGTTTTTTTCCGTCACACAGTGGGACGAATCTTGTGAAGCATCTGGATAAGAAATCCTCATGGCACAGAAGGTAGATGTTCATATTGAAAGTGCCATCGAATCTCCCAAAGTCACGCTGAGATAAATGTTGTGTCGTTCTGATCCGGAATCTCCTCTCGAAACTCAAAGATGGTGCACGAGGGCGCTCTAACTAATCACCTCGCCATTCACTGCGCGAGAACAAATCCCGCCCAATCTCATCCGTCCCTCCCTCCCCCAACCCCTCTCTTCCCAGTGGATTAAAAAGAAGAAGATACGTGACGAGGCTTGCAGCAAGAGCATACAAGGGAAAAGTCACCATGGCCGTGATGGTCGGTCAGCAACAGACAGAGTATTATACGTCCACCTCTGTGTTGGGGTAACTACTGTCTATGCTCATGTGCAGAAAGTCTGCCATGACATCATGCAGGTGACGTTCCACATGGGGGTCATCTAAGGAATGCTTCTGATCGGGGTAGAACTGCCAAAGACGGAAAAACAACATTGGAAAAGTTAACCCCCAAAGTCAAACGGACCTTGTCATTCTCCGACGTGTAGTTTGAAACTACCCTGCGATACTTTCTGCCTGATAGTCTCCTTGAAATCATCCGTAGGCAACTCGGGAAGGATTCGAACCTACAACTCCTGCTCTGTGGCGCCCCCCAAAAAAACCTTTACCGAATAACCACCGAGCTGGTCAAGGTTGTGCGGTGGATTTGGGACTGTCTAGCGGTGTTTGATGAATGTAATTCAATGACGGTTTGTCCTCTCCAACATGAATGGTGTGCCCAGTGCATTGCTAATGGGGCAAGTAGTTGAAGCACTGGAGCACACCATACATGTTGTGAAGGAGAAAATCATTGTCACTGAATAACATTCCAACTGACAAATCACATTCCCTACTCACATTACCAATGGCATCTGTCAGTGGCAGGCTGTCAGCATTACCTATGAAACAACCACTCTCATGATCTGCTTATGATGTGGCCCTGCTTATGGTGTGGCCCTGCTTATGATGTGGCCCTGCTTATGATGTGGCCCTGCTTATGATGTGGCCCTGCTTATGATGTGGCCCTGCTTATGATGTGGCCCTGCTTATGATGTGGCTCTGCTTATGATATGGCCCTGTTTATGATCTGGCCCTACTTATGATGCGGCCCTGCTTATGATGAGACCCTGCTTATGATCTGGCCCATATTACATGGCTCCAGCTTTCCTGAGTTCCTCACTATCTCCTTCCTTCCCTAGCCCTCGACCTAGAGTGGCTTGATAGCCTTGTTTTGAGCAAAATTGCATAAATACCCCCAAATAAAAAATGCTATGTATATTTTCCACTATTAAATTTCTGCTACCTTGGTATTTACTGAAAAGTTGCACCTCACCTGCGTTCTGTGAATCACTTCTTCCTGGACGAGGGATCTTACGTAATCGGCAGAATTCTGGAAGTGAACGTTATCTAAATTGGATAAAGGGAAGAAAGAGAGATACCTTTGAACTTCATATGATTGTCTTAGCTTCTTTAAGAAAGTATTTTTGTTGTGAAGGCCCCCTATCAAAAAAAACCCACAAGACACAAAAAAAAAGAAAAAAGGTTGGACCCAAACTGCAGGATGGGAGAGATACATGTAGGGAAGGAATGGTGTAGGAGGACTGGGGTCGATTTCACGAAACTCCTCTCATTTTCAGATCCATCTTAGGACTGAAAGATGGATCCTAACTATGACGCGTCCTAAGACTGATGTCACCAAACTCATCTGATGCAAGACTGACATGTCCTCTACACGATTATTTTGATGAGGATGATCAGTTTGATGCAATACCTGTACCATGCTCGATTTGGTCAATTTGACGTCTACATGTAACAGCCGTAGCCATGATGTTATGTGCGTGCATTAGATGATTACAAAATGGCTGATTGGCTGTGTGTCGAGTGAAAGTATTGCCGGCTTAAATCATGTGTCGGTAACTACTTCATTGTATGTATTGTGTTCGGCTATGTAAAAGAGGAAATGATATACTAAAAGCTTTTGCCTTTTGGCATAACATTTGATTGTGAATTCTACTAGGGAAAATTCAACATGAATAAATTCAATGAGGGTTTGGCCTGCTCAAATCCCGCCCAAGCTGCCCTTTTTTCTTTTTCATCAGGCATGGGCATATCACTGAGTGTTCACAGCTTATTAAGTCGAGCAGGGAAAACCCTCAATGAATTAAGTTCTCCTCGATGCAAACATCATGTTATATCCATGTTAACAGGAATTAGTTGGTCAAGATAGTTCCAAATATTGTCCTACTAGCTTTGTGATCAGACAGAAGCACAACTGCCACTTTAGTTACTTGGCATCATTAGTATTCATGCACATAAGATGACCCTGGGACAAATTCAGCCCCGGTGCTATAGAAATTGAACACATATCAGCTTTGGTGAAATCGATCCTAGGACATAGTCTAAGATGCATCTTATCGTTTTGTGAAATCGGCTGCTGTATGTACTTACCATCGGCTGTGCCGTGGATCAGGAACAGGTTCAAGCCCTTGATCTGCCTGGCTTTGGCTGACAGGTTGGTGTGCTAGCAAGGGCAAGAGTGAAGACTCGATCACTACCTCTTCTCAAACACATTGGGCAGATCTTATTTGCTGAGTGTTAGCACACAAGGATATGTGACGCACTTTGCAAATATAAGTCCCTTCTCATCATCCAACCCTTTTTGCACAAGCACAGGGCGACAAAAAGTAATGGTGGTTGAAAAAAAAAAATTGAAAATCAATTCTGAGTTTGGTTTATATTGCTTTGTTAGTATCCATATTTTCATATTTGCTGGATCGCAACTTATTTGTTACTGTAATACATGAAACAAAAGGTTTTGTGGGATTCATCCCTGATCATGATTTAACCCCAATCTGACCTGACCCATTTTTGCGGAGATAGTGTGGCATGCCGTTTAAGAACTAAATGTACATGTACCGGTATTTGTACCACAAAATGTGCTCAGGAAATCCTGACTTCTTTCCTCTGCTTCAAATACCGACCAAGGTTGTGAAGCCATGAAATCATGCAAAGGAGTCTCCATGAAGGGGTGAATTCTGAGGACAATTGGTATCTGTGCATGCAACCTTTTAGCCTCGCACTATTCCCCGATAACCGGCAGGGACGGATTTCAGCAAAGCTTACGATAGTGGAAAGTTTGCGGTGACACCATGTATATCTTCTCTTTCAAGAAGTGTAGTTCTATCTGAACTTCTTGAAAGAACAACACTTCTTGAAAGAGAAGATATACATGGCGTCACCGCAAACTTTCCACTAAGTTAATAAGCTCCACCATGCTAATAAGCTGCTTCTGGCAGTAGCTGCATTGAATTACCTTGTATCCCTCTAGGTTGTCCGTGGCCTCAGGAAGGCCCATGTAACGTTCTGTGTAGATGGAATCTGAAAAAACAAAAGGCGCACACACAAAAGGAAAATGATCATTGTTTCTTTGAAAGCGTCAATTCAAAGTTGCATGAAGGTTATATGGTATGACAGTTGTGGGACGACTGGTGGGTCAGCCTTTGGAGGGGTTACCCACCGTAGTAACGGAAGTCAGTCACAGGTGCCACTGAGATGCCAAATCTGAAGATGCCGTCCCCTGCACTCAGAGCCATGGAAGCAGCAAAGCCTCCGTAGGACTGCAGCATTGTCAAGATAACAAGATGTAAATTATATCATTTTCAAGAAAAATTCAATCAATAGATGTCATGTTGTTAAAGAAATTCCCACCTAAAAAAATAAATAAAAAAAATTCAAGATATTTCCAAAGTCCTTGTTAGTTTCACTTAAAAATGTTCAAGGCTTTGTTTTCATCTAAGATGTTTCTTTTGGATGAATCCTAAATTTGTAAGAAAACAAAAGTCCTGGGTAAATTTTCCAGTTTTGGGATGCTCATTTATCGAGAGGTTTTCACCTCCTCTACTCTCTGCTGAGTTTATCAAACACGGACACCGACTCGTGAGCGGTCTCTCGACTTCTTATCTGAAGCCCACACTTACCCATCCCCAGATGCCTATCTTGGACTTGTTGATCCAGGAGAACATCTTCACAATGTGCCTGCACAAGGAACGGAAGGAAGGGGTTTTCAACTGACTGAGGCAATGGCAGGGTCAGACTGGTCATCTCAAGCAATAATCCAGACACTTGATTTCTAAGGTTTTATCTTCTTTGCCGACGGGCGAAGATTTCCAGATGTGTTTTCTCAAAGACTGTAGAACTCACAAAGAATGAGGGCATTCCGTCAACAAGTCTCTTGGATCTTAGATTAGAAATGGCCTTCCCAAGATATAGGAAGTCTTTTCCAGAATCAAATCTGGTCTTTTTCAGGTTTTTTTTCTTCAGATTGGAATGATTGAAGACTTTTTTTCTGGCTTCAACAAAAATAATTTCCCAAACCGGAGAACTTCTCCAACTTCTCCATACAGAAGGAGGTTTTATTCGTCTCTTGCCGTGATTTAGGAAATCTAGGGCAGGATTAAGCTTGACATTTGACCCCGCGGCAATAGGTTCACAGATCTGATTTTCAAGTCAGAAAGGCTCTTGTCTTGCTGTGATCAGAGCATTTGAGAAAGGTCCTGCTGAGATCGAAACGTCAGGCCCCTCTCCCTGAATCTTAAGATTAGGAACTCATAGATCACAGCTTTGCCGGTTCTCAGAGCTTATAGGAACCCGGGGGACTGAGTGGGGGGCTAGGACGGACCTCATGGCAATAGACAGGTCCTCGATCTCCACGGTGCCCAAGCGACGGTAGATCTGGTACAGGTGCTTGTCCCCCTGGAAGCCTGAGCCCCGGCCATCGATGTTGACCACCACCATGTAGAACCGGCTGGCAAGGTAGGCGTTCCAGCCCAGCTCGAAGCGGTCGTCCACCGTCTGTGAGCCGGGCCCGCCGTAGACGTGCACCAGCACGGGGTGCTTGCGCAGCGGGTCCATGCGCTGGGGGCGCCAGATCTGGACGGGCAGGCGGTACTCGCCCACCCGCACGTCAAGGAAGGTCTTGTTGGGGTAGGCCTTGCTGGCCAGGGCCACGCCCAGGGCGGCGTTGGTCTCCACCAGCAGGCTTCGGTCCGTGCCCGTCTGGTGGAGGCTGGTGCGCGGGATGCCGAAGCCCAGGCAGTCCAGCTTGTACCAGGCGTTGTCCGGGCTGAAGCTGGCCTCATAGTAGGTGCAGTTGGCGTTGAGGTCACAGGTCAGGCAGCGGTGAGTGTGCGGTTTCTCGGTGCTGACACTAAACCCCACCCAAGAAAAATGATCACAGAAAATTGAAAAGGGACGTAAAAATGGAAAAGGAACTAGGTAATTCCATATTAAAATTAGGAGTCCAACTTGTGATATTCTGGTGTCCAATGTGATATTGTAACAACTTAATGCTCTGTCAACATTGGTCGAGGTCAAAGAATAGCATCCATACGTTGTCTGATCCAACATATGCATGAAATAGAACACCTGTGAAAATTTCAGCTCAATTCGCCAACCGAGTCTTCTGTTAAGCAAAAATGCAGCATTCAATGCCGTACTGTTCTGAAAAATAGTTTAGATTTCGGTGAGACGTAAACGATTTCTTTTACTCATTTCTCCCAAAACACAACATTTTAGGCAGAAATATTTCAGTGAGAGGTTTCTACTATAACCATCTTCAAACTGTGTAAGTTTTATGTAAATCTGTGAACATGTCTGTTTTTCTATATTACCAATGTTGTGTAGGGGCTTTAAACTGTGTTTTATACTGTTCCTGTACAACATGCTTCTCAATCTACAAAGTGGTTCATTATGTTGTTATAATATTACATGTAGGACATGTAGAACCTTGGCATAATTATTAGAGTGCCAAGCAGTGCTGTGTTTGTCGGTGCATACCTGTACAGCTGTCTGCCACGGATGGACTGTTCTGTGCTCATGAAGTAGACAAGCTTGTCTGCCTGGCTGTACGCTACGATGGCGGTGACCTCCCAACGACCCTGGGTCAGAAAGGTGACCTTCCCTGGTGTTTCCTTAAAAAAAAACGAAAAAAAAAAAAACACACATTGGAGAGAATGGAACCACCAAGAGGCAATCGGGACAAAGACAAAACTGACTGGAATTCAGGCTCCCTATATAATAACATGGTTAAGACTTCTACATATATAGGAAGGTTTGCGGTGACACCATGTATAAAGTCTCTTAAAGGAAGAGGTGTGGTTCTGAAAAGAACCTGAGTGGTAACCTGACATTTCGACCAGTATGCTCTGGCCGTCATCAGGAGAATGCATACTGCATACTGGTCGAAACGTCGAGTTACCACTCAGGTTCTTTTCAGAACCACATCTCTTCCTTTAAGAGACCTTATACATGCTGTCACCGCAAACCTTCCTATATTGATTCACCCACCATGCAAATTTGCCTTAAGTCTTATTTAAGACTTCTACAATGCATTCAGTGCGTCTGATTGAGTTCTCTGATGAAGGCATACTCACGTCAGCCGTTACGAGCGCCACGTGGAAGTAGTTGCCATGGTTACCCTCTCTCAGAGGTAGGATTCGCACGTAGTCCAGCTGGGATGAACCCTCCACAAATCTGGGAGGTCCGCGCTGTTTGGGGGAGGGGGCAGGACATAAATTACATGGGAGGAATTCAAAGAGCACATTATGATGATCAAGGGCATCAACCGGTTCTGAAGAGTGTAGGAGAGGAGGAGGAGGGGACCCTTTGTGAGGGAACGGAGGTGGGTGGGGGGGGGGTACATGTGGGAGATGGTCGTCTTATTAAAAATGCAGTATAACATTTGAAAATGAAGCCAAAGGCATCACACTTTCATGCCTTGTACTTTAGAATGGAAGAAAGAAATGGAGACAAAGCCAGAGCCTGACGAGCCTAAGCCGGGTTTCGGAAAAATGGCTTAATTAAGGCCCTTATACATCATTGGTACAAGTCAAAAGATTGCCACAGCTTGTGTGTTCAACATTCAACATTCCCCAAAAAAAATCATGCGAAGGTTTTAGCTCAAATGATAATCAGAGGAAGTAGAAAAAGGCCAAAAAACCATGATGGCTTTTGCATCTTTCTGTAGTGTTAGAAATAGTCTATTACTCGCGAGTAATAAACTATTTGTCAATGTTGGAGTGAAGATTTCTCAAGAAATTACAGCATCCCAGACAGTAACATTTTAACATGAGGATTCTATCAAGATGACCATCTACAAACTGTGTAGATTAGAAGGAAATCTGTGGACATTGATGTTTTCCGATCTCCCCAATGTTGTATTGGGCCTTTAAGCTAATGTGAGACTGGCTGTGCACTTACATCCACCACCCATCCTCCAGGCGTTCTCAGGTCGTGGCTGATGTTGCACTCTCCCGTCTGCGTACTGCACAGAGTCAGCAGTGAGACATTCTGTGGTCTGTTCAGCCACGTCACCGCCACCAAGTCCTGGTTGACCCAGACCACGTGCTGATAGTAGTAGTCCCTGTGTGTGTGTGTGTGGGCAGGGAGGGGAGAGCAAAGAGACAAGGAACACAACATCAAAAGAAGCTCAAGTGTGGTAAGTGTCTGAGAGTTACACGTCTTATCATAAACCCATTTGTCACAGCTAGAGCATGTCACTATGCAAGTTCGAATCCACTACCTGACCATGACCGTCTCAATGACCAGAGCAGTTAAGATGTATGCACGTGGAAGGAGGAATGCTGGTTCAAATCCACCTAGGATTAGGGTTAGGGTTAAGGATAGGGTTAGGGTTGGGGTTGGGGTTTGTGTTGGGGTTGGGGTTGGGGTTAGGGTTAGATTTAGGGTTAAGATAGGGTTAGGGATAGGGATAGGGTTACGGTTAAGGGAAGAATTAGCATTGGGTTAGGGTTAGGGTTAGGGTTAAGGTTAGAGTTAGGGTTCGATTAGGGTTAGGGTAAGGGTAAGGGAAAATTAACCCTAACCCTAAATCTAACACAAAACCCTAAATCTAACCCTAACCCTAAATCTAACCCTAAACCCTAAATCTAACCCCCAAACCTTAAATCTAACCCTAACCCTAAATCTAATCCTAAACCCTAAATCTAACCCCCAAACCTTAAATCTAACCCTAACCCTAAATCTAACCCTAACCCTAAATCTTACCCTAAATCCTAAAACCCTAACCCTAAATCTAACCCTAAACCCACCCTAAAATCCTAACCCTAAATCTAACCCTAAACCCCAAATCCCTAACCCTAAATCTAATTCTAAACCCTAAATCTAAACCCTAAATCCTAAAACCCTAACTCTAAATCTAACCCTAAAACCCCAACCCTAAATCTAACCCTAACCCTAAATCTAATCCTAAACCCTAAATCTAACCCTAAACCCTAAATCTAACCCTAACCCTAAAACCCTAACCCTAAATCTAACCCTAAACCCTAAAACCCTAACCCTAAATCTAACCCTAAACCCTAAAACCCTAACCCTAAATCTAACCCTAAACCCTAAAACCATAACCCTAAATCTAACCCTAAACCCTAAATCCCTAAACCCTAAAACCCTAAACCTAAAACCCTAACCCTAAATGTAACCCTAAACCCTAAAACCCTAAACCCTAAAAACCCTAAACCTAAAACCCTAACCCTAAATCTAACCCTAAACCCTAAATCCCTAAACCCTAAAACCCTAAACCTAAAACCCTAACCCTAAATCTAACCCTAAACCCTAAAACCCTAAACCCTAAAAACCCTAAACCTAAAACCCTAACCCTAAATCTAACCCTAAACCCTAAAACCCTAAACCCTAAAAACCCTAAACCTAAAACCCTAACCCTAAATCTTACCCTAACCCTAACCCAAGGTGGGATTTGCGTCCATGTCCAATGCAGTGCATGTTTTGTAGGCGTAGGCCTATTGATGACAGTTGTTGGGCTGACACAAAAGCGTCACAAAATCATGATTTTAGGGGAATACCATAAGGTGGGCAAGTACTTGTGGCTTAATTTTCTACATAATAATAGGTGCTTTATTGAGGATGTAAAGTTTTTCCCACCCTTTTACAGTGAGAGTAAATCTTGCCGTCCATTTTTTTTCGGCAAGTAGTTATTAGTGCAATACAATGTCTATTTTCTACACGGTGGTCTATTGTGAATTTACGGTTTTTTTTCACCCTAACGACTGAAAGGTCAAAAGTTTATAGGAGGGCCTGACGTTTCGATCCTAGCAGGATCCTAGCACTTGTAGCAGGACCTTTCTCTTCTGCTATTGAGATAGGACCTGCTGGTGTTAGGATCGAAACTTGGGGCCCTCCTAACTTTTGACATTCGCATTGTTGTCATTTTAGTCAGTAAAGCAGCCTGCACTATCTTTGCGCATCACCGAAGATAGAAATGCTCAGATAAGACTAGTTGTAGTTGAAATACTAAGTGGAAGGTTTGACGGTGACACCATGTAGCTCTTCTCTCTTAAGAAGGAGTGTGGCTCTGAAAAGAGCCAGTAACTCAACGTTTCGGGTGGTGTGTAAGTTGCTGTAACCGTGACCCTCATTCTCCCGAAGGTCGGAGACCTGAGGTCTCCGACCTTCGGGAGGATGAGGGTCACGGTTACCGCAACTAGTGGTGTGTATACTCTACCCGTCGTCAGGAGAGTGATGAGACGCTCAGCAAACTCAATTTAAGTTCGAGGAACTTTGGACTCACTTTTTGCTGATGGCTTCCGGCGGGACGAGGGTGACCTGATCTGAGGGGTCGGCCGTGGCCACCACCTGCAGGGTGAAGGTGGGGTTGCGGCACCCGGCCTTCGGGTAGGAGTACTCCTGCAGCTGGCTGTAGCGCAGGTTCCGATAGGTCGGGTACCAGGCACGCTCCACGCCGCTGTCGTTGAAGGTGGCGTAGACCAGACGGTCGCCGTCCGCCGACCAGTAGATGGCGTTATCCCTGGACAGGAGCTCCTCTGATGTGTGGAATCACGACAAAGGGGCCAGAGTCAGAGCCGCTTAACTATAAGCACCAACATTTGCGAAAAGTCATGATTCATAGGCCAGTTAACTACCGGTATACATTACAGTACTGAACATTTATTGTCTTGGTATCTGCCAAAATAGACAATCAAGGCGCAGAGCAAAATGCCCCTAGCGAATCAATCCACTTTGATGATAAGAGATTAAATGTTTCGAGAGCACGTTTGAGATCAAATAATTATGTTTGGAGGGAGTTTCAATCGGGTTGGGCCGGCATGTGAATAATGTCCCCAAGGTGTTAGTGGTACAACGAACAATCAACTTGTGCAAAGTGAATTCCCATCGGCTCATCATCAGCTCGATAACATCTAGTTGAGCCACAGGAAAGAACGAGATGCCGTACCTTCGTAGACCCAGTCCGGGACGCCGTTGAAGATCACCCCTTCCCGGCCAGTTTGGGTGACGGGCAACGCGTCGCTGCCCACAAAGTCCTTGGCGTCTCGCGCCACGGAGTCCAAATAGTAGATGTTGTTCTCGTGCACGTAGACCTGCGGCAAAAAAAACCCCCACCAAAACCCAAATCATTGAGTCGGAGGTTCCGGGTATTGTATCTTCGTTGTTTACACTGCTGTTTCCCACATTGGTATCATTGTTTGAGAAGCGAGCAGGAGATAGGTTCTTCATTGCCCATCCGGTGGCAATAGGAAACCCGGTCGAGGAAGATGCTTCTTCCTTCCGCCTTCATCCAAGGTCTACCTGAGTGACAAGGGACGGAGACCTATAGACGAGACAGTCTCAACAGACTTGCCGATGATGAAGTTAAAAAAGGAGAAACTTTGTGGTCGCCTGCCTTGCAGCCGATTGATAATGATGGTGATGGTTTCTGTTCAAATCGATGACGTTTCTGTCAGATCTGTTACTGGTAGAGTTGGCATTATAGCCAATGACCCTCTCCATTTATTTTGCCATCGGCCAGACAATTACAGAAAATACACCGGAGAGAAGATAGAGCAAGTTCACAAACATGGTCAAAGGTGGGGCAGGGGATCAAGAGAAGACTAACGCATTTTGTTCAGCTTACCAATGCTGAGCCCTGGGGTGTCCAGGCTGCATAGCGTAACTCAATGGCTTCCTTGGAGCCAGGACCAGTCAGGTCAATCATGGTTCTAGTACAGAGCAAACCAAACACCACTATGGGTTAACAACCACGACAATCAAATTAGTAAGAACAAACTAATATCAGAAAGAAATGGCTTCCCAAAAGGTTTCTAGAAATTTCACGAAATGTTTGATAACTGTCTTACTTTTTTCATTTCAATTTGCGTGGTTCTGAGAAGAAACAAGAGCCTTAATGTTTCAGAAACAGTTGTTTCTGACAATGGACAGTTTGCTGTTTTCGAAACATTGGGTCAGAACAGTTCTTCAAAGAACCACATAATGAAACACTGACTCCCTTGGTTCTTCTGAGAACCACTTTCATCCATGTAACCACGATAAGCCATAGGCCACAGCACGACTTTGACTCACTCAGTCTCGACGTTGTAGATCTTGTACTTGGCGTAGAAGCTGTGGCGGTACAGACTTCTGACAGAGCAGGCCAGGAGGATGAAGGCCCTATCCTGGCTGACCCAGAACTTGGTGGCATCCACATCGTCCTGAATCAAGAAGAGAGAGTCTAATCGGTCAAGAAATCTTGCAAACTGCTTATCCAACTAGGATATGTTTATTCAGGGAGGGAGGGAGGGAGGGAGGGAGGGGAGGGAGGGAGGGAGGGGGAGGGAGGGAGGGATTTAGGGAGGGAGGGAGGGAGGGAGGAAGGAAGAGAAGGAGAAAGAGAGGAAGAGACGCAAGCTTCAATACATCTTGGTTTGTTGAGGGTTCGGTCATTATAAGTAGTTCTGGTTGAATCAGGTTCCAGATCACTAATCGAGTTCCTATAGAAAACTGTATTTAATTTAAATGTTTAAAGAACTGTTTGCCGACCCGTTGGACCTGTGGTAAAATGCAAAATTGTACCTAGTGGCCTAACGGTTCGATCCTAGCACGACCTTCATCAGAGGCTTCACCTTCAGCTTTTGATGAAGGTTCTGCTAGGATCGAAACGTTAGGCCACTAACTACAATTTTGAAACTTAAATGTTTCTCAGTTCTGTTAGCTCTACCGTGAAAATTGTAGCATGAACCTTAATTTCTAAGATTCTTTTAATTTGAATGTTGCAAAATGCTTATACTGACTAAAATTACCAAAATGTAAATCTTAAAATTTAGTGGGCCTGACGTTTCGATCCTAGCAGGACCTTTCTCAAAGGCAGAGAGGCAATTCTTTTAATTCAAGGCAATTCTTTTAATTTCTAAGATTCTTTAATTGTTTGTGTTCTTCGCCGATTGGATTTTCTGCTAATTACCCCTAAAAAAACCCACCCCTGATGATATGTGTAGCCGTCCTAGCCGAATTTTTGCCAGGATTTTGGGAAGCATCCCTCCACTTTCACAGCCAAATATAGGGCCACATGTGAAGTTCCAATTCTTCCGATTTAAACAAAAATTAACTCGGGTTGTCTTAAGCATCACTATATTCTTATATTTCTGTTGATTAGCCTCCAAAGACCCCTTAATAAAAAAGAATAACTGTGAATCCACACTTTATGATAATCAGCTTGGCGTGGCCATCTCGGATCGAATAAGTGCACTGCATCCGCCATGCCTCACTCTTCATGAACCACATTCCACCCCATCCCTGACCCCATCATCTGCATACTAAACACACACACACACACGCACCCCCACACAACCGTAAACAGCTCCGCGGTATCACGCGGTATCAAAATGTCAAAGGGCCACGTGGGCCTGGTCTGGTGCCGGCCTCACCCACACACGCTCACACACACACACACACACTCACCACTGTTCTGTTTGTGAGAAAGACGCCATGCTCGTCCGTATCCAGATCCTTCCAAATGATATTCTTGTAAATGTCCTTGTGGGCATATTTACTCCCTGGTGATCACAGAAAAGAAAACATGAGATGAATAATACAATCGACTTGATGACAAAAATTATTAAACTGTGTCAAGAACATTTCATAAACCGCATACTATATCACGTTTAGTAACACAATCCTTCTATTATTATCATGAAAGTGTGATTATTCCAAAATATCAAAATCAGAGCCACTGATAATAATGATATCCAGGTTAAGTACGATATTTGCCTTGATGTGAAATCAAAAGAAATACTGGTCCAATCCAATACTGACTTAAATAAGCAAAAAGCATGCGATTCTCAAAACGTTAAAGCGATGTTCATTCTCCCTTGCAGAAAAATTAATTCTGCCTTTGAGAACGGTCCTGCTGGGATCGAAACGCAGGGCCTTGTAAATTGTTTAAGATTTGAATATCGGCCATTGAAATCACTGAGTAAGCAGTTTTGCAACGTGATTATCATTCAATCGAATTCGCCACACGACCTCGACCAGCTAATCTGTATTCATTAGTGTATGCCATCACAGGTTCGGACATTCAGATGACGAAAAGCTGAATGGATATTTCATTCATTTCATTTATCATTTCTCAGGTTTATCAGAAAAATACACTGGTAACAGATAACAAAAAACATTAAAACAAAACAAACGGACTGACAGTCAGCTAGACAGACAGTCAGGCAGGCATACAGACAAGATTAATGCCCGCATGCTCGCAAGCAAACACACAGACAGACAGACACACCTACAAACAACAAACAGACAAACAAACAATCTGCTAACACCCCCGAAGGATTGCCTTAAAAGCGACCGAAATCAGTCACTCCTCAAAATACACCTGTTGGCTAGGCCGAATGGCGATCGACTCACCTGCCAGCCACTGAATGTCATACTGCTTGGGCTTGAACGTTTCATTGAAAATGTCATCGAACAGGAATTCCTTGGGCAGGTATTCGTCTTCATCTAGAATTGGGGAAGGAAGGGACAGGGCAAAACGAGGACAATGACAAATGTAACCCTCGCCGCGAAAAACAAAAATCCAAACCAATTAGCCTCTCCTACATAAGATTTCAATACACTGTTACATAACATCTCACTGAATGCTGTGGCGAATAAATTTGTTTAAAATGCACATATTTAAGTCACATTTTTGGACATAAATAAAAAATATTAATTTAGATCTTTTGACACTATTATGTTAATACACATATATAACAATATGAAAGCATGCAACATGAAATCTTTAATATACACAAATTCGGTGTTAAATAAAAAAAAATGAAACCAACCATGCAGCCATGATTTTTTTTCTTCGGGGAAAAAATGTCATGGAAATGATATGAGGGGTTGCCGCAGCAACCGTGATAGAGCCGCCGGTGCGATATGAATTATGCATGAAGGAGCCCCGTGCTGCGTGAGGGGGCGGGCACTGTTTGAGGGGGTGCAGCTCGGTGACACCCCCCCCCCCCAAAAAAGAACCGACCTCCCCAAAACGGAGCTCTGAAAATGTGAGGTGCTGTTTGGTGATGAGGATATATATGTTCCCACTCGATTGAATCCAATACTGGATGGCCGCTCCGAGACAAAATCAGATCAATTCTGAACCTCATCGGCAACGGGCAGTGATAGTTCTAAGGGATCTCTTAATTTCCCCTTAGGTTGGGAGATGTGCACCGTATATTAGCAGGCTCGGTGTATAAAATATGCATAGCGTTGGCAAAGCTAACGCCAAAGATAGCCGAACCTGTGACTACACAGTGAACAAACCCAGAAGAGACCGCGATGGACTTGAACAC
Source organism: Luidia sarsii (assembly GCA_949987565.1). Taxonomy (NCBI): domain Eukaryota; kingdom Metazoa; phylum Echinodermata; class Asteroidea; order Paxillosida; family Luidiidae; genus Luidia; species Luidia sarsii. Next base: position 1,464,125 of record OX465107.1, read on the forward strand.
AGACGTTGCTGTTTGTGGGTTTCTTGGTATTCTGAATGTCTAAAGATTTGGAAATCCAAAATTAATACAGTAGCTAGATAACTATTGCAAACTCTAGCGATGACATTGATGTAAACTATATTGGGCGACTGAAGTGATTGATAAACTCAAGGTGTATCTTAATTTTAAGGACTACACTTAAAAACTCTAAATCCTTCAAAACGGATCAAATTAAGTGCATCGGGAGGGTTGTATATAGGTCAAGAACTCCGCCGATGTCACTGAGGAGAGAATGAGCCTTGAGAGGAGACTAGCGGCTATCCCAGCGCTGCCCGTACCGTGCGCTGACGTCACCAGAACGGGCCCCCATAAAATAATGGCGACTGCTTGGTCCCCGTGCCCCTCTGGATCAATGGTGGCCGATGATGATGGGAATACTAATGCATATTGTGTATGTGTGTGTCGGGTGCATATGTAGCACGGTTACTGGCAAGCTGACACAGTCATAAATCCCCCTGCCTCCCCATTGCAATATGCACATAGCATTCTCACATGCACATGTACATGTATACACGGCAATGCCCTCTACGTGTTATACACTGTACACCATGGGTACTTATCATACCATACCAGAAGGTAAACATGGGTTACTTATCATACCATACCAGAAGGTAAACATATATTCCCCCCAAAGAGGCGTCTTCACATTAGACAATTCTTTGCTGATGGTGAGCATAATTATATTCATGGGGGTAGACGAGGCATTTTGGCCGTCTGCAATAATTGCGCATTGTAACTAAGTTTGAGCTGAAAGCCTTGGCTTGGCACGCGAGCAAATACTGGTGCCATCAGCGGAAAATAAAAGAACATCTGAACAGAAGCGAAGGCTGGATCCCATACGGTAAATAATGCTTTCGACTGGCGCCCTAACCTTGGAAAAGACTAGTTGACTATTTTGGATAGCTCAAATGGTATATAGAGCACTGGTAGCAAAACAAGAGGTCTCGGGTTCAAGTCCCGCACCAGTCAACCTTTCCTTTGCCATCTCTCAGAATTTCCAAACAATTTGTGGGCCTAATCATCGAAAGACCTTTTCTTACAGCCAGGGACATATCACAGTCCAGAAACTGTTAACGTTAGAGTTGCACAGAAGAGATTCTAGTCTTATCCACAGATCTCGATCTTGAGTTTAAGATAACAGACTGAAGGAGCATCGACGGTAGGGCTCCTCTATTTCCTACTGCACAGTGGGAGTCTGGGAACCGCCTCACGCAATTACCGTGCTGACATTCAAACGGTGACTGGTACCCACCCGCTCCACTGGTATACTGTGATATCAAAAATATGTCACCTGAGTCCGGGCTGCGTATTCTATTTTGTACACCGCACCCTAGGGCAGTGTAAATTCGTGCTTAAAAAGAGACTACAGTCCTGCGTTACAAGATCAGCCATTGCAGCTAGAGCTTTCCAAATAACGAGGCATCTTTTATTTTTATGACAAACTACCTCCACGATCAACAACAGCATGTCACATTCCGCCCCTCCAACAAGACATCCCAACATACTGATTTGTCTGTCTGTAGTCTCTTTTCAAGCGCGAATTTGCACGCGGTGTAAAAGAAAAAATACGCGCGCCGAACAAATGCTACGTGCGGTATGTAGTGTACATGTACATTGTACGCGTGCAAAGTCAAGGGCCGGGAAACGTCCATCCTAGTGAAAATGTACACGTACATTGACGTCACCGTGTACTGCAAACTGTAAGAGAAAAAAACCCAGCCGCCATATTGATGGCTTGGTTTTGCAATGCTGCGGTTGTACGTATGGCACAAACATCCCTGTTTTTAGAGTGAGGATTAGATCTGGAATATTTTGGGAACGTGGATATTTCTAGCTCTCTCCGCTGCATAATAATCTCCTTCTCTGTTTTTTTTTCTTCTTGCCCTTGGCCAAAGTCTCGTTGCTGATTTCGGTGTCTCGTTTTGAACACGCTTCGTGGAGATTGTAATAATTGACGTTCTGAATTCAGAGACACTGTGCAATTCGTGCTTCACATTTTTTGGGGAAAAAGGCAAAGAGTGATGGCTGTGTCAGGAACCCCTTCGTGTCCATGTCGGTGCAACCGTCAATGCCACTTTGGAAAGGCAGTAAACAACCCCGAAGCAGGGAAAGGAAAAGGAAAATCATTCCTCGTTCTGATGCAGCGTACAGCTGCCATGATGCTTGGTTTTCGGCTTGTAAGTCAATGGTTAAGTAAAATAACATTAATTTTGCTTGAAAATAGACACAGCAGAAAGACAACAGATATTAAGGAAAAGACCGCTATGAAATTTCATTTTTTGTCCTGGTATAATGAAGGAAAGTCTCTTATATAAATGCATTTTTTTGATAGTTTCCTCTCAGACACAGCGACTGGACAGTGCTCCGGTGATCACTATACATAAGCACTATTGCATATTATGATCATGGCTACACAGCGTGCGTGGTACTCAGCTAGCCTGGCCGCCAGACCGGCCATTCCAAAAGGGACGCTCGTTGTTGTTTTGTCTGACGGTGTGGCGGCCAAGCTACCTGAGCGGATTGTTAATGATGAAACCCATCGCATTGATAATGCCGGCAGCTCCACGGTAAACAGCTTAAAATCAAAGGAAGCAAGATTCGCGGATGTAGCAGTTACATCTCCGGCTATAGCTATAGTCTCTTCTATCTCAGTCAGACCATCACAAGATGCCCGAAAAAAGACTAACAAAGAAAAAAATCACAAGGCAAGGTGTATACACGATGTACAGTAATTGGTTAATCGTCAAGCCATGCAAATGAAAAGAAATGAATATGCATGTACAATGTCAATGGGATTACATAGGGTAAAGGCATTGCTCTATGGATCTATGGAGCGTTAATACGCGTGGTATGTGGCGCTACTACTTAGCGCTGATGGAAAAGGGGAATAGGAGAAGAGGGGGGAGTGAAAAGGGGGTGTATTGGGTGGGAGAGAGTGCGTGAAGGGTGGGTGTCTGAGTGGATGTCTGGGTGGCTGGGTGTTTGGGTAGATGGGGGTGTGGGTGGCTGGGTTTATGGGTGGGTAGGTAATTTTGCACGGCTACCAATCACAGACTAATGCAAAACAGTACATGTCATCGTAGGACATAAATAAAAGCTAATGCAATGCCTGACGATGCAAGTACATGAACTGATTAAACAAGGTGGGGAAAAAATGCCACAGCAGCACTGAAATGGCACAGAATCATCACACTGAAGTAAAACGACAGCCAAAAAAACGGAAGCTTTGGGCGGGACAACGGCCAGTGAGATGATGAACAGAGTCCTCGTTTTCTTTTTCAAGATGGCTGAATGGATTCAGCGGGAGAACGGCTGAAATACACATCACTTCATTGTCTGGTTTGGCTTTGACGTGGAAGGGGAGAGAGGGAGGTGTTTGGTGGCTTCTAAGCGAATCTGAGATTCCTAATCTAGATACAAAAGAGGAAGTAGGGAAAATTAACTATGCACGGGAGTGGGGATGGTCAAAGGAATGTATAATAACCACAGAACTCTGGAGTCAGAAGGGTACTGGCGTACATGACTGGAGGCCAATGTGAAGTACTTACGCAAGAAATTTTTGAGGCGCCCAGTTGAGTTTCGTGGAGCAGTGACGTGAAACAGCGGGGGAAAAATACAAATTTAGCAGGAAATAGCCGTAGGGAAAGAGAAGAGAGGTCAAAACACACATCGGCAAAAAAAGAAATCATTGAAAAGATTCCATGCTTTCATTATGTGGTTTGCACATCGCTGCTTGCTCCACTGTTATGTAACAAGACCTCTGATTGGCTGATCAGCCTCGGGTGGGCGGCGCTTGCCACGCTCTTGCCCTTCCCCGATTGGTCAATTCCATTTCTCTATAAACCAATCGGCAGACAGCGTAAAAAAAGAAAGAAGAGAGAGAGCAGACAATTGAATTGATGTCCTCATTGTGTGAACGGTGGATTCGAAGTTGTGTTGTATCCTAGAAAAATGTGCTCCACATGCCTTATGGAAGGAAGCCACCAGCCTTATGAATATATTAGTCTGCACGCTAAACACTAAGCAAGCTAGATGTGACACTGAATACAATGTAACGGCAGACGTAACAAGCACACACCCACACACAAACAAGACGCCGTGTGAATATAGTCAGTGTATGTGTACATGTACATGCAATGCGTACATGTATGTGGGCCTACACAATCATGTTACGGGCTTCTCTTGTTACAACACCAAAAAAGGGGGATAACTGTCGATTATCATTCGTTAATAATGCTTAGAATCAACATTACCATGAAATATAAGAACAAACAAATGGGAACATTTTTTAGCAGACTCATAATAGATATACGGAGATATATTTCCACTATGCTCACAGTTAGCAGTGATTAAATACTTCGGTTAACCACAGTAGTTATTCAGACAAAGTACACAAATTAGTGCAGTTCTTTTCCCAATCTGAAGAATTTCTGAGTATTGCCCGGAAAGAATCCCCCATAAATCGCGAGCAATCAAGTCGCTATTTGGGTCATAATTAATCAGTCCGCCATAATCAACTCAGCCCATTTCATCAATTGCATAAAAGGCCAAATGAAAAATGAATACGAAAGAGTTTCAATGATTTTTTGAGGCATAGAAATGCAATGAAAAACCGTCGAATACAGCTAGATTTTAGAGCCATGTATTCTATGCTTGTATACCTGAAAATTACTTATAAAAAAAAAAACGAGAAATATGTCTCGTTTTCTTACATATTTATCGCGGAAGGGGTTAGCTTTGATTGAAATCACTTTCTTGCCAATTTTTTTTCTTCAAACAAACAAAGGAAAAACTGACGGAACTTTTGAAAAAATTGAAAATTTGGCAAAGAAAACTTTGACTGGACTGGGACCTGAACCCGAGACCTCTGGATTAACGTGCCAGTGCTCTAAGAGCACTGAATAACAATGAATGGTGCTCTAAGAGCACTGGTACGTTAATCCAGAGAGCTCGGGTTCAAGTCCCGGTCCAGTCAAAGATTTCTCTGCCAAGTTTTCCATTTTACTTTTATTGAAATAATTGTTCAGCTTTGCCTTCTTCGGGATGGGAGCGGTGAGAGTCAAGCGATGTTTGCCTCAATTTTGAGAATGAAGGGACCACACTGCCGTGACCACGGGGGCTATATAGCTATAGCGGTATCGTGTACCTACCTGGCATTACAATGATCACCGCGATGACAATTAACGAAACGATGAGTAGGATGACCAGGAGCGAGATGAGAATCCCGCGCCAGTTGCGACTATCAGAGCCGCCTCCCACCAGCTCCTGAAAGGACGCCAAGAATCAGAGGGAAAAACAGAGAGAAGGGGACAGTTAGCTAGACCCAAAACACAAAACCACAACGTCAAATGCGGGCCTTTATAGGTAGGGTAAAAATGACGCAGGAGAAAGGTGCTTGCTGCTTTTCACCGTCAACTTCACCAGATCCCGGTAAGCTTTCTTATAAAGACGGATGCGATGTCACGATTCTCTTGGTAGAGGTAGCGAGTCGTTTGCATTGACACCGTGTCAACAATATCTCTTTGTGAGTGAGTGCGCGGTTCTGAATGCAACCAATGGTTTCAACGTTTCGGAACCTTTCTCTCTGTCCACCGTCGGGAGACTGTCCTCAAAGGCGGCTATAAAGTCACGCCTCCTTCATAGGGAGAAACCGTTTTTTTTCTATCCAGGCTAAGTATAGACAAAATTACACAGCCCATGCGTGTATTTGAGCATTGGGTATGTGTGCATATTGATATTGATGGAGAGGTCTTGGGTTCGAATCCTGTTGTAGTTAATATTTTGGGTTTTATCTATCTCCCCAGGAGACTCGACGGGCAGAGTATAATTATACGTACTGCCAGAAACGTTGAGTTACCGGCTCTTTTCAGAGCCACACTCCTTCTCTTATAGATGATATACCGTACATGATGTCACTGCAAACCTCCTACATGGTATTTCCACCATGCAAACCTTTAAATCTTATCTATACGTATAGGTTGTTATCGTTATCCGAGAATCGGGCGACTCAAACATCATGCAGCTAAGAGTCGAACAAAATGGGTTTCGGGAACACTCAATGAAAGATCGCCGGGCTGTTACCGTAAAGCGTGAGTCTGATTACAACACTGCCATTAGTACTTGTACAAACACGAGAGGGTTTGGGAAAGAGACGGTCACATGGATGGAGAGGGGAGGATTGGACAGGAATGCCAAAAGGTATACACCAGGAATAGCCACGATACCCACCGTACACAGAATGGGAGATGAACGTGAGTGGCATTTTTGTATGAATGCAAAAGAAAACAAAATCCACCTTTTTGACTGTACAAAATTGGATGAGAGGGAGGGGTTCATGATTTGAGGACTAAATAACTGCACTTGAAACAAAACAAACCAACTGAAATGAGCGATATTCATGGTCATGGGAATTCTAAATACAAAGGGGCAGGAATACAATGAAATGGTTGCTCGTTTGAATAATGATTGATGAGTGAAATTCAATGCTCCTGACAGGCGCCCCCATCCCGGCAAAGACTACATTGTATTTTGGAAGGCCACCGATCAAGGCGGTAAGAGTGCTGGTACGCAAAACCAGAGCTCTCGGGTTCAAGTCCCGGTCCAGTACAAACGGTTTCTTTGCCCTTTTTTCTAAATGTGTTTTTGAAAAGTTCCCAGTAATTGTTTCCCCTAAATTTGTTTGACTTGCGTTTTAGATGCAATGATGAAAAATTCTAAAATAGCCCAAAAAGTAGCATGTCAGAAATCAAAAAGATGATTGAAATCATTAAATCAAAGATCCTTAAAATGACCCGAAGGGTGGGACTATCAAAATGTGTTTGCCCTGATTGATGGAGAATTCTGATTCCGACAGAATGGAGCTTGTTCGAGTTAGGCGTTCGTACTAATTTTCCGCTGATGCAAGACTTCACGGTCAATTCTCTTCTTTTTTTTCATTAAGAGGCGTTATTGATCGGAACATCTGTGCATATGGAGGTTGCCTGCACGGAAGCTATACGCCGCTATCGGGGGAGGTGGAGGAGGCCGCGGTATCCTAAGTATGCCTATACGGCACGCGCGTTGGCATCGGGATGGGGCACCAGCCACGGCCATGGGTACCAGCGCAGTTCAATTACCGTACCTTTGCCCGCGCGCCATGGGAACCCTAAAAATACCCGAGCGACCTTTATCAATAATTCGTCTGGCGGGCGCCTCTCCCCTGTGACACCCAATAGCGCTGACGCGGTGTGCGGGGGGCCAGACTACTAAAAGACAAGCCTGGTTCTTTGCTACTCCCCGTTATCCTCTGCGTCAGATAACGCCACGCTAACACATCCCAGGCTATATGCATATATACCTGGGCCATACCAACTGTTTCTTCTTCTTCCTCCACCCAAAAAAAAAATGTGTCGACGGAAATTGCCGGTACGCTTCTGTCGGGAGTCGTTCCCGCCGAATCCTGGGCTCAGTCGAAGCCATCAGGCCGCGCTTCGCTCAATTGGATTCACGCGTGCAGGGGACAGCGGATTACCCGAGCGGTAATCAAGTGGGCATTTCAAGTCAGCTCAGAGACACGACTCCACGGCGTGCCTTTGATTGCAAGGCTTCGTGGTGAGCGTTGCATGCCGATGCTATATACCAGGGCGGCGGAGACCCCATTCCCAGCAGCCTTCTCCGAGTACACGGTGATCGATACCGCCATGCCGCACTGCCGGCCATTTGTGCATTAGCGCGCCGAGAGAGACCGCCAATAATCGATGATCCTCATGCCCACGACAGACTGAAATATCATTAACACCTCTTGGTGGGCAATGTGCAAAACTCCAGCCCAGCAAAAGACGAATACTGTTTCCCTAATTGCAATTCATAACACCTCACTTTCCAGTAAACACGGAGTTTTTCTTTCCCATTTCTTTTCCAATTTTTTTTAATTTTTTTATATCTGACTTATTTTGTTTGATTTAATAACTAAGAACAAAAATGTAATGATGCTAACTGCTTAGTTGGACCTGTGGTAAAATGTATTGTAGTTAGTGGCCTGATGTTTCGATCCTAGCACGACCTTCAATGAAACGTCAGGCCACTTCCTACAATTTTGTTTTTAATTTGATAGTTTGAGGGAGATCCTGTACTAGGATCGAGACGACTATTCCACAAACGGATTGATACCGAGTGTGCATGAACAAAACGGTTCCTGTTGTTGTTGTTGTAGGTCGACTGTTTTGCAGAAATCACGAGCAACGCTTCCCGAGGGTAAAGTCAACAGAGGACGAACCACCTACGTCAAGGCGACACTGAGTCCATGCATATTCACGAGGGTGATTCACGCAAAGCCACGAGGGACGACTTTCCTTGAAACGTGGATTGAAATGCATCTGATCTCTACTAATTACTTCCACTCAAGGCCGGCATTTAATCAAGTTAAGAGGTCCTAGTTTAAGATAAAAAACCAAACTGCATAGGTGAGTTAAAAAGAGAGTTTTGAGCTCAGAATGACATGTCCAGTATAGGCCTAATCCCGCTCACATATAGATTGATATAACGACGGTCTTATGACTATATACCACGTAAGGGAAGATACACGTTAGAATGAAACGATCAGCATTTATAACATTACGTCCATGCGGTCTTTTCAATTCTTCAAGCACAATGCAATAATAGCAATAACGGGCATTTGTAAAGCACCAAAAGATCAAAGCGCTGTGCAAAATAGTCAGACAAAAAAAAGGGCAAAGACAGGGGTCATTGAGGACGAGAATGTTTTGAGTCGTTTCCTGAAAATAATATCCGAAGAAGTATTATACTGGCGTTAATGGGGACAGACTTCCAAAGTATGGGACCAGCTATAGAGAATGATCTACCTCCAAAAGATTCGGATCCAATTGCAACAGAAACCAACTTGTCAACTGAAAGCCCAGATGAGCATGCTGTGGGATTGCGAGTCAGAAGAGGGCCACAAAAGGACGCTGTTTGTCAAATTACCTTCTCACCAACGCAAAATGGTATCATGAATCTTTAAGGACCAAGGCTCAGCAAATCCGGAGAGATCGGCCGGTCGGAAAATCCGTTCGGCAGGTGGCCAGCTCATGCTCCGCCAAACAGGGCACTTTGGTTGAAGAGACCCATGGCATCGACCAGCCCATCTGCTATTTATATAGGCCTACAATCCATCTTATTTCGAGAAACAAACAATACCAGCCGGGCCACAAGCCGGCCATTCGACGTCGAAACCAAAACGGCAACTGGAAAATCGGCCACCAAACCTCAACTACCATCCAGTCAATCGGCCACAAAACCTCACCCACCATCCAGTCAATCGGCCACAAAACCATATCTGCCATCCAGTCAGTCGGCCACAAAACCATATCTACCATCCAGTCAGTCGGCCACAAAACCTCACCCACCATCCAGACAATCGGCCACAAAACCATATCTGCCATCCAGTCAATCGGCCACAAAACCATATCTGCCATCCAGTCAATCGGCCACAAAACCATATCTGCCATCCAGTCAATCGGCCACAAAACCTCACCCACCATCCAGACAATCGGCCACAAAACCATATCTGCCATCCAGTCAGTCGGCCACAAAACCATATCTACCATCCAGTCAATCGGCCACAAAACCATATCTGCCATCCAGTCAGTCGGCCACAAAACCATATCTGCCATCCAGTCAATCGGCCACAAAACCATATCTGCCATCCAGTCAGTCGGCCACAAAACAATATCTACCATCCAGTCAATCGGCCACAAAACCATATCTACCATCCAGTCAATCGGCCACAAAACCATATCTGCCATCCAGTCAGTCGGCCACAAAACAATATCTACCATCCAGTCAATCGGCCACAAAACCATATCTACCATCCAGTCAATCGGCCACAAAACCATATCTACCATCCAGTCAATCGGCCACAAAACCACACCTATCAATCAAGCATTCGGCCACAAAACCATCTCTGACTTTCAAACAGAAAATCAAACCTTACAACTTGGACTGAACTGAAACCCCGAGTGAACAAACTCCGCAAATTGTACCAATATCACAAGCCAATACCCACCCTCGACATTCTACTCTGTTCAGTGCCCCAATTTAAAAATGCAAGACACCAAACCACCTGGGTTTCATCGAAGCCTTCATTTGGAAGTTAGGTATTTCCCCTTTAATTCCCGCCCAACGACGCCACCGAGCGAAAAGCCAGTTCCGTGTGAAGATCGAAATGAAGTTATGCCTTCCAAAGTGAGGGGAGGGAAAGGAGGGGGGGGCAAGATATTCCTCACCATGGCAACCCTTAGGTAAATGGGTCGGGCGCATCAATGATTCAGGACTCAATTACGCCGAATGGTTGCCAGCCAGACGTGCCTGATATCCAAAAGGTGACGACTGCAATTGTTTCAACGAGGGGGCGGTGATGGTGGGGAGTACCACAGAAAGGCATTACCTGACATCTAGGATGCCGAACTAAAGGTTTCAAGAAAAATGGCTTACGGTACTGATCGAAATGACCAAAAAGCCACATTTGAGAGGACATGGTACTGCGATCCTTGCAGGATCCTTTCTCAAAGGCAGAATCGGACCTTTGAGAAAGGTCCTGCTGGGATAAAAACGCCAGGCCCTCTTAATTTCAAGACATTATGTCTTTAAAACGACTCATGCTGGGTTAAAAACGCCAGGTCCAAAAATTGTTCAGACTTCTGCCGAAATTAATTATTATTATTATTAATTATATTAATTATCTGTAGGACTCACGTCAGCCGTTACTGAACCTTCCTCCAAAGCCTAACCATTCAGCCCTATTAGAAATGTCATGCTGGGATAAAAAAAAACATGCTCACTAAATCTTTTTCTTAGTCAGTTAGTAGCTTGCAACATGTTTGTATTGCTTGAATATCCCCCCAATTAGTGACCAACCTCCAAACATTGAGCAACTCCAAATCCACCCCATCCCCCGGGGGAGCACAGAAATGACACTCCGCGTGATGTACATGCTGTGTAAGAGCTCTGACGTTATAACCAAGGCAGATAATGAACTCACCGAATCAATACGGTAGGCTTGTCTAATACAGTATCGATTTGCATTCCTTTTTAGCCAGTGGGAGCTAGAAGACAACACAACCCGTCAAATCAGCTTGACAAGTGCAAATATAAATGGCTCTCTGTCTACATCCACAGCAGTGTGTTTAGTTTCCAAGCAAACTCTAGATTTCTCGAAGACTTATACATACATTACAAGTCACAAGAACATTACCTCACGTACAGAATACTGAAAGCAACGAATTTCCTATGGCGAAGGAACAAATATAATGTTTACATGTTACGTCTAAGTTGAAAACAGTATGATGCCAATGCTCCGCACACAATTGGAAAAATATCGACTTGTGGAGAAAGGAAATTTGTCGACGGGTCCAAATTCATGACGGGGAGTGGTGGGGGTAAACAACAACTTCAAACCAGTGCAGTGATGAAGCGAGTGGTGAAGGTTTTCGGCGACTTCACGAGAACCATCACTCAAGAGTGGGGCAATTTCAAGAGCCGCTCTCCAATCTCGCAAATGACGACACGGTGTCAACTCAAACCACCGGGTAAACCTTCAAATCACACCACGCTGTAACGAGCCACGGGCAGTTCAAACTCTGCCTTAAATCCAAGCCTTCAGGAGCCCATGTTGTCGACCTCCTAGTTGGTGGGCCCTGGTAACTGGTCTCGCCCATCTGATTGAGCCCAGGCGAACGACAACATTTTTGGACAGCAGCACCTCTAATTGCTGCTTGCCTCATACGCAAGAAGAAGACTCAAAACCAAACAAAAGCTAAGCAATAATCCAGAAGCTCACCTAGGCAGTCATCAAATATAGACGAAGAGCACGAGGACTGAAATCGCTTGAAACCAACGCAGCTCCCCTCCTCCACCCCGCAACAAAACAGGACGGGAGGAAGACAGGAAAAACGACACCGTTCCGGTCGTGAAGACATTCAACAACCAAGTCCTACCTCAATCTCTTTGGCCGATGAGGCTTTTGCAGGCGGGTCCTTCCCGTCCTCCCGCTGGTTGACCGAGGCCGCAAACATCGCGGACCGTCGATGCTGTCCCCGTCAACGTTTCCTCCCTTCCTCCTTCTCCACCTTCTCCTCCTTCCACAACTTCGCAGAGGACGCTAGACGTCACCGCGTCGGTCAGTTTTCGGCAGCAGCGGGGACCGCTGTCCGAGTCGGCCAAGCGACACTCGGTCGCACCATTGCTCGCGGTGCTTGCCCTTCCAGCTCCCTAGGCCAGCAAAACACTAGACATCAACTCAAAGCGGCCTGGTAGTTAAACAGGATCACTTACTGCTCCCACACAAGGAAGTGGTCCCGAGCTGCCAACCCTCTCCGACCGAGCACCCCTTCTGCTTGCCTTGTTTTCACACGCTGACGACTCTGCTGATTATGCAGATGAATCGATCTTAACTTATATATGTATTTTTTTTATTTGGGTGGGTGGGGGGTTGGGGTGTCGGTGGTAGCAGTGGTGGTCGTTATCACGCTCTGTCAGTCAAGTCACGACTGCCTAGCGCCAGAGCCAAGCAGGTGGGACATTAATTGGGCGCTTTAATTAACAGCGGGTCACGTGAGAATCCCCATTAGTACAATTGGAGTTGGCATTGGCTTGGCTGTTCAGAGAACACGTGCATCATTCGGCATTTTCCGGCGCAGTGCTAGAGGACCGTCAGTTCTCTCTGCCTCCCCCCGGGGACACGGGGCTGGGGGGCTTTCTGTATTCGTTTGGTTTAGGAATTAAGAGGTCCCAGTTTTCATTTTCCAATTTGTATAAAAACCAGCACAACTCTAAGGGGGAGAAATCAAATTAATGAGATAACTCTGGCATTCCTGATGCAGGCTTATTATATTATGTACCGAACTTGGCCTTGAGAGCGATCCTTAGGGGAAAACCCCCGAAAAAACCACAAACCAGGCATTCTGTGGTCAATCATCTTGGAACAATGCAATGGAAATCCCGAACCCTACATCAAATCGACACAGCAGATAACGGCCGGCGGCCAAGTCGGACGGATTAGGGCAAAGCCTGAAGAGGTCTGCGGATGTGCCGGGTTTCACGACCGAGTGGCGGCGGTCGCCATGACTACCGTGCTGGCAGTTGTCAGGGAACTGCTCCTGACGTCACACTAAATGGCGCCGGCAGTGGTGGGCTGGGCCATGTTGGGGGGTTTGGGGATGGGGAGATCTACTCAGCGATGTTTTTTATTAGACGGCTCTGTCAGTTCAGCAGATTCAGGCCTACAGCCTGACGGTCTCTCCGGTACGGCACCAGGCCATACGCACTCAATTACCGCGGTACTATATCACGCCGGATACAAGTTGTACACGGCACGCAGACCGCGCCGATGCCATTCCACACAATGTCCGTACACGTGTACGAGTGCGTACGCAGCCGTCCGGGCAGCCCTCGAGCGACGAGACTTCGGACCAGGAAAAGGCTCGCACTCACCGAGTACGCATACGCATGCAAGCTACGGGCGGGGGAATGGCGTGCGCAAGCTATGAGCAGAGAATGAGGGCTGCATTTCACTCGTAACGGTATTGCGCAAAGCACCATGCCTTATTTATGAAAGCCCGATTTAGATTTCTATATCGTCGGCCAACGCTTCGATCAAGGCTAATTTAGGCAGGGCACTGGTGTGCAGGTGGATGAATGAATAGTAAGTAAATGGCCACACCGAGGTGCGGTGGCCTGGGGAGGAAAGGGGGGGGGCTAAAAATAGGCGGGATCTACATCTACTGATAAATGCACAGGGAATGGGCAGAGGAGGGTCGGGAGGAGACCTTAGACTCCACATAGACCCTTGCTGACGAGATGATTTGGCTCACCGTCCTTGCTCTATGGGCTAACGCACGGGCACTGATGGCCGACCCCGGCCACTGTCACCCCGGGGCAAAAACCACCAATCGCAGGGCCGCTAGCTGATGGCCAGTGCGGGCCCGTCCCGTGCAAATCTAATGAATACCAAGCATCATCACGGCTAATTAAAGTGCGGGCCACGGTCTAACACAATTCCCCCGAGGCTGCATCGTCAGCGTTACAAAATATTGCAATCGATAAATCAGGACTGACAGTGCACGAACTGGCAACACCTCCACTGCTTCAATGGCATGCCGAGTCTATTCTTCATTTGAAGCTGTCTTATTCAGCCCTACCCCCTCCCATTGTTCAGCGTGGTCAAATGATACGCGACAGTCGGTACCCCGTGGCATTAAGCTTAAGCCCGACGTTGAGAAGTGGCATGACCAACGTAGCATGACCAACATGATCTACGAGGCTGATGCATGGGGTGCCTTCGGGTCAAGACGAACCCGGTACCCCCATGATCACGGAACACCCAAGCGTCCCGTCCGAGCGAAAGGCCCCCCCCCGTCAAGCAATCGTTCACGCCATGGCACAACCGCCAACTCTCCCATAAACCAATCCTGAGAAATAATTCGGCAGCTCGGGGAAGGTAGCAGAACCGTGAACGCATTTTTTTTTTTAAACCAAAGCCAGAAAACCACACAGCCTGATGAAAAGAGAGAGAGAGAGAGATTGGGGCAGTGGCTTCAATTAAAAGGCCTGGCATTTCAATTTGACGAAGGGAGACGCCGGACTAGATGACGGGATGGTTGAGGAGAGAGGCACGTTGACGGGTTGAACTCAATCCAAGCATAGTTCAAGGAAAGATGAAAAATGGAAAACAGATTTGTCTTTGAGGACAACGAAGGGGAGACATTGAGCGTCCCTTCTTGAAGATCCTGAAGGAGTATATTTTTATAAGATGTGACAGGACACCACACATCGCATCATTCATCACCAATGTTCACAAGCTTTGACGGGTCCACGGCCCGAAGAGTCTCGAATATTGGTCAGCTCAGGGCGCTAGCACTGATATCATCTAACTGTGACATACTCGCAGACGGGATAGCGGTGATGGATGGTAACACACGCTCCCGCACCCACTAGGCCAATCATACATGACAGCACGCAGAACAATCTGACATACAATCATGTACAACCGTGTGTGTACATGCTATACCTCACTGCCATTCAAAGGCCTCGACCTAAAAACGAAATGTCGGAAGTAGCTTCGACACCAAAAATTATAAATAGTTGGAAAAAAAAACCCCAAAAACCAAACAAACAAGAAACATTGAATCATTATGTTCACATATGTCATGTTTAGATCAATTTGGTTGTTGTTCCTGTGGTGGCTTAAATACCATGGCCGATATTTCAAAGTTTCCAGCACTTTCCTATAATGTTCACAGATTATACAATTCTTGATTTCCACATGGTATTTTTTGTCTGAAGGTTCCCAATTAGTCAAGTTCTGGACTGATGAGTCAATTACTTTGGCAGGATAAATGGCTGGCAATTAAGTGGATGGCGGACGAGGCTGTGGTGTGGAATGAAAGTGGATTATCTCGGTCCACGACAGGGTACGGATTGGCGAACATTTCACAGCGGACTATACTGCAATACATCTCGACTGGCGTACAAATCAACTAGTCTAGACATGTAAAATAAGCGGGACAAGTCTGGGTGTATCAGCATCGGTGCACGCGTATATATACATCCCAGTTGGATGTCCTTCTTACAAACATATATCTTAATTCTAATTGCAACACAATATTTCAAACCGCTTGGGAGGAGTGTGGCTCTGAAAAGAGCCGGTAACTCTGAGTTACCGGTAAGAGCCGGTAAAGAGCCGGTAACTCTGAGTTACCGGTAAGAGCCGGTAAAGAGCCGGTAACTCTGAGTTAACGGTAAGAGCCGGTAAAGGGCCGGTAACTCCGAGTTACCGGCTCTTTTCAGAGCCACACTCTCTCTTGAAAGAGAAGTGCTACATGGTGTCACCGCAAACATTCCACTTAGGAAAATCTTCTTTGTGTAAGCAATATAACAAACTGCCTTGTGGTGCGATGTCCTTTTTTTTTTTAACTCGTATTGCACTCTTCTCTGCTTAGCATGAAACAATAGTGAAGTTGGGGTAAGCAATGGAGGTTCTGTGAGTGATGGCTGTTTGTGCTTAAGTAAACTGGCACTTAAACGGCTCTATGAAATTGGCAGCAGATGTGTACTGTTGTCGGTATATGAAAGGACAACCCCTCCTCGAACTAGTCTCGTCGAGAGAACTCATAATAGTGTGGATGCATCAAGTGAAGTATCGCAATGCTGATAGGAATCTACATCCATCATGACAGACAGACTGGAAAACCAGAAGGTTTGGTGGGGAGTTAGTCAAGCGTCTGGGACTGATGTTATCAATTTACCAGTCTACTTTCATCCATCAAAGTGAAGTCGGTGAGGAAAGATCAGAAAACATATCTGAATTCCTGTAATACCAAAATATGTTCACTACTGCTGGAAACGTAATCTTGAAAGCTTTGACCCTAGCAAAACCATTCCCTGTCTTTGAGAATGTGTGTGTTTTGGGGTTGGTTATTATTATTATTTTTTTTTTATTTTTTTTTTTGGGGGGGAGATATTCAGAATGTTTGAGATTCTCTCATATGCTTGAGACGTGGTTTAGACTCACACTTACTTGCACCATACAGCAAGGAAATAATTATATCATCGTACATACACCGTCTTGCAGATACAGGGTGGGCTCCTTATCACACAATCTGCCGCCTTTGTTTGCCCTGAGAGCGATGTGTACACAATATCTGAAAGCGACAACAGCTGGTCAGAGTGGAAATGTCAACCGATATACGCCGGCCACGAAACGATGGAGCGCCGCACAATTAATGTCAACCAAGTTACTTTCTTCTTCCATTACAATTGCCCAACACTGCACAGTAATATCTGCTGTAAACATCTTACCGACTAACACGACCGAAATCCTCAACTTTAGGAGGTCCGACGTGTCGATCCTAGCAGGATCTTTCCCAGGACCTTAGCGAAAGTTCCTGCTAGGATCGAAACGTCAGGCCCTCCATATTTGACCATAAAAGTTACCCCGATAGAATTCTCAAAAGAAGCAGTTTGAAACAGGACGAGAAAAAAGGAACGACGCTTAAAAAAAATAAAGGAGGATAAATCAAACCTGACTTCAGTTGAGTTTGATTGGCTGCATCCTATAAAAACAGTATAATCCTGTTTGATACTGGACACTGTTTACATAGGGCAGTTGGACTTGACCAAAAAGCTGATGGGACGGAATTTTGTATCCGTGGAGAGGTTTAACGGATACACGCGGGGACTGGGGAGGGGGGGAGAGAGATGAGAAGCGAGGAGGAACCAACTTACGAATTTCAGGACGGGCGGTGGTGATGCGATGGAGGGCATGCTGACGAGATAACCTGGTACCGACTCCCGTGCGAGTGATCTGATCCAATGCCGGGGTTAATCAACTCGTCGAGTCTCTCCCTTCCCCCTCTCTCTATCTCTCTCTCGACGACTAAATGCGACCAAGGGTGGATCGGTGGCCAGACAAAATAAAAATCCCTGCGCAACCCTGCTTTTAATTCCCGCCCGGCCACGGAAGCAGGGAGGCAGGAGGGGGAAAAACATCCAAGCTCACAAATCCGCAGGTATAAGAAGATTAAAAAAAACCCGGCTGGCTTCCAAACAAGGTGGGGGAGATTGAGGGAGGGTTCGGCAATGGCTCTGGTACCGGACTTAGCTCGATGGCGAGCGAATTCCCGACTTGAGAACGAGGGGGAAAAAACGGGACTGGACGCGCGAGATCGAAGGAGATGGCTACCGCGCCTGGCGACCGAAGTTGCTCCTCCGTCAAGAAACGGTCAAGACTGACTATTTCCGGCCCGGGAGGACGGGGGGAAGAGAGAGGGGGTCGGGAGGAAAAATCACAAAACAACAGGTTTCATTAGAGCGGGTCCCATCGCAGGCAATGGTAGCTGCGAAACTTCAATGAAGCCAGGCAAATCTAATTTCATCAAATTGAAAGACGGGCTATATATACAGCACCAGACACTCGAGGGCGGGAATGAGGGAGGGAGGGAGGGAGGGAGGGAGGGAGGGGACAAAGCGACGGCTTCTCCGCTAGATATCTCGCCCAGACGACAAACCCCGGGCCGAGGTGAAAGTCAAAGCCGAGCCGACGATGGCGGAGGAGGAGAAATCCCCGGCCCCCGTTAAGGATGGTGCTCACACGGATGCTCGGAGGAGACCATGCAGGGACACGAAGGACTCGGACGCTGCCGAAAAAAAACCCCGCAACCGACCCAACAACTCCCGTCTCCTGACGAGAGGGCGAGACGCCAGCAGCTACAGCGTCGCCGCCTCGGGACAGTGGCGAGGAGATGAGTCTATACTACTGATCACACAATGGAGGGTGGTGCCGGTGGTATGGTGGTCGCTGCCTCGCCCTACATGCGCGCGTACGGCCGCTTCGGAGCAACTTGTGGTGATCCGTACAGCCGCCGAGTCGATGGCTGCATGAACAGTGGGTCGACGATCCCATCTACACAAAAAAAAACCTAACTCGCGGAGTGGCACTGCATCCGTTACGGCGTCACCTCCGTCTCGGGCCTCAACCCCCTCTCTCTCTCTCCCCTCCGCACCACGCATCACCCACTGCCTGATGAACCCCAGGACACTGTCCATCCACGGCCGTTCCCCTTCCGTGAAGGCCAGCAATAATTGTGTACGAGTCAGCGCAACCTGGAGAGAATGCCCACATCTAACTAAGAGGAGAAGGAGGAGGAGAAGGAGAGGGTGGGGGCTTGGGGTGGGGGGGATCTGGCCTTTCAATTCAGACTGTAGCCATTCAGCGGTGGCTGAGCAAATCAGTCGGCTATTACCACGGTGACCCGCGAGGCGACAGACTGCTCATAAAAATGAATGAAGTATATATAGTGCTGTGGGGGGGGGGGGGGACTGGTGGGCAGTCGATCTGGGCTGGGGCCGGGGGACTGGTGGGGTCTGGGCTGGGGGACTGATGGGGTCTGGGCTGGGGTGGGGGGACTAGCCTGGGTCTGGGCTGGGGTGGGGGACTGGTGGGGTCTGGGCTGGGTGGGGGACTAGTGGGGTCTGGACTGGGGTGGGGGACTAGTGGGGTCTGGGCTGGGTGGGGGACTAGTGGGGTCTGGACTGGGGTGGGGGACTAGTGGGGTCTGGGCTGGGGTGGGGGACTAGCCTGGGTCTGGGCTGGGGTGGGGGACTAGTGGGGTCTGGGCTGTGATTGGGGGACTAGCCTGGGTCTGGGCTGGGGTGGGGGACTAGTGGGGTCTGGGCTGGGGTGGGGGACTGGTGGGGTCAGGACTGGGGTGGGGGAATGGTGGGGTCTGGGGTGGGGGACTGATGGGGTCTGGGCTGGGGTGGGGGACTAGTGGGGTCTGGGGTGGGGGGACTGATGGGGTCTAGGCTGGGGTGGGGGGACTAGCCTGGGTGTGGGCTGGGGTGGGGGACTGGTGGGGTCAGGACTGGGGTGGGGGAATGGTGGGGTCTGGGGTGGGGTGGGGGACTGGTGGGGTCTGGACTTGGGTGGGGGACTGGTGGGGTCTGGACTGGGGTGGGGGACTGGTGGGGTCTGGACTGGGGTGGGGGACTGGTGGGGTCTGGGCTGGGGTGGGGGAATGGTGGGGTCTGGAATGGGGTGGGGGATGGATGACGCTGGTAGGGATGGCTAGGCACGCCAGGCCCTTCTCCAATTGCCAAAGAGCAATCTCGGAATAGCAAGCAGTTTGGCCGAGTTAGAGCACATAGGCATGGCACTGGCCACTTAGCGAGGCTGTGCGCTCCCTCCCCTCGCATACTAACTACACGCATCTCCTTTCCTAATTCTGCGGGTCGTCTTCTCCTCGCAGACCAGAACGGTGTTCGCACCACGCTCCCGAAACCCCCACCCACACCCCCTCTCCCCACCCCGAACAACAACAAAAAACACCCGCTGACTGCAACAACAAAGCAGCCTGCATCACACCCCAACTAACCAGACCCACGGATCGTTCAATTTGTATCTATCGTCTATAATCATACTTGATGCTTCATCGGGTGAACAAAACAAAACCAATCTCAGGAGAACTCATCAGGGATGCGGCCATGAAAAGGAGTTAAGGGACCGCTGGACGGCCATGTGGTCGATTTCACTCAACTCGTCGTAACTTACGATCAATCGCAAGAAGGTGAGTGATGCACAGAAACCATATATACGGCATGTCAGACCTTAGACCAACGGGAGGGTTACACATCGTGAGTTGGGTTACACATCGTGAGTTGAGTTACGATGTATCGCAAGGGATGTGTGAAGTCTACCCCTGGTGTCCGTGTAGACGGGCGGGAGTCAGTCCGACCCCCCCCCCCAAAAAAAAGTACAATACAGAGCCGCCGTGGCCCGTTCCGGCCTGCCGTCGATAGAACGGACAGCCGGCAGGACTGGCCGCGCAGGTGACGAGCGGCCACTGACATGCACACGTTGGGAAGACTCAGACCGCCGGGCAATTAGGCGAGAAAGCGGATCGGTAACAGCTGCCACAGGAGACTACGAGCCAGGAGGACAGTCAGGGGAGGAGAAGACGCGAATAGAACGCGAGAGAGAGAGAGAAGGGGGGAGAGAGAGAAGGAGATAGAGAGGAGGAGAGAGAGAGGGGAGAGGGAGAGGAGGGGAGAGGGAGACGGAGAGAGAGAGAGAGAAATTGGGGGGTATAGAGTGAGAGAGAGAGATGAAGAGAGAGAGAGAGAGAGAGGAGAGAGAGAGAGAGAGAGAGAGAGAGAGGGAGGGGAGGGGGGGGGGAGGTGGGGGAAAGGTGGAGGGGAGAGAGATAAACGACGCCGGCGCGGCAACTGCTTAAATTTCTACCGCCATTCGGCGGGAATGTTGAATTACAAATTTCCTACCGTTCCTATTCCGTCTTTGCTTTAGTCTCTAGCCGACACACGTCGAACTAATACATGTTTAATGGCCGGGGTTCTGGTGCATATTCCAAGGTGGGGGGCGGGGGGGGGCACAGTCAGACGGGGACTGAAGAGAAGAGGAATCTACATTATTGGAGCCAGTCTGAAGCCCCCTGTTCCCCTTTGAATTTCACGACCGACGAGCGGATGGCATTCTCCCATCCACCCTGTCCTCCGCATTGCTATCACCGTGCGTGTGGGGAGTGGGAGGGGGGTCACGGCATGCTAGTCATCTCACGGCGTGCAATGTCGATCATATTTGAGAGTTGTGTTACGCCTGGCAATGATAGCACAACGCATAGTGGGAGTAACTTGCGGGATGGGATGTATATGTAGCGCGCTACATACATGCTCTGAGCGATTCCATGTTGATCACTGGTTCCCCACAGGGCAGGGCACCAGTGCTTCCCCACAGGGCAGGGCACCAGTGCTTCCACACAGGGCAGGGCACCAGTGCTTCCCCACAGGGCAGGGCACCAGTGCTTCCCCACAGGGCAGGGCACCAGTGCTTCCCCACAGGGCAGGGCACCAGTGCTTCCCCACAGGGCAGGGCACCAGTGCTTCCCCACAGGGCAGGGCACCAGTGCTTCCTCTCTTTCAATCCTTCCCCACTCCGCCCACTCGTCCCTTCTCTGCATCCCGAGCGATCAATCAATTGGACGGCATGGCGTGGATGCACTGCCTCCAGACTGGGGTAGCGATACAAAATGTCAACTGCATTTCAGTCGGGCTGGGCTGGCAATGTATACGCGCTGTTCCCAGACACGAGCCGTGCACACGAGTTTCCCCCGTGGCTATGTAGGCCGGGAACGACCAAAGTCTGCGGGCAAATGCAATGCGCGCCCATCCTTCATTTCCCCCTAAACTTAGTCACCACATACACGCGGCAATTCTGTGCCCTTTCAATTTAAAGATGAGCGCAGCAAAGTCCCAAGTGCGGTCATTGGATCTGCTACTGAATACATTTACAGTTCTTCTATTTTTAATAGCCAGTCAGATCATCAGATACAGGCAATTTGAATATCCATCACAAGCAGTCCAGTTGAATATGCATCAGATGCAGTTCAGTTGAATATTCATCAGATACAGTTCATTTGAATATTCATCACACACATTTCATTTGAATATTCATCAGATACAGTTCATTCGAGTTTTCATCAGAGGCAGTACATTTGAATATCCATCACACGCAGTTCAGTTGAATATTCATCACATGCAGATCAGTTGAATAGTCATGAGATGCAAGGCCATCATCTCTGGTATGACAAAAGGGGCATTATAGCGTTAACCAATGTTTACATAGGATTGCTTTATCTTCTGTTGATACGCCAAGCCATTCTGCTTTGCGTGTTGCTTCGTTTCAGTCAGATGACGCGGGCCTAATGGATGCAACAATACCGCCGTTGCTAGGCAACCCTGCGGGGCATAATGAGCTGTGCCAAGGTCGGCTCGGCAACCAGATGACACCCTGCTGTAAAGCAACGCCACTTGTTGCATCTACGCGACTCAATCCTTCCCTTTCTCATCAAGTCCAAGTGCAGTGAGGGGGTATCAAGTTTATCATTTCACATCTCTCACAACCAGTTGATCATACTGTTACAACGCTTACAACCTACTGTAAAATATACATCTGTGATTGGCCTCATTAACATTGTCTATTTGCTGTTTAAGTATACAATTTCATAATATTCTTAATTCAGATTTACAAGCAGTTATTCCTGAACTCTCCCTTTCTTTAAAAACGCTCCCAAGTTTTAGAATTACGAACGAATAAAATTGAGTGGAAACAATCAAAATGAATGATTGTTGAGTGCTGCTCCAAACCTTTTCTCTCTATTTCTTCCACCACACCTTTTACTGCCAACCTTTAATTGCTTGGAATCATGTTTGGTTTGTTCACATCAGTTGATTGCTCCACAATACGTGCAAATACCTGAGACCTTTACGTTCTAAGAAAACAAGCTGAGCGTGGTGCCAGGCACGCATATTTACCCTATCAAAAATCCCCCCAAAAGGTACAAGTTTGCACGCGCGGGCATGGAAGCATGGTGAATGTAACAAGCCTATTATTGGGCGTAGGATTTGTCTACGGTGGATAGCATCGCACATTGGCCATTCAGCCCTGCAGCAATCCACCCTTGACAATGGCAGAGTATTAGCAAAGATTGACAATACCTTATCGTTGAAGCCGGACGTGAAATTGCCGGCACCTTGCACAGCTATAGGCATCTTGTTGGCGGGTACGTACACCAGACGGTACAGGCAGGCTCCCTTTCCCCTCCCGGACACCAGGAAAGCCACCCAACAATGGATCCACTTCAGAGGTCAAAGAGTTGCGGCGTTCTCGTCCGATATTAATGCTGAGTCCGATCATGGAGGTAGAGGGGTGGGCCGATTCAATCCGTCAAGTCGGCCGCCAGAATGATTCCGAGGACCGTGACAATCCAAGGGATGAGGAGGGGGGAGATAGGGAAAGACCACGGTCCTTAATGTGTCCGTGGCCACCAACAATTGCATGGGCGACTCCTTGCAGCTGGTTATAACATCCTGGCCTGCCGTCATCAGTATCTCACTGCCTCTTCTCAAGACGTGAGAAAACGAACAACAACAACAACAACGCGGGGCAGGAAGGGAGATGGGTATCTCGCCAACCCCGCTGCGCTCATCACCGCTAGACTATAGTTGTTCTTGGCTCCGTCGCTTCACCGTGGCCATGGAGGAGAGGCCTGGGAGTGGCGTGGGGAATTATAACGGCTAATTAACGGTAAAAGCCGAGAGGGTTCTCGGCTCGGTCATTAGACGCGGGAATAGCTCCACCCTTAGCGGCTGAGTGGTGTCTCGGTTGGTGACGGTGTATACACCACAGACCGCCCACCCGTACGGGATAGTTGATGCGGTCCCAGCTCATCCAGTGTTATTAATTGGTCTCCATTACAGGGCTATGCTTCTTAAAAAAAAAGAAAATAACGAATAGGAGGATGCCGACATGGGCTTTTAACGCTAACCAACAAGACGGTGTCGTCCATTGCTGGCGCGACCTTTAGAGAGAGAGAGAGCACGGACCTCTGTGTGTCTTCTACGGCAGGGGCCGTGAGCCCGTGGGGGAAGGGTACCGCAGACTATAATGTGCGGACATAGTTCATTAATTTGTGGTATTGACGTGCCGACAGTCAAATCCATACAGGGCTTGACTGCGCAAAAGCTACGGAGCGGACGACCCAGAGACGCATCAATATTTCCTGATCAAATACAGGGCTGGATAACGGGAGGTATACCAGACTCAAAGAGGAGTACGGAAGAACATCGGTGTACCATACTAACAACCCTGTCGTTAGCTCCGGCCATGAGGCCTGGGGACAGTGCACATCACAGAAGGACGCAGAGCATTTATTTGCAGGGAAAATGCATCAGGCAAATTAGCACGGTCCAGGTGTACACGACGTGCGTTGTTGATTCACACGATGCACAAAATGACACACGCATGTGTTCACGGGCAGAGTTCACTAACCCATGCACTAACCAACGAGCTTTGGGCATATGTGTTAGGCTTATGTTGCGTCGCACAGAAAGATGACTTACAGCCAATAGGTATCTGTTTTTAGTTGTTTACAGAAAGGATCTTGTTGATAATTTTGATGATTATGATTTCTGCTGTGGACCAATCCAAATAATTATTATCAACTTCACGAATAGAGAATTACAGACATCATCCCTTAGCACTGGTATTCCTAGAAATATATATGTCGGCTTTGAAGAAACAAATCAGCAATTTGTAATTCATTGCAAGCACTGAAGTCGAGCTGGACAAGAAAAGGCTCAAAGGGCTTTTGTCGAAACATCAGCTCGATGAGGCTCCGGCCGAGGCTCAGGCTCTGGCTCAGACTCAGGCTCGGGCTCTGGCTCAGGCTCTGGCTCAGGCTCTGGCTCTGGCTCGGGTTGTGGCTCGGGCTGTGGCTCGGGCTCGGGCTGTGGCTCGGGCTCGGGCTCGGGCTCGGGCTCGGGCTCGGGCTCGGGCTCGGGCTCGGGCTCGGGCTCGGGCTCGGGCTCGGGCTCGGGCTCGGGCTCGGGCTCGGGCTCGGGCTCGGGCTCGGGCTCGGGCTCGGGCTCGGGCTCGGGCTCGGGCTCGGGCTCAGGCTCAGGCTCTGGCTCAGGCTCAGGCTCTTGCCCAGGCTATGGCCGAGGGTCTGGCCGAGGCTCAGGCTCTGGCTCAGGCTCAGGCACCAGGTTCATTTCTGACATCCATGGCTGGGTAAAAATGGGGGGATACTACTTAGAAACTGACGTGCTCTTCCGTGCTGACTAAGAGAACAGAGCTTCAACATCAAAGTCAAAACACAAAGGCAGTGCCTTCTGCGGACAGACCGATGACGGAGACGAAGCCTGAGCACAAGGCACTAAGTGTATAATGGCAGACGCGTTCAAGTCTTTCAATCACAACCGGAGAAAGGTGCATAATGAATATATGACTAATAAGATGGGGGTTTCCTCAGAGCTGCTAAGCACGGATGCAATCCGCTCAGCATCCAACAAGTCACACTAAGCAGGAAAGTGCTTTCAATCTTAAGCCTCAACTTGAAGTTTTCAACCCTGCCTCTTTCTCTCAGCGATAATACATTGTTTTTTTCTTCTACGAAGTAGAAGACACAACTTCACACAAAATAGGCCTCACTGATATGCGTGCATTTTCAAACAATGAATATCAGATCTCTACTGGTACTGCGAATCAACAACACATACACAAACACAGGATGAAAGTATAGGAAGTTTGCCATGGGACACGAGAAGGGGAGATGGGATGGGACGGCTGCGGAAGGTTTATGCTCGTAATACGTTACCTCACTGGCGGACTTCTTCAGCGAGAACATGGCCGCAGGCTTTCTGCAGGGGACGCGGCAGCACAGCCTCGGCATGGACGTCCAGAGCCCGGCGAGCCAAGAGCGCCAGAGGAGCTGTACCATAGACGTTGCCTGTCCAAGCCCCACCTATACACGACCAATGAGAACACACCGAGGGGCGGCAGGCTCCCGGCTCTTTTGGGCGGGCGGGAAGGGCAAGGTAGCGGCGGTGCGGTGTGGCCCCCCTCCGGTGTACTCCCCGCTTCCAACCGGCGACGAAAGCACGGATATCACAACACGATATTACATCAACGGAATGCGACTGAGAATCCGGCACGGGGAATATAGGTTGGATAAAAAAACCCACACAACCTCCAACGACAGTCCACTTCTCTGTTCTACCCACCGCTGAGAAAACGTCGGAATCCAATTACTTGACACGCTGATGGAGTGGACGGTCAGTCATTCGACGTGCCGGCATTATTTGACGCCTGAGCTCACAGGAGAAGGACAAACACTGCTCCCTGATAAGACGCTCACTTGAAGGCGGCAGCGTGCGTGATGCGGCCGAGACACGGACGCAAAAGAGTGCACTAAAGAGACCGGGACCGGACTTTTGGAGCGGGCAAATTATGAGAGAATAGAAACAGTGGATATCAGTGAAGCATTCTGTATAACACGGGACAGGCAATGTGTCGGTACAATTATCCCAAGGACTGGTCGGGCCATGAAGGAAGAAAGGGAAGTGATAGTGGTAGGCCTATATCCTAATGTATTCACGGCAGGCTACTGGTCCACTTGGGTGCAATTAAAATCCTAGTGGTTCACCTCCGCCGAAAGCTGACAAATCCACAGCTGATGAGCGACTGAGAGGAACGACTTTTTTTAACGACTTTTATTTTTAATGAGCATGGTAATAAAAGAATGGCCAAAAATATAAAATAATGAGTGCATTCAATTCTTCCAAAAAGGGGAGAAAGAATTAAAAATCCAGATTTTTTTTAAAAATGTCTCCGACGGCAGGAAGGACAAAAATAGTCCCCAGCAGAACAGATAGTTGTACCAACACATTGACTGAAAATCCCCAAATAATTAAGGATATGATATGAAGCCAAATGTTGCAGATCTAACAGAAATGAAAGAAAAACAATAAACACAGACGCAGGCAGAGTTCCTTAGCTGCAAATTTTCCTCCAAATCCCGGATTCCGAATCGCCCGGAGAGATGATTCCAGTCCTCTGCTATCCAGCTGTGCCGTGGATATATCCAAGATGCGATCAGGATGGCACGCGCCGCTCCAACAGAGAAGAAAAAGAAAACAAAATCGAGGGAGGAAAAAAAAGAAGAAGGAAAAAGAGTCCACCGCAAAGAGTTCTGCCAACTTGCAGGAAGGTCGGGACACCCTCGAGGTCAGAGTTTTCCCCGACGAAGCCGAAGCAGTCAATATAAATTTATGTACCTGAGACGCATCGGTATATGACTCAGGCCAGGAGACGCGGGTGATGGCGAGGGGGTGGCTACGGCTCTGTCCACGGGGTTTGGGTCCCACCGCCTGCCCTCGACTCCCTGATCCGGTTACACGTCTGGAGCGGGGACTAGGAGGAGGAGGGAGAGGAGGAGGAGGGAGATGGCCGAGGTGTTGCTGCAAACTCCTTGCGGAGAGCCAACGTCAGAGGGTTCACGCACACGAGGCGGCGGGGATCGTGACGCGCGCGAGGGAGAGGGGGGAGGGGGTGATACGGTCTCTCTTCCGCCGTCACACCTCTTTTTCCCCCCACTTTTCTCCTCCTGTCAGTACATGCCTCTCCCTCCGATTCTGAACTCCTTTCCTGCGGTATGGATGAATCTCACGCGTGCAGATGTGACGGACAGTAATAGATGGGGGCGGGGAGGTAGGTGGGTGGGAGAGACGCAGATGAATGTCCGGCCGAAGATTGATCGCGTGTCGGAACAAAAGCACACCGACCACAATGGCTGTTTTTTTTAGGAGTCACTGCGTCAATGCTGGGCGTAATTGCCACATCGCACAGCTTTTATCTCTCTCTCTCTGCTAATTCAGCCAGAGTCATTCATCCTCAACATTTCCATCCTTACTCATTTGAAAGGATTACGAGATACCAATTACCTAATTGAAAAATAAAGCTCGTGTTGTAATTTTGCACCAAAATAGATGCTTGAATCTAAATGGGAGAGAGTCGAAACGGCAATTACCGTACTAATTTTCCAAAAAATAAAAAGCATAGGTAACTATCAGCATCTTTGGGTAGATGAATCAAAAGAAAAAAAACATGAATTGCCAATTTAAGACATCCTGCATAATCACCAGCGCCGACATGTTTACTCACCAGACGTCTACGCTTATCGGACTGACCGACCGTAAGGAAAACAGTGTAATCCAAGATTAACGACCTACGTATACGTCCGCTCCAACACAGACGGAGGTGAGATTCTCCAGACTGAAATGTCGTCTTCGCTTTCCGATTTCGGTCAACCCTCTCGGAAGAGCGGCCGCACAGCGCTGACGACAATCCCTAGCGCGGGTCACCCCCAATCCACAAGAATGTTATCACCGCGAGTCGATCGAGTACGAATTCGGCTGCCGACGTACGAAGACAAAAAAAACCACAAAACGAACACTGGATGCAATGCGCTGACCAGATCTCCGAAGCACACTCT
This sequence comes from Luidia sarsii, assembly GCA_949987565.1. NCBI lineage: Eukaryota > Metazoa > Echinodermata > Asteroidea > Paxillosida > Luidiidae > Luidia > Luidia sarsii. The sequence continues at coordinate 1,492,543 of OX465107.1, forward strand.
CCAAATCCGAGCTGCGGTCCGATCTTCGCGTCGTCACAC
>OX465107.1:1495081-1502581 GCA_949987565.1 Luidia sarsii
CACATTGGAGACGCTTTGGGTATAGATGAAATGCTAGACGGAATCTGCTTAAAGAAGGGGCGATGGGTAATGTGGCTAGAAGGCGGTTGAAGAGATATCGGTAAACGAAGAAAAACAACCGTAAGCTTCACTCTCCGGATGATGGGCTTGCTTTGAAAGAAAAGGTGTGGGTAGAAGGGACGGTTGGCAGGGGCCAAGAAAGGGGAGGAGGGCGGGAAGGGGAGGAATGAGGTTATCGTTCAGGAATTAAGCCTTTTTGGAGCATGAGGGCAATATCGGGAACACAGTGGCTGATATTCAAGACGCTACTGTGATGCGTAGTGGATGGAAATGGGGAGGAGAGGGACGGTCCTGTCGCACTCAGGAAGACGGCAAAAGTCTCTTCACAAGTTGGCATGATTGTCAACCGGCGGGAGGTGTCCGTCATCCCATGCAGGGGAACTCTTCTGCACACTCCTGCCGCTGTTTTGATACAATGACGATAATTTCTCCAATAGGGTCGATAGATCTGCTGTCAATCTAAACATCTGAACGCACAATTCAAAAACTTTTTTTTTTAAATTGCGCACTTGATTTGGAAGGTCTTCGTAGGATATTTGATAACGGGGATACGTACGGTATCCTATTTACAAAGTAGCTCGATCCTAAATCTATTAGATTGATTGAATAAGTGAGTAATACTCACTTACGCTAGACACGGTCAAGATATACACCTACAAAATCAGTGTGGAGTAATTGTATCCAATGAAATGATGCCGTAAGTATTGGGGTATCTTACCGCCGAAAACAGGCGTAGGAAACGAATTATGAAAATGTATAGCGAGAGCCTGCTCACGACAAAATGAAGAGGGATTTCTATCTAATGGGCCGGTAATCCAAGGCAATCGATGCTACCCAGATGCATGGGGGTTCAGCAGGATCGTGCCCCCTCGCCACTCCGAAGGACGGGGTGGGGGAGTTGTTGGTGGAAGCCCTCATTATCGGCAGGGAAAAACCACAGGCAGGTGCAGACTTGAACGTGCCCGCGCAGACCCGATAATCAAGACATCCATGCAGCCTACGACCCGTCTAAAGTGACCAGTGGGAATGGGAATGGCTAAGAGCAGAGTGGACTGCTCACAGCTGAATCTCCTCCAGCTGAAATGACGATTCGATTAACCTTTACGTTCACAGATTATTCAGATAAAAACACCACAGTTGATATTTGTGTGCGTGTGTTGAACCGCTTTGCTATCAGCTGAAATCAACCTTTGACCAGAAAAAAAACGAGTGCAATCACTGACTGTGTATGTTCTGGTTGATTGGTTGATTAATTGATTGATTGATGATTGATGCTTGGTTGATTGATTGATTGCATGATTGACAGACTTGCTGCTTTAGCAACCAGACCGATTCCTAACCAAAATGTAACCACTGAAATGCTGTGGGCCTGAAATGAACCTGGACTAATGAGGACGGTCAGCTATCGTATCTTTACTGCCACCTGCAATACATCATACACGTATACAAATGTGACTAGGCAGGTGTTTATGACACAAGCAAGTCATCGTGAACCCATACAAACTTATGCCTGGGGAAACAAGATATTACTATCCTAAAATTTCCAAAAATTTCTAATGAAAAACAACTCTGCGCTGTCAGTTACAGTTATCTTTTTAATCAGGCTCTCTCTCTCTCGTCTTAGACTTTCTTACAAATACAGGACCAAAATGCATAGAAGCAGGTTATTTTCAATAGAAGTCCTCATATTATGTTTCCTTGGAGTAATTTCCTCACCATTTCCAGCCATCAATTACTGACCTATTTTCATCTTTAAGTGAACTCGGTGTCACGGTCTTCCTTTCAGTCCATTAACTGGTCAATTCTTTCCTATTTTTTTTCTAGTCATTTAATTACAGTGGCTTCTGGTCATGCTCGAATCAATGTAAAGCAACGCAAAGATATCTAGATGTAATTGTGAAACGGGTACTGATGATAGTGAATCCACATTACAAGGAGTGATGCCAACTGCACGATTGATGCCGGTGCAATATCTACAAATCAGAAACACTTGGGCGACTTAAAGCGTGTTGATTATCAAGTGACGATGATGCAGTCTGTGGAAATTGAGTTGTATAATGACAGTGTCAAGTGGCAAGGCAACAGCAGTATATGGTCAGCAGTGACTATCGTATATACATGCATGTGCTTTGTAAGAGGAAAGCTGTGGATGGATGACTTGCCTATGGCTGAAAATAATACACAAATCTATGGGAATGGACACAGCTGCTTGCTAATACAAATGTAGCTTTCCATATAGACTCCCGTATAAACTCAAGCCATAACCAATGAATGGGACACTGCCTTTTGGCTATATATGGCTGGGCATAACACGTAAATCTATGGGACGTGACTATACAGCCGGCCGCTAACTAGTAGCTTTCATGAGACTGCTGTGTAAACCTAAGCCATAATCAATGAATGGGACACTGCATTTTGGCTAGATGGCTGGACATAGCACACAAATCTATGGGAATTGACTGCAGCCGCAAGCCAGTAGGTAGTTTTTCCCATAGATTCATGCGTAAACTCAAGCCATTATAAGTGAATGGGAAACAGCTTTTTGGCTATGGCTGGACATAGCACACAAATCTATGGGAATCGACTGCAGCCACAAGCTATATAGGGGCTCCCATGGACCCACGTGCAAATGAAAGCCATAGCCACTGAATTCAGAAGCCGCCCATGTTTCAATAATTGCCAGTCAAGCCAGATATTATCATAAGCAAATTCACAATGAAAAAAAATGCATCTTTCTCAAAAAGTACACGGATAATTCTCAGTCATCGATGTCCTTGAGAATGTTCCTGCACTGTATGAGATCTAAGAGGTTTGTGTTGGTTATCTGTGAGAGACAGTGTGCATCGATTCTGTAAAATAATCATCCATTCAAGGAGAAGGATTTGGGACATCGGGCTCTCCAAATCCTCCCATCAGACGCCTACACATCCATTTATAGTTGAAGGATAGACTTGATTATCCCCCGGGGAAGTGCAAACGATACGCACTGGGTATGGGACGCCGAAGCTATCGTTACACTTGGCAATCCACCGCCTGATGAATCGCGCAGTCGTTAATGCAGTCCGCCATTATGGCCATGCAATTCAGTCTGGTGCCGACACACGCCCCCCCCCCGCAAACAAGACGGTGCATTATTGATGGCCAGACGCAGCCCCGCCTCTCACTCGGGCCGACATTTTGCCCGAGCTACGGTATACACAGAGCTAGAGACAGGTGCGACAGTTTAATGCACGGCGGAAGCGTTGAATATAGCGGACAGTTTGCGGTGGCGCCGTCATCTCTTTCGTGAAGGAGTGTGGCTCTAAAGAGAGCCCATAACTCAACGTTTCGGGCAGTGTGTGCTCTGCCCGTCGTCAGGAGACTGCTGGATGTAACTAGCGTCAGTTCTTAGCACAAAAGGTCCCGATTCGTGCATGGGATCACGGTACCTTGCCAACCCAAACCTCACTTTTCTTTAGTGCTAAGTGAAGAATAGTATATGATACACTTAATGAAACGTAATTGACATCACATCACAATGTGGTTTGTAATCCTGTTGACAGAAGGAAGATTTATTTTCACGGCACTGAAATTGGGCCCATGTCCGATAATCTAAGTCACAGGACTCAAACGCACGTGCTTCGACGAACATTCAGCTACCAAGCACCATATACCGGCACATTACAGGGAAACATCTCTGACCTATACTCGCCAATCTGTTTACACTGATTCCGAACACCAAGGACAGTGGACTGTTTTTGTTTCATTAGCGTGAATTTCCCTGGTGAGAGATTGAAAGGTAACGTCCGTACGCAATTTCCCATTCACTTCCGCTGGGGGGGGGGGGCAGAAAACACAAAAGAACGTCTCAAAGGCACGGCATTGCAAGGCTGTCTCAGGAAAGCAGTAAGGTCTTAAGGTGACCGCAAGTTATTCTATGCATCAGTGTGTGCACAAGCAGTTAGAATTTTAGAATCAATTCAAAGCCAATACAGTTTACGAGTCCCCTTTTTAGAAAGACTATTTTGGATGCGCACTGTATTCAGGTGTGAATTCAATAATTTAGTATGCGGGGAAATTGAGGCGGTGCGGGCGTGTTGCACTGAATTCTAAGCCACCGATCCTCATGAAATATCCAAGATGTTGACATGCACAGGGAGAAGGGAATGAAACTGAAGCTGGCGTGATAATTCAAGGATGTCTGCGTGTCATCGGTTAGTTTTAACTGGCAGTAAGTTCCTCTATTCGCAATGGCAGGTGCATCATCGGGCAATGGATAGATTTCACACAATTCTGAGGCCTATCTTAACAAAGGTGTCATTCAAATGAGACAAAACAAAATAATATAGTCACCTGGGAACATTTACATTAACTAAGAATCCCTGACCAAGTACCTAATCTTAACTGATCCAAATGCCTTCTGATACGCAGTTTCGTTGAAAATTATATTAAATGTCTTGCGTGTTTATGGGAACCCCGTTGTACCAAACGGCTTGGCATGCAGATTTTAAAGGACACTGTAGTGTATGCCATATTGGTAAATATGCAGCTGGGACATTACGAATATTCCCCAATCCTGTGTGCAATGTGCATCGTAGTCACAAGCAACGCTAACACACGTAGACCTGTAATATTATGCCTCCAAGCACTACTCATCAATCCTCATTGACTGACAAAACGTATGCTAATGCTATGAATTGACTGCGTCAACACTAGCACAAGAGGGCGCCATTCAGCAGTACCACCGACCAACCCCCCCCTTTTTTTTTTTACCTCGCACGCATACATTTGCATAATGTGAAGTGATAGGCAAAGGACGGAGTGCATTCTAATGGCGTCTGAGTCCACCAATCACCGACGCCAAAAGCCGACGCCCACATCAGCCCCCGACCAAATTAATCACATATGAACACAAGAGGGCAGTAGACAAGAAAATGGAAAGTCTGAACACCGATGGGTGTGTGCACGAGAGAGCAGGTGCTGCATGTAACGGCAGGAGAACACAGTTCGACCATGGAGGAAGAAGGGGGAACCCCCATGGTTCCACAAACAACTCTCCAGAGTTTTTCTCGCGGTTAATTCATTTCCCACTTACACACGGCTGTTGTACAAGAGCTTGAACCAGACGGAGTAATTTGGCAGACCCTAGAGTACAGGCAACCAGTCTTTTGAATAATTGTGGCCTGGTATGAAAGTCAACAAAGTCTTGCTTCCTAATACCCTCCTACCGGGATATTCAGACCGGCTTCATTGTCCGATCCAGTAATTCAACCTCAACAGGGAATTGCGATGGATTCAAGCCATGGAATCAGTAAGACTGATTGTGATCATCACATTTCCTTCGGGAAACCAATCCATAGAAAAATAGTGAAAGCAGAGGCTACCCAAACCGAAAAACACGGCCCTGTCAAAATCTTCCCCTTCTCACAAAAAAATGAGAAAAATGCCCCCCTCCAAAAAAAAAAAAATTGTTGCCATTTTGTTGCCATTTTCCCAAAAATCGTTCAAAAGTTCTCAGTCAGTTGTTTTTTCCCCCAAAGGCTGGATAGCTCAGGTGGTAGAGTGTCAGTAAAATAAACCAATTAAGCCCGGGACCGACTCCTTGTCCAGTCATAGATTATTTTCTTGGCCACTTCCATAAAATCCTTTTCAGGCATGCTTAAAAAAATATGAAAGACTTTAAAATGAGAGAGGGCGGGACTGACAGTAACATGATTAGATCATCATTTTACGATATCCTTTTCAAGGTAATGTTGTCTCCAAAGCTTCACAGATCTCATTTACCTTGGATGGCATCCACACGGGAGACAAGCCCTTAATAACCCTCTTCCCTCCCTCCACCCTCTCCCCTCTCCCTTGAATGTTGTCAGACCTTAAAGGCAAGCCACGGCTTATCTGCAGGGCACACCGGAACAAAACGCATCCCCCTTCCCTTCCCCTCTGCTACAACGTCGCAATCCCGTTACAGCCCAGGCTAGGCCGGCAAGCCTCTCGCCCGGACCACGCCCCGTGCCGAGATGGTCCCTTTGCCCCTTCAGAACACGATCGTCTGATCATCGGGCACAGGTGGCACCTGTCTGGCAGCGTTTGACATCACCGCAGGGGTGCCATTACATTACAAAATGCTCATGGTCGCTCCATCTAATATTGATAACATCTTGTGCTTTGGCGATCATAAATCTCTTGTCGTTTTTTTTTCTCTTGGGTTGTCTGCGTGGTTTTTTTTTCTTCTTAACTAACGCGCTGGACATGCACGCTTGAAAGCTTCCGTGTTACGGGTAAGGAGACCGTGATGACAGAGAGGGGAGGGGAGAGAAGATGCAGCTCTGAGCGAACTTCCGTAAAATGCAAAATCGGGAAGGAAAATCAATGACGTAGCTACTGCCTTACACAGTGCTGAACCCCCCATTTTTCGCCCGAAAGAGTCTCACTTTTTTATTCAAAGGTGGATCCCGTATTCAATGGAATGAAGTACGAGATAGGATACGGATAAAAGGAACTTCTTATCTTATCAGCTGTAAATATTTCAGTTTGTCCAAACGAATATGTTGCATGGTTTCTCACATTTTCTAGTGGCCCATTATTCTGAATCAGTGAAGTAATGACATTTCAATTTCATTCGTCTGAAAAAGGTGACCGGCTCGATAGTCATTCAAATTGCGGAAAAGAAACAACGAACCGTTTACTGTAATTACACTTTCACATTACTGGCACACATTATTTTGTGTAAGCTGATCAGGGCGTTTCTTCTTCTATTTCTTCTAGAAAGGTTTCAAGTGTTCTTGTGTCCGGGCCAGTAAAAACAGTGGTAGTGGTGAAGGCTTATTCATATACACACAGCTTGATGATGGTCTATATACATCTGAATTTGGTACGTGGACTTAGGAGGAAAGTGCAGGAAACTTGCAAACAGCCCTGAGCGGGTGAAACGAGATCAGACACCCATAAAGAATGAGGGGAAAGACACAACCAAACGAATAGTTTGACATAGTCTTGTGTAAGGTACGCTAAATCCAACCGACAGATCAGCGCATGGCAGATACGAGGTACTAAAATAACAATGAATGTGTGAACAAACCAGCAATAAAAAAAAAGATACAAAGGTTAAAGGAGTGAGTTAAAGAGCAAAAGTAGACATATCTTTAAAAAAAAAAATCATGAACAACCCATGGAAACTATGGATCAAATAAGAGCCAAACTCAACAGAGTTGCTGCCACCCCCTCCTTGCTGGGTTTACAACTAAAAACCAACGATATCCTGTGGCTCGCTTGAAGGTATCTGATTTACGACGGCATTGATAGAACAAAATTCCTTTTTGATCACCTGGCCGTCGCCATAATTATAGAGTCGTAGACCATAACGCTAGCGGCACCTCCGAGGCAGCCTTGGCTGAAGGTTAAGAGCCGGTGGGTCTTTTACGGAGCAAGTCCTTGAGGGGCACTTGAACAAAATTCCGAATT
>OX465107.1:1507581-1535081 GCA_949987565.1 Luidia sarsii
GGATGCAGCGCATGGCAAAATTGCTTCAACACGGCGTAGCCCCGCTTCATTTCTATATATAACAGAAATAGAGGCCAATAGAATATAGCCGCCGCTCTCCGGGGCTATGACGTGTCCAGGCCTGCGTGAACCAAATCGAGGCCGGTTGCCACGGTAACCGGCCGGCGGGACGGAACGACAAACAATCGAGGGGTCGTTTGCTTTCCGCCCCAATAACTGCCGGACGGGGATAGGGCTCGGCTTGCTCGTGAGGCGGTTCCCTCGTGCCGACGCATTTGGAAGTCGTATAAAATTCTGTCGCTACCTCCCCTGCCCACACACATCCACGTGTATGTAATCCACGTACTTGCACATGTACACCATTCCCTGCATTGTTGGAGGGTGCATTAATGGTTATTTGCTCCAACTCTTATTCAACTGGGAGCACCGTCTTGAAGCTGGCGAGGTGATCTAATCATGTACTGCCATCATCGAAACTTCACTTCTCGTTACCTCCCTCCTACCCCCCCCCCCACTACCTCGATGCTATTTGCCAATTCCGTAACGGGATATTTGTGACAAGTCTCTCAGCAGACAGCAAGTGTGCCGGATGCAGGTCAACCAAGATATACCATGCAGTGAAACCGAATGATGATTTTGTTTATGGTCGACAATAAAGACTCTTTGCTTTTCCTTTCAATGAATCTCAAAGAATGGCAGTTACAAATTGAAAAAATAATATTGAAATTGGAGAAACATCAGTGCCATTAAATCTATGTATTCGCAATAAAAACGAAATTATTAATAGGCCGAAGATTCAATCATCGCATAATGAATACTTGTGTCCACCATGACTATCGTGTTATGTATCCTTGGGAGTATTTCACAAAGTCCTACGATGTATCGTAACTCAACGTAACCCAAATCGGTGAAATGGCTTTGTTTTGTGTCTAAACAATAAAAGCAGTTAGTTGGGACTGGAATCCAATTGAGTCCCGAAGTGCTAAACAAAATTGTGTCTCAACGAGAACTTTTCTCAGAGGGCTATAACCCATTCGAGTTGGGCATCGAAGTTAGTCCCTCGTCTGAGCGTTGCCTTGTTGGGTAGCGTGATATGGAGGTCAGACATGTACCGTGTGATACCAAAACACACCGATAGGACAATCGCATCGGGGTGCTGGAGGTCGATGTATGATGCCATCGATTGGAGGACAGCATCTCGGGACACCCACGGTGTGATAACACAGAGGCCTCGTATAGGGTCATAAGATGCTCAGGATTCCACACGTAAAACAGCGACACATTCTGGCATCACATGCAGATTGGTGGAATAGTCAGCACCATACCAAAGATAAGATTATAGAAGCTTTCTGACAGAGTGATGGGAATCTCAAAGTATAGCTTGAAGGTAATGGTAATACATCATGATAGGACAACTAGGGAAGTGGAATAGTCAGCATCGCACACAACACAAGATGGCTGGCCCTCTGATAAAGCAACGGGATAGCCAAGACACCGAAACTGTACCAGCATGATATCCTGGCTGCACCTCTAGGGAGACATCAAAGGGGCGATGGCACAGCGCGTGGTATACCCCCAACCTGCCAGTGTGGTTTCCACACAGCATACGGCAGAGCATAACTATTGTACACGAGTGTTCGATATCTCAGCCCATCGGATGACGTGGGACCTCACACACCCAGAAAACGAGTTGTATAGCTTGCTCCTCTCTAATAAGCAATACGAAGAGGAAAAACATCTCCGATGTGATAGCTTTGTACTATGATACATTCAGCAGTTGTGGAAAAATACAGCAGGAAAAAACATCACACTGCGAGTATCAAGATTCCATTCCATCAGTTCAATTAACGGTGTACCAGGACATCAGTCATTCTACCATACATTAGTCTTTTGCACTTCAGGAAAGCCAAGGCAGGTGTTTCAATTAACGAATCCCTTTCTCTTCTCTCCCGCTTCCTCTCGGGCACCCATTGCTATAAATACATAACGCGGGTTTTGGTTTTCGTGGGCATTTCAGTTATTGACATTGAGAGCAACGGGGACATCCTCAAATCAACAGGAAATATAGACACACACCCAAGGGCTACTGTTAGCCCGCTTCTGATCAACAATGAAAAGTGTTTCTCAAAATGGTAATGACAACTGTAAGTAATTAAACTGTCTCTACGTGCAGAGATGCCCAAACTCAATAACCTACATAGATAGGTTCCGTGTTCACAAAAGCTCAATAAGAAGCAGAGCAGATGATTTCAGCGACAAAGAGAGGTAGAGAGAGAGAGAGAGGGGAGAGAAAGAAAGAAAGAGAGAGATGGAGAGAGGAGGGAGGGAGGGAGGGAGGGGAGAGAGAGAAAGAGAGATATGGAGGGAGAGAGGAGGGAGGGAGGGAGGGAGAGAGAGGGGGAGGGATAGAGAATAACATCGAAACCTTTTTTTTAATTCCCCCAAAGCTCAAATGACACTTGCTTGGCTGGCTTTCTGAGTAGAATTATTCTAGACAGAAGATAAAATGCCTAGCAGATCCACTGATTATGCCAGCAGTCTCTCCGTAGAAGCTTGAGCGTGCAGACAAGATAGGAGAGTGAATTATGAGAGTCTTTCTATTCTTTCTCTTTCCCTCTTTCTTTGCTTACATTTTTTGTGTTTGTGTGGCTTTATAAGCTCTTGAATCCATTAGCCAGGAGGTATGCGTGTCCCGAGAGAGAGGGAAATGGGGATAGGTCTAACCAGATATAAACAGCCAGGCTAGGCCCACGTCGGATATAGTATCCCATCCAAATAGCTTTCCCCACAATCGATAAACATGACCAGAGAGGCATAATTCTAGCGCTGGCTGCGCGCTATCTGCGCTACATTCAAGGTGCCCACGTTCATGTTCCCTTCCTTTGAAGAAATGAAGAAACAGGCAAACCTTTCCCAGCCTTCCATGACAGAGGACCAAGGCATGACTTCGCCCGAACATCATCAACATTTCCACGAAACGGTATGGTTCCCGTTCTGCAACTCGATTGAGAGAAAGCCAACTGCATTCACTGATTCCACTGGAAAACACTCATGTTTTTGAAACCTTTTTGACCTAAAAAGACCAGCATTTCTCATTTGGGGCAAGCACAAATATACTTTGGGATAGAATAAATTAGGCTTACAAACGCCAGACATGATTGGAAAAAAACTGTCGACAAACACTCCCCTGGAATCTAACATAAAAGTATCCAGAAATTGTTATTGATTGTTATTTTTTACAATATGGAATTGATTTTATGAGGCAAGTAGACATGATTGTGCTTGAAGGACACTAGATACATCAACAGCAACAAACGTCAAAGGAGGCAGTGAAAATATATCCTGGTACCAGGGCTCTGTTTGGACAAGGACTCGAGACAGTGGGTATAACGTATATACCCGTTCGTTCAACCATTCGTTATATTGTAGTTACTTTTTCTCAAGTTAGGACTGCTTCACTCACATTTTCAATGTGAGTGAAGCAGTCCTAAGAGAGATCACGGAGAAGAAAGATGTACACATTCCGCTTAGCAGGGAACCTTGCTTAGCAGATTCAAATAAGACGCACACACCTCTGGTATCATAGTGCACTAAAGGCGGTCAAAATTGAGACCTTCAATCGCCTAACACAAACTACGTGTGGCCTTTTTCGAAACCCCGGCATGTGCTCAGGCTCAGGCTTCGTCCTCGTCATAATCCACAGAAAATAGCCTGTGTGCTTTCTTCGATGTTGAAGCTCTGTTCCCGTACACAGCGATGGAAGTCAGAGACGTACCCGCTTGCCTGAGCCAGAGCCTAAGCCAGAGCCTGAGTCAGAGCCTAAGCCAGAGCCAGAGCCAGAGCCTGAGCCAGAGCCTGAGCCAGATCCTGAGCCAGAGCCTGAGCCAGAGCCTGAGCCAGAGCCTAAGCCTAAGCCAGAGCCAGAGCCAGAGCCTGAGCCTGAGCCAGAGTCTGAGCCAGAGCCAGAGCCTGAGCCAGAGCCTGAGCCAGAGCCTGAGCCTGAGCCAGAGCCTGAGCCAGAGCCTGAGCCTGAGCCAGAGTCTGAGCCAGAGCCAGAGCCAGAGCCAGAGCCTGAGCCTGACCCAGAGCCTGATCCCCGGTTTCGAAAAAGAAAAAGAAAAAAGAAAGTCCTATGGAGTCCTACCCAGCCGCCAGTTTCGTTTGGTTGTTTGAAAGCGACCGAAAGTGAGGATCGCTGAAATCGCACGACAGATGTAAGCCGATATGCAGAAGTGAGTTTGCCATCCTCGCTACGGATCAAGTAGGCCTATTGCTGGGACCGCTTCAATAATAAGGGCCAACATGTTCTGCTCAGCAGCCCTTGGTTGCGCTTCATAGGATCTGATCAAACCTGCCAATTAGTCCAATCCTGTAGGGACCTGAAAATACTATGTGCGAGCTTCTCGTTTCAATCAAAGCGTTGTTCTTGGCGTTCATAATGGGATTGCAATCTCAACACTGCGGACAAAAGTCAACAGTTTGACCCGTTTCGCTTGATCATGATTGATGTGGGGCGCACCGTAAGCAGCAGTTTCTTCGAGGCATTTTGATTTGGTGGAACCAAAAATGTCCGCGAACACAAACTGCAAATGTCAGACAGGACCACTGGCTGGAGACCTTCGCGCATAATTATGCTATGAATGATTAAGGGGATCTGTTGCTTGTGGCTGAGACAGCTAGGCAAACAAACGCTCTAACACTCCCTATCGACGGTATGTTTCCTCCCCCTGCCCCCTTAACCCAGTTAATGAAATTCTGAGCCAGCTGCAAAACACCGCGCATTCGTCATCCCTAGCTCCTCCTCCTCCTCCTCCTCCACCACCTCCCCCTCCTCCTCCTCCTCCTACTCCTCCCCCTCCTCCTCCTCATCACCATCCTCCCCCTCTTCCTCCTCCTCCTCCGCCACCTCCTCCTCCTCCTCACTTGCCTCATCCCCCGCTCTCCTCTTCATTATGTCTGGACAGTATCGGAGGATCAGTGACGAGGGGAAACTGCTGCAGGATAATTGAATTTGATTGTCGGGTTGGGGGAGGGGGTAGGCCCCCGCCAAAAAAAAGGATCTACCGCAGACCAGACTGCCGGCTTGACGAGGAAGGGAGGCCATGTCCGATTAAAAAGAAAAAGAAAAAAAGAGAAAAACAGAAAATCGAAGACACGTTTCATCAAAGGAAACTTATCGCAATCATTTCTTCTTCTCCCGGGCTGTCTGGTGCCCGCGGGGGCATGCAGGCCGCGATCCCTCGGTCCGCGTTTGTTGTTTCCGATCCCCGGGATTCGGCAGCGCAGACTGAAGTCAGCGTGTTATTGGACTTTGAGGGCAGAAGAAGTCTCATTTCCGGATCCTCCGTCCCGGGGGAAATGGGACTGACGAGTAAAGGCCAAACCTCATCGAAACGACAATCCATAAAAAAAAAAAATGAAAATCAAGAAACTTTATGCAACAATCAGGACAAAAGTTAAAACATCAAAGAAATGATTTCAAACTGTTCTACAGATTGTAATCTCATTATTCATATAATCAAGGATCAAGGTAGGCAGGTACCCAATCTGTACCCAATGATAGGCAGGTACCCACTGGTACCCACTGTTAGTAGCCATGGGTAGCCATTGGTAGCCATTGGTTCCCACTATTACCCATTGGTACAAACTGTTATACCAATTGGTACCCATGGGTACCCACTCTTGGTAACCATGGGTAGCCATTGGTAGCCATTGATTCCCATTGTTACCCATTGGTACCAACTGTTATACCAATTGGTACCCACTGAGGTTACACACCATCAGCCATTGGTAGTCATTGGTACACATTGGTACACAATGGTGCACATTGTTACCCATTTGTACCCATTCGTACCCATTGGTACCTACTTGCACCCATTGGTACCCATTGGTACCCGCTGATGGTGCCTGCTGCTTGGTAGTATGACAATGCCCTCCCTTGTGTTTTAAGCCCTCATTCGTGCCCCCATTTGATCCCTGTAAGAGGCACCCTCCGTTGGCGACAGACACATCCTGTGTATCACTTCATTATCATTATCACTCACCATTGCTATTGCATTATCACTCACCATTTTATGTTCTAGATTTTTTTCTGTGATTATCATAATTTATTTGTGTTGTTATGGTGGAAATTGGAGAACCACTCGATTGTGATTAAGTTCGCATTTGGCAATCCTTCGGGCGCTACTATATTCATATTCTGTTTGGTTTTGATATGTTATCTTTGTACTTGCACTGAGAAATAATTAATGAAATGAAATTGCAGACTGCATGGGCTAATCAGACAATAACAGCCGGCCTCATGTGAACCTTTAAAAGAGCAAACGCACCGACACTTAAGTCTCAGTGCTGCCTCACACCGACATCCACACTACACACACAGAGGCAGATCTCCGGTCGGCATTAAAGAAAAGCCATCGGTCAGTAAGACCATGATATTTAGACGGAGGGAGTCGGGAACGCAGATCAGCCCGTGGCACACTGCATCGTCTGTGCAGCGCTGTCTGAGGGAACATCCCCGCCCAAGATATGCCCATCATGTATTCAAGCATGGACGGCCCAAGGCCTTAATTATACGACCACACAAAAAATATAGAAGATGATTACGTAACAGGCAATAAGCAGGAACGCCTGGGACTCCAAGATGCCATTGTTTAGTCTGCGGCGGGACAATTGAATGTCGGGCTCGTCAGCTCAATTCACGGAGGGCTTTTCGCTGGGCGTAGGCCTACTAATCAACATTTCAAGAACGTCCAAATGGCGCAGCCTCGTGCTCTGCAACTTCATGCATCCGATGAATCCGTGGGGCCTTTCCCCCAAACCCGTCTTAGGCTCAGGCTACCGGCTTCGTCTTCCTTTCTTTCGTCCATTTCAACGTGCAAGGCATGACACGGGAGGCCTTCAGCTTCGTTTTTTTAATGTTTACGCTTCATTTTTAAACAGAAAACCCAAAGCTTCAACTTCAACAAAAAACTCCAACCTGTGTTTTCAGCTTTTGGATATTCAGAGACGAAGCCGGTTTTTTAAAATTCATTCATAACATTTATGATGACTTCACATTCCTTTTGAGCCCCCAGCAATAACGAATTGCATCCCACTCCGTGGGTGCTATACATCAACCTATAATATGAATTCATCTGAATTCCTATCCATTTTAATGCTGATCAATGCGCCACGGTGTGGTTCATCTTACGCCCCAGTCCCGGGAGTAGCTTTTTTTCATTCTTTGTGTGTATTTTTTTTGGACACAGTTTGACTTTTAAGATATCATTTGACTCCGATTCGAATGCAAATGGGACCGTTAGCAAACATGCAAATTGCGGCTCGTCTCAGCGAGACAGCCTGCCGAGCAGGATCTGCTAATCCCACGCTGCCAATGTGGGTCTATACCACGTACAGGCCCGTGGCCACAAGTCGTACTTAATTGTAATTCTCTCTCCCACACAGGGTAATTCTCTTTCTCTCTTTTTTCTCTCCTTCTTCTTTCTCCATAGACACCATTTCGATAAGCATCTGCGGTTTATCTACGTGCATCTTTGCGCGAGCACGTTTGACCTGCGACTAAATACTAAATCGCATCGTGAAAAAAACCCTCAAAAAGAAGTAATAGTTTGACAAGCTGGTATATTTTCGCTGGAGTATTTTTTTGCAAAGGGAACTTGAACCTAAATTCACATAGCCAGTGGCTATACCTAGATACAACCACGCATCCATGCATGGGCAACCACATAAAAAAGAGAGGTCCGAATCAAATGAAGAAAGACAAACCACCCTGACCCAGATCATCAAATCTACCCGGGGTATCGCGAGAGACCGTTGGCCTTTCGTCGACCAACAATTATCTTGTAGTTATAGATCTACAACCCGTGGCGGTCAGGCGAGGGTCTTCACCCCAAAGATGCGCGTTGGTGGTTTGTTGTGCCAAGACAACTTGGCTGTGACAAGACTCCGGAATTATTATCAATGTTTTCTCTCAACGGAGGAAAATTAGGGTTGTTTCTCATCTGCTCACCCACCCATTGTTTCACGGGGTTATGGGTACCCGTACCGTATGGAGTCGAGTGCTGAAATGCGATATCAGTGATGGTTATCACATCTGCTGTATAGTATATAGTATCATCTGATACAGGTATCCCATCCGTGCCGTATGTTATTCTTCACGCAATCAGCGGTTTTCGGATTCGCTAACGAACCATCCGGATATTATGTTAATAACGCGGCCATGCACTGTTGGCTTCTGTAGCCCCCCCCCCCTCATAATTTCCAGCAAACATGGAAGTGTAGCCTACATGGACTTCAACCTCATGACCCCGCGGGAAAACTGAAAAACAAACTATCGCTCAGTTTCACAAGCACTTGTGAAAACTGGGTACGCTACAGGGTTCAATGTGTAGGGAGATAGAGAGGAAAAGGGAGAAATTGATTGAACCAAAAACAAAACAATAATGTGCTCTTACCACTGAGATATGAGGAGTGGTTTTGATGTGTCCCGAATGCATCCTTGGATAATGTGAATTGGCATCGATCCTCAAACAAACTCACTGTTACTGACACCACCGGCACAAAAAATACAGATATTATATTAATAACATCGGTACATTGATGAGGCATTGACGGGATGTGACCAGTGGCGGCTGCTTGCTCTGTTAAAACGGGCGAGAGCCAGGACCCAGATGGAATGCAAATGTACCATCGGCGGCAGTTGTTGAACATTCATAGAAGAGCTTTTAAGGGTGCTTACATCATCACCCGCTGGGCTGCATTAATTTGAAGGATCGTTGAAAAAAAAACACCACCAAAACAAAAATGGAAACATTTTCTTACCACCGTGATGTGGGGAGTGGTTTTGATGTGCCCAGAATGCATCCTCCAACTGAGTGACCGCGCATCAATCGAGTAATGAACTCGCCATTGTTACTTGCAGCCACGGCAGGGGGTACACAAGAACTGACGACCGGGGCACAGGTATCCAAGGCGGGGCCGTCGACATTCACCTGCCACGATTTTGAATAATCCCCCGGGTCGCGCGCAGGTCCCAGCTGAGGATTCAGAGCAAGCTCTCCGGTCCGCCGGTCGGAGCAGGAAGAGGAGGGTGTGGGATGGAGTGGAGGGCAGGCAGGTACGTAGGCAGGTAGGCCCGCCGTAAGACTTCTCCTTGTGACACTGCCCTCTCTGTCAGCCTCTCTCTCTCACTCGTTAGACGACTCTCTCCCTCTGCCCACACTCTCTCTGAGTCTCTTTCGTTCAGACGTCCGGCGGGACACACGCTCTGTAACGACTAGCTTGTTGCATCGCCCGCCCCACCGCTGATAGCAGCCGCTTTATCACTTCTCCACATGCATAATTAACGCGGCCCACGGGTAATGCGTTCCCCGGGACAATGGAGGCAGTGGGCAGAGCCGTCTCTCCGTCTCTCTACTCGGTCCGCCCAGTCAGACTTCCCCGCTCTGCCTCATCGGACTCCGCTCTGCTCTGATTAGCGGCAAGGTGGCCGCCACTTTTTTTCTCTCTCTTTGAGCGGGGCGCGGAAAGCCAAACAAGCCGGTGGTACGCTCAGCACATCATAAGGACGGGGACGGGGAGGTCGACAGGCAGCAGCCTAGCAGTCCGTGTGTATGGAGGGGTGGGTATTGTGTCATCTGCGTTGAGCTATTGAGCAACCTCTCATCCCCACCAAAATGAAGAAAAAGAAACGGCAAAAAAAAACCCGTCGACTAATACGCAGCCTCGCCGGGCAAGAGCGGTGAAATCCTCCTGGGGAAGGGACGAGGCAGGACTTACAACTCGCCATCACCTCTTGTCCTCATTTCATGATAATGAGAAGGAGAAGAAAAAGCCGCGTGGTTTAGGGACCGATGGAAAGCACTGATTGGAAAATGCCAAGGGCTAAAGAATCCTTCCACCACGAGCCCCTGCTCTTCTCCTCACCCTTTTACTCTTGTGTGGGGGAGGGGTTTCTCTCCGCCTGCATGCTGCTCATCATCCAAGGGCGAGGTGGAGGTGTGATTTCACATAACTCAAGGCCGGGGGGAAGGGGGCTTCCCTTTTATTGGACGTGTATCACAAATGAAGCGTGTTACAGCATTGCATTTCCTGCGGGTTGCAGGGGGTAGGGATCGAATGGCCACACGGTCAGGTCCGATCAGACCGCTGGATTAATGGACACCGCGTCTCAACCGGAAATCGGCCGCAAACACGATGCAGAGAGAGAGAGAGAGAGAGAGAGAGAGAGAAAGAGACATGGCAGTGAAGGGATGATAACGTGAGCATCGGCGGTTCAGTGGGCCACAGTTTACAGACTGTCCGATGAACATCTTTCATGGCTTTCAACCCGACTGCCATCAGATCAGCAGAGTAAAATTGACCAAGCATAAGTCAATATAAAGGAGGGTTTGTGGTGACACTATGTATAAGGTCTGCTAAAGCCCCTACACAACATTGATAAGATCGAAAAACAGAAATGTTCACAGATTTACATGGAACTTATACAGCTTGAAAATGGTTATAGTAGAAACCTCTCACTGAAATATTTCTGCCTAAAATGTTGTATTTAGGGAGAAATGAGTAAAAGAAATCGTTTACGTCTCACCGAGATCTAAACTATTTTTCGGAACAGTACGGCTTTGAATGCTGCATTTTCGCGAAGCAAATGAAGCGGTTTTCACGATTTTCTCGAGACTCGGTTGGCGGATTGAGCTGAAACTTTCACAGGTGTTCTATTTAATGCAAAATAATGTTGGATCAGACAACGTATGGATGCTATTCTTTGACCTCGACCAATGTTGTGTAGGGGCTTTAAAGAAGGGGTAGGTTCTGAAAAGAACCTGAGTGATAACTCGATGTTCTGGCCTGTATGCTCTGGTCGTCATCACCATCGTCATCTCCTGATAACGGCCAGAGCATACTGGTCGAAACGTCGAGTAATCACCCAGGTTCTTATCAGAACCACACCTCTTCTTAAAAAGACCTTATACATGATGCCACAGCAAACCCTCCTATATCGTTTCACCTACCATGCAAAGCTTTAAGTCTTATTCAAGAATAAGTCAAAGCTTATTATTGCTTCCCCGCCCCTTTCTTCTTGAATCTAACAAGATCTATTTGCGAATGCAGATAGCTTTAAACGTGCAGCTATAGAAAGTCGGGCTTCAAAAGACTTCCATACAAAAAAGGGAATTGCCACACCCCTCCCCATCTTCCTCAGCAAGTCCTCAACCTGACACTTAATCAATGCAAACTCCTGGATCCCCTTGCAAGGCAAGATCCACTCCTGCTCCAGACATCAATAATTCTGACAGAAATCCCCTTATTTCCCCCTCAAAAATGCAAAGCGCAGAGCGGTCGTTCCTGCAGCAAACAAAAATGTTAATTTCTTGCCATTTGATCGGAATGGATTCAATTTCTCGATTTCCATCGGAGTATCTAACTCACTTCAGTGCTGCCAGACTCTATTCCACGTTCCAAGGTAAGAAAAAGAATACATAGCTGTAACCATCAACCTGTAACCATCAGACAGAAATGAAATAGCTAATTGAAAATACCCCCTATAAATAATGTACATGTACCTATATAGACTTTAGGCTATGCATGTTGGAAGTACGGAGTACGACGTTTGCCGTGACACCATGTAGAGGGCTAAAGGGCCCGTTCTTAGATATGATATGATGTTTGCGTCGAGGAGAATGAAATTCAATCTTTGAGCAATCGTTAATCTTGATTCCAACTATGCACAAGAACAAACAATAAAGACCCGGCAGTTTGGACACTGGCCCAGGCTGGGAATGGCAATCTCGGTATTCTATAATGATTAATGGCTCCAGTGAAAGCTCTGAGATTTATTTAACCCGCGTTCACACGAGGGTTTTTTGCAGGTCCAGCGGGTGGCCTGTAGGTCGCAAACGTTGCCAACAGATATGATGGCAGCCCAGTGAACAGGGCGTTCAAGGGTGCTCATGAACCACTATGAAGGGTGTACACTCCTAGCTGGGCGCGAATCTAGTGCCTTGTGGATACCTAGTCCAATAGGTTGAATAGGTCTCCATAGGGAAACTGTAAATGTGTATTGGTCTCCACAAGGTTTTCACGAAACTTGTATTTGGAAATAACCCCAAAACGGGAAAAATGTGATGGATAAGAATTTGTCGCAGATAGAAGTATTACATAATAAGGTACATACGGTTTAAATTTCTACCCAGGAAAGTGAAAGTGGCTGAAATGGGATCATTATAACATCGTTTCTCTTTCGGTTGTATAGTGCACAAGAACAAAGCAACGTCTCCACAAGGAAACGAAAATGAGTATGAGTGGACCACTCTGAAGGGTGTACACTCCTGAACAAATGCGGGGATCAATCGGACCCTTCCAGTCTTAGAAACCGTATCATCGTGGAAAACAACACATTAGACAAACACGCATAGTCTTGATGGGGACTTGGACATTATGTTCATGCAATTAAACGCCTAACGTGAACCGGTGAGACATAAAAAAAAACCTGAACGGTAATGAAACAATTCGGCATTGACCTGCATCAGTCCACTCGTATCAGGCACATCTCCTGCTCGGATGTATAGCATAGATGAAGCTTCTAGTCTCAGCCAATTCGCTAAAAAAGTCGAGATTTACTGTCAAGTAAAGGGATGCGGGTGACTCTTGCGTACATTCAAAATACCTTTGAATGTTTCATCTGTATTCTAAAAGAACGCTTTCCTGATTACTTATGCATTAACAAAATATATCATGGCAACAATCTTCTCTTCTGAGACCTTAAGACAGTACACTGGCACTGATTCGCTTAGTCAGTGACTATCGAGTTTCACATTTCTACCCGTTAACAGCCAAAACGCAATCACGCTGTCATGCAAAATCTGCGGCAACTTGGGAATCGCTATCTCCTCCACGGGCGTGTGAGTCGTTCTCCTCTCTTAACTATTCAAGGGAATTCTGTTCCCATGCATAGTTCATCGTCGCGGCGCAAAATGTCAAATTTACGGCGCTCTCTTGGCTTGGCGGGCTGAATCGTTGCCTAGCAACGCGGCTTCACGTATACGGGCCTATAAAGAGCACCTCAAAGGGTCGTTCCATCTCAGAATGGGAGGGAGTCACAGCGGGTGATTAGCTCCGCTCCACATATCTCTAGTCTCTACCCCCCTTACACACTCACACACCTCGTAATATGACAGGAAGGCATCCATTTATCATTGTCTGACAAACTGGGCATAGCTAATTCAGGGAGGGCGGGCATCAGACTAATAAATAGATACCCAATGAATTAATTTACGATGCGAGGAAAACCAGACTGGAACTTGATCACTCGACACATGCTTGCAAATGTTAAGATCAAAGCAAAGTCTGAGTCGATAAGAAGGTGTTTCCTTTTCCTTTTCAAGATTTGAAGGTTTGCATGGTGGAAATACCAAGTAGGAGGTTTGCGGTGACACCATGTATATCATCACTTTAAGAGAAGGAGTATTTCAGAGCCATACTCCTTCTCTTAAGAGATACATGGTGTCACCGCAAACCTTCTATACTTGGAGTTCTCATTGGCCAGTGTGGATGGATGCGAGATTACAAGTGCCATATGTGGCACCCAGACCATAAAACTGGACGGGTCGATACTGCAAAAGCAACGGATTCACAATCAAGCCAATTTAATTAACCGAATCTACCATACTGACTCCCAGCTGAATAGACTTTCTTCTGATCCCACACACACCGTAAATCAATTGTATTTTGCTTTTTTCATTAATATCTCTCCTAATATAATATAATAAAATAAAATATTCAATCAAAAAGGATTTGATGCATAAATTAAGCACACAGGGTAGTCTGTGATTGAATTGTCCAGACAATTCATTCTGAATGCAAATTTATGCACAGCGAACCTTGCACTCCTAATAAAGAAACACACCCTAATAGCTGACTGACAGCTGTCCACGATGGCGACCTTTACATCACCCACCAACAGAGGGCAGTAGTTATCTTTTACAGACACTTCAGATCGGGCCAGACCAAGGTCAGAAACGTTCAGCTGATGGTAGAGGGAGCTAGACACGGTACACGATGGTGACGATGGCTCTTGGCAGACGTTCGTAGACCCAATCACTGCGTACTGAGGGAGTAAAATTTGTTTGCCCGAAAACATCTTCTGCTTCTAGTCTGGGGAAGGTCCTGCTAGTATCGAAACGTCGGGTCCTCTAAAGGTTTGAGATTGTGAAAACTTGCCGACCGTGCAAAAAAAAAAATGGTAGGCCTATGTGGAAGTGGTGTTGTGAAGCGGGGAATGGGCAGCAACCCGGTTTCAAGAAAAGTTGCGTAAGTTACGCAACTTACAAATGTTGCGCAAATCAAAGACTCTTTTCAGGAATATTTAGCAAAGTCAGGGGTACTCTGCCTGTCGTCAGGAGATTGAATCGTGGGATATGGGCTCCTGGCGACGGGCAGAATACACACTGCTTGGAAACGTCGAGTTACCGGCTCTTTTCAGAGCCGCAAGCTCCTTCTCAAAGGAGATGTGTTACATGGTGTCTCAGCAAACCTTCCTCTTAATGAGAGAGAGGTTGGTGCCAGGGGAAAGTCATTTATTAATTTTATTCATTTAAGAGCACAGAATAAATCGTCACATATGAGAGTATTATCATTAGAAATGAAGGGGTTGTTCATCGCGGTGGTTTAGAAAAGTGGAAAGGGTGATCAAAGTCACGCGATGCGTCATTATTATTTGTTTTACGACGAGGAACATTATGCGCATTGGCGCGGAAGACTTCAGCCGCCTGCACGAGTGCGGAAGGAAGCTATTCATTAGTTGGATGGATCGTAGCGGAGCGAGTCCCGCGAGTCGGTCAATTGGACTCGGGGATGACTCCCAGGGACCGACTGGTCGAGGAGACTAGTCCGGAGGACAAACAACCCGCACGGTGTTGCCTGTTGCGCCGAGACAAGACAGGGATGACGTCAGAGACGGAATTGGGAGAATGAGATACTGCGGACCAGCAATCACGATCTATCCTGCCAGACAATACACCACTGCTGGTTTCATAGGAGTGGGGAAGCATCGAGATCATTGACGTTTTGCTTCTTTCAATCAAATAGATTATGACATCTGGTTTCCACATTGGTTGGGTGACCTATACTCCTGACCTTAGAAAGCAAATTCTTGAGGTCGGAATTCCCCCCGGCCCTGGGACTGATGTCAGACGACAAAGTCCCAGAAGAGAGCAGAGAGGTTGGCAGACCTCATGGCCAGATGAAGATGGGTATAGGACCCTGGCTTGTCAGTCTGATGAGCCCTATACACCGCAGGTCCAAAAGCAATTGTCAACATGTCCCTCGCAAGTGTTTACATGACCTGAAACACGGAGCTTCTGTTCCACAGTGTCGAAGTGAATCATTCTACCTATGAGCATTCAATTTCGGCAAACTCATCGACACTTGCGATCAATCGCAAGACGATGAGCGATGCACAGAAACCATACGGCCTATCACAACTTACGATGGTATCCATCGTAAGTTGAGTTACGATGCATCGTATGGCTTTGTGAAACCCATCGCAGGGCCTCTCAATTTCGGCCTTTTAAGTTCGTTAACAGTTTGCAACATTTTGGTCGAATCATTTGTTTTTCCTCGAGCGTAAACTTGCTCGACGAGTTGGCTTCAAATCGCAGTATCAAAGAGTACGCACACTCATGTTCTTGAGTGAGGTAGCGTTTATTTCCTGATGAAAACTTTGTTAAAAAAAGAGAGAAACGTTAATTTGAAGTACGACTTCATGAGACAATTGGAAAGCAGCCTCACTGTAGGCCTACAGACTTGTTAGCAAACTGTCTTCACGCTATCAGAAAACGCACTGACCAAAATCAACCGCCCATCTGAAAAAAAACCTCAGATGTTGTTCATCATTATTATTTTGTTCAGACACATTAAGAAATGAAGATGAGTCGGTCAATTTACATGATTATGAGTCTGCCCCCCCCCAAAAAAAACCAAAAAAACAAATCCACTTAGATTGCCAAAGAATCAAAGGAGGAAAGATCATTGCATATCAGTTCATGTTGAATAGTAGGCTTAACTGCCTTTACAACAACAAAATCCTGTGGGAATATTTTCAGGAAGAGTCTTTGAACATTTTTGTCGAGACACTGTTAATGTTGTCAGGAACGGGTAATTGCGTTAGATGGCCGGCCGCATAGACTACCCATAGGCCTAAGTAACTCTCGTGTGATTCTCTCTTCATTCTTCCGACTTTGGAGGAAAGAGGAACCGCCGGGGACCCGGGCAAATCTCGTTAGACTTCCTCGCAGGGGGTGAGTGTGGGGGGAAGACCTCTCGTTACACGGCTCAAAAGATGAAGCGGACATCCCTCGCGCCCCTTGCCAAGCCCCGGGAGTCAGTCCTCTGTTCATCTCCGCCATGCATTGACCCGCCCGATGGATTCCAGAAATATTCCGGCCGCACGAACTGATATGAAACATATGTCACTTACACTGAGATAGCGGGCATATGCGGTGTATCAGTCGGGAAGCAATGACCCCTCTCTCTCTCTCTCTCAAAAAAAAAGGAAACAAAATTTGACCAACTGATTAGATAAACATTATTGAATGCATGGAAGTAATTTCATTTTCACAAAGTGCATGAATTATTTGATAAGGAAATGTACCAAGTAAATGGCCAACTGCTACATGAAGGCACGAACATTCTGGATGGGGGTGGGGTGGAGTGGGGTGGAGTGGGGTTATTTACTGCTCTCAGTAGGACATTTCTCTCAGATGTTCCTTGCAAGAACGGTGCACTTCTGACACAAGGATAAAACTCATCTCCTTTGCAGAGATCGGCTGAGAGAACACACATGCTCGGCAAGTATGAGCATCAGAAACACCAGATGACATCCAGACAGACCCATCAACGAAGTTCACCAAAGCAATCGTCTCTTCTCTGCAGGGCTAGAGCCGCTAGACTGAATACGTTTTGCTTGATTTTAACACCCCCCTTGTATTTCACACGAATGTATGACAGGATATTGAATGATAATGTGGTTTAACATTAATATACCTACGCAGATCTATACCGGTATGTACTAAGGCTACACCGGTATGTACTAAGTCGACTCAATACGAAAACAATCGAAGCAAATGGTTAATAATAGCCTTCATGAAGACAATTATGTCCTTTGTTGTAGCCATTCTCCCATTGACGTCAATGGTCACGCACAGATCTCCCGGAGTCCTCATTGTCAGCTCGGTTACTTTAACCACCGTCTCGATCAAATCTCCCATTAAAAAAATGGACACGCGGCTTAAAACAAGTTAGTTTCGAGCCTGCACGCATGTACGAGGTTTTTTCTTTTTAATCGATGTCTTAAGGAGGAACACAAACTAATGATTCAACCAAACATAAGCGCATGAATCATTCTTCTTTTTTAAAAATTGCGTCAATGAGATGTTGGTCTGAACGGTAAATGCAAACTCCTATTATACAATTGATTTGCTGTTTACTTGTTGGAGAGAAAGCAACTCTACTCCGTCGTCGCGCCTCGTCCGGTGTTGAATTCAGACCCGTTCGCTCGCTGAGAACGGTCGCCACGAGTGAGCAAGCCAAACTATCGGTATGATTGGACGTCCTGAGACGTCATCGAGGCACAGGCGCCAGAAACACGGTCTGAATAGCTAGCCCAGCTCTCGAATTTCACTTCAAAGTGCAGGACCTTTCGGATACAATAGAGCCGGGTAAACACAACCCTGTATGGTTATCCACCCTCTGCCTAGTCTGCTTGATTCCTCCCCTAGAACTATTCTGAGTTTTACTGGGGGAGGGGCTGTGTGAAGATGAGGAACTACTATCATGGATTGTATGATGCTCCGGGCTGCTTTGATTATCTTTTTTTCTGATCTATATTCGAAATAGATCTCATGTCAACACCCTTGGGATCAATCCCGGTCAATGGGGCAGCGGGATTGAAGCGGAGGAAGACGAGAAGAAGGAACAGGCAGTGCCGTTCCTAATCTACCACTGCTGGAGATACACTCTATAAAACCTTGTGCTAACAAGTTGAAAAACAAAACTACCATGACTGACTAGTCAGGGGTCTACCCATCCTCATCTGGCTCTGAGGCCTTCCAGCCTCTCTGCCTTCTCACGGGACTCTGCCATCTCACATCTTATTTTTCAAGATGAATAAAAAGATGTATACAAAGTGGAAGGTTTGCGGTGACACCATGTATACTACTTGGAGTATGGCTCTGAAAACAGCCGGTATACACAAATTAATGATTCGAAACTACAAATGACCGAAACTCACCAAACACTCAAAAGGTTTTTTGGAAGACCTTCAAAGGTTGGGACGGCAGATTTCTAGCAGAAAACTGTCCAAAAATGGTGGCTCATTTTCAATTGATTTCTCAACTAGATTGAGGTTGGCAGATTCAAATCAATAGGTGATTGTTGCAATTTGCTACTCTGACAATTAAGACACCCCCTTCTTTGAGACAAAACAATTTCTTGTCGAATTTATCGCACGCATTCAGCATGTACGTTTAATTGTAGAGAAAACAGTTTAATAAAAGCTAGTTTTTTTTCTTTGCCATTTGTTTCAATTTGTTTTGTTTTGTATTATTTTGTTCCACTCTTGCCATCCTCGCGTTTATCTAAGCATCCTTGCCCTTGTCTTCTTGTTCGTCTGCTTGGCTCCCTCACTCTTGATTTCATTGTAAAATTGTTAATGTACAAATCCCAATTTCTGTGCAAATCTGTAAAGACTGTATTGCAATTCAGCCTAATGGCTACCATGATCAGATTATGATAACCCAGTAATAATCAAAAATAAATTACCTCGTTCTATTATATCCAGACTCATCCACAAAGTACTATCAAAATGAATCCGAGTACATTATTATCAGACCTCGAATCAGGACATTTTTATGGCCTTAAGATTGCTGTCCAACTCCGAGGTTACATCGGCCATCAAGAGACAGCGGATCACAACCGATAACCATCAGAGTTGTCTGTCACATGAGGAAGATATAGGAAAGACAATCATTTTTTTTTCCGGAGGGCCAGGGTTGGGGAAAGAAAATGGGGGCCTTTAAGTGCTTCTAAGCAGTGAAGTCTTAACAGACGGGGGAGAGGGAGGGAGAGAGGAGAAACGGGAAGATGACGAGGGAAAGGAAAAGAGTGGGATAGAGAGATAGTTAGAGAGAGGGGAGAGTGGGAGAGAGGGGGAGGGAGAGAGAGGGGAGGGATGGGAGAGAGGGGAAAGAGGAGAGAGACGTAAAAGAGAGAGAGAGGGAGAGGGGGAGAAAGAGAGAGATGGTTAGAGAGAGAGGGGAGAGAGGGGAGAGAGGGGAAAGAGAAAGAGAGGGAGACACAGGGAGAGGGAGAGAAAGGGAGGGAGAGGGAGAGGGGAAGGCCTGGGAAAGAGGGCGATAGAGAGGGAGGGAGAAAGAAGAGAAATAAGAGAGAGGGGGAGAGAGAGAGAAGGAGGTTAATCTAAACTAAAAGGTGCATGCACATGTTCACTGGGCAGGTAATGTGAGTCAGAATGTCTTCCACTTCTTACCGCGCAAATTGCTTTAATCAAGCACGTCTACAAAAGCAAGCCATTAAAGCATTACAGAACTCAGTGATGCCCTCGCCTGGCAAATGATCATTTTCTCTCCTTCCAAACGGAAAAAAATGCCTGCGATGCCACAATGCAAGCGCTGTGTATCAGATGGACGAGGGCTCCCGCCACCATAACTGGTTGGTACCCCGTATCCAGGCAACCGACTTGCAGCAATCAAAAAGATCAATAGTGTCAATGATGCGTCTGGGGATGTCCAAATGGCAAGGAATGAAGCGAGAGGGAGGAGGAGGAGGAGGAGGAGGAGGAGGAGGAGGAGGAGGAGGAGGGAGGTAAGGGGGAAATATATGCCGAAACGGTGAAATGGATATTGAACGCTCCATGGTAACACAGTCTGACTTTATAATCACATCTGAGAAAGGAACCGTTTTGTCATGGTTGCATAAATTTGTCAGAAGCTTGGTAGAATTTGAGTAAAAGTAATCTGAGAAGGAGCACATCCGAGGAAGGACACTTTACAGGGAAAGCAGAAAGCTCGTTACATTAGTGATAATTCTTCTAAAGCAGGGTGCAACCTTGGTCTACTCAATACACCCACAGCTATGTGAGAATGAGTAAACAAATCAACACGATGTTGCATGCAATCACGCAGGGGTACGAAAACCACGTGGATTAAACAAATATCAATACAAATTGGCATGAAGGCTCATTTACATGTTTAAATATGGTAATGATGATTACAATTTATAATAATAGCAGTGACGTAACAACTAGACTTGGTCCAAGGACTAATCACTGCGCCGTGTGTCAATGTGACGTCACTGGATCGACACAAGGTTGCTACGAGACTGAGGCCAAAGGTTATGACACGGGGTCACACACATGCAGCGTGCATATTTTGTATTCACAGCGCAGCCTAGGGTTTTTCGCTGTGGCAGTGCAAATTCGGGCTTGAAAAGAGACTAGCCCTGCGTTACAAGATCAGTCAGTGCAGCTGAAACTGTAACAGCAGCTAGAGTTTTGTAAATACATGTAACAAGCCATCTTTTTATTTGTGTGACAAACTACCTCCCTGCTCGACAACAGCCAGTCACATTCCGCCCCTCCACAAGAAACCCCAACTTGCCGATCTCGTAAAGCAGCACTACCCGTAGTCTCATTTCAAGCGCGAATTTGCACTACTACAGCGAAAAACCCTAGGCTGCGGTGGGAATATAAAACATGCATGCTGTATGTGCATCATAGCAGCATGAGATTTCTGTAGTCCAGGGGTTTTCCCCCTGAGCCGCGAGGGGGGGGGCTTTTGTCGGCCCAATGTAGCTAACGATAATCTGCTCACTTTCAAAATAAAAAAAGAGCTGGATAATTGAGGACGTGCTATGTCGATGTAGGCCTACCATTGGTCGCAGATTGGATAGGGAATGAGTCTAGGCCCTCAAGCACTCTTCTAATGTGTGCAGAAACACGATGCTTGCCCGGGTAAAAAAACCCAATCTGCCATACATCTTTTGAACGAGTGATTGCGCTTCGTGTTCACGTTTGTCTGCCGAGATTTTGACCGCTTGAGGTGGATGGTTTTGGAGACAAATGCCTGAGCAAGGGTGGCCGCCGGGCGGTTTAACACGGGGGGAGGGGGGGGGGCAACCCTGCCGTGGAATAAGGCTGACAGAACCAAGACACTGAAAATGAAATCACTCTACAGACTCTGCCAATTATTCATAGGGTGAAGATAACAAAACAAATCACAATCGTCAACCAATGGTAGGTTCACATGACAGCTATTGCATATCTGCCTCTGTAGTGTAGGCCTATATAGTAACAGCGAATGATTCCTGTATTCATAAGTGCTTGACTCCGTCCTACTGCTTCCTTCTTATATATCCTCCTACTGTGAAGTATGCGGTAAATGCTGGCTCGAATTGAGCAGCATTCAATTTGACAGTGCAAAGGAAGTGAAAACTTTCGGGAAATGCCCACTGACCTCTTGTCAAAATTACATGCAGGACCTACATCATCTCCCATTGCTTGCACGAAGACGTGCGGGGAGTAAACAGGCCGGAGTTAAGCTTGTCCGCCAGTGGGAAGCAAAATGGAGAATGAAAGGAGTTTCTGCAGGCGTTGGGGAAAGGTTTCCAGAAAATGGGGTCTTCACAATACCGTTAAGAGCTATACAGTACACTGCCAGCGGTTATGACGCTGCAGCATCGTGAAATCTCACATGTGCAAACACTCTAAAGGGGCTCTCAGCCCCAGTCTCCTTACAATCTCCCCCGAGTCCAATAAGGGCAGGTCTGCCGTGAACGCACCGTGCTGTCTCAAATATATTACTCCCAAGATGTCAAGTTGACCTTAAATCCCTCCTATGACAACAGCGAGACTGCACTTGGCTGGATGGCATACTGGTATTTCTGAACAAAGCCCGATCGTTATCTATTTATTTATTTATTAGTTTGGGTTTACTTTTGGAAGACAAACATTTCGGAATACCTTATCATCCACATTGTTGTCTGGAACCTCTCCGCTCGCTGGAAATAATTCCATCCGAATGCTGTGCTGGTGCCCGGCATCTGTCAGAAGAGTGCGACCTGCAGCGACTCACTCTGTCGCCGTCGATCCCCGGTAGCAGCCCGGCGGAGATGCTGGCACAGCCCTCGGTCACAGCCGCGGCCCGCGGACCTGACAGGAATCTCACCACCTAGTAGTCATCATTCCACTATCCGTCTCTCTCTCTTCCTCTATACCCCTCTTCACAGTGGCCCTCCCCCCTTCTTCAGTAGGAGCCGCGGTAAAGGCTGCAGAAAACCAGAAAGCTATGCGGCCGTGCATTTGACACCTTCGGGGTACAGCTTCGCCCAAGGCGTCCACATTAACAGATTAGAGCTTCAAAAAATAACACCGATGCGGGAAAAAAACTCCGGCAATATTCTGGCATCTCTAGCGGAGTCCTTTTTTTTTTTTTTTTACTGCCACCCTCTGCCTATGGGCAATCGCGTTTGCCACCGCAACGCTTTGCAGGGTCAACACTTGGTTACGCTAATGCTTAGTACGATGAGTGGTGAAGTTCAGTCCCCGTTGCCATCTCTATCTTACGCCTTTGCGCATCTCTCCCTCTCTCGGGGGAAAAAAGGAGATGAGAGAAAAAAATTAAGGAAACAAAAAATATACACCCCACGCGGCACCTGCATGATTTCCCATCTTCATACATTCGAAGTAGACTATATTAATTATGGGGCGCCGCCATGGCAAAATTATTTTTCTATGACAAAAGAGGTATTCTCCTTGCTAATTCGTCAGCGGTGCGTTCCATATTGATCAGTGCAGTGGGCGCTATTGATCAGCCGGTCTTGACGTCACAGTGGCGCACTGCCGGCCTTCCATAGAACGCCACTGAAGACCTCCCCATTGTTCTCCACTGGCAAAGGAAACAGAGTCACGGGCATAGAAGCCACGTATGTATAGTGTGCCTCGATGATAATACTCGAACTACCTAGCTCCTGTGCACAGAACATGATCTCAATTTACAAACCGTGATGGAATGAGGGAAGGGATGACTACACACGGCTATGGGCCAAAAATATAGCCTATTAAAAACAACAACCATGCAATAGAATGCACTCTGGATATTCATTATGTTACGGTGATATTTGTGTTCAGACCATGAAGGTCATGACTGTCTGAGTGCTTGCACTGCAACACGGCGGTACACATTAACCGCATACAAGACAATTGTACGGGCTTAGACTGGTCGTTCACAACGAAGTCAAGTGTGCTATGGGCGTGATGAGGTTCAAACAGACACGCCAAGGCGGCACTTTGGTTCCGTGTCACAACCAACCCCTCACAGTGCCTGTAGCTGGCGGCCATGTTGACAACAAGTCACCCCAGCCAAACGTATGACGGCCATCGATTGCCATGACGTGTCCTTCTGGACATAAACATGTCTGGCGTACGAGTGGCGAGGTGTATTGATAGATATACAGCTGCCTAATTATCCGGCGAGGTGAACATGGGACTGACTGTGCTGCCAGTCATGACTGACAACCAAAGTCTAATCACTCTTCCCTCCCCCCCTCTCTCTCTCTCTCTCTGTCTGCCTCTTTGTCCGCCTGTCTGTCTGTCTGTCTGACTGATTGTGTTTCTGACTGTCTGTCTATCTGTCTCCCTGCCTGTCTGACTGTCTGTCTGTATGTCTGTCGGACTGAATGTCTGTCTATCATCTCCTCTCTTCCCCTCCCCTCTCCCCATTGTCTCCATAGTCCCTTTCGCTCATGGCTGTCCTTCTATCTGTCTTTGTCTTTCTCTTCGTTTCTCACCCCCCCCCCTTCTCAATGCACTCTCCTCCCCCGATAACGTCCTTCAGATCAAGCCAGGCCACTCCCACTGGGGCCAGCAATCGCTTTGGTATACGGTTGCCATGGTTTCCCGGCTAAGAGGCAGCACATACAAACGGGGCTGACACGTGCGAGCAACAAAAGCTTCTTACGGGAAGCACCGATCCTAAATGCTCCATTGTGGCTTCAGGTGTTGCTACGGGCAACAGTGCATCTACCCGTAAAGAAACTGTGCATGGAGACATCCTACTAAAGTATAACCACAAACATAGCAACTCGTACAACCCTGACCATCATAGATATCATTAGATATCTTGAATACCTTGTGGGATCAAACAAATCAAACAAATACAGGAAAATAGTAGAGGAAAGTTTGGAAGATTTTACCGGGCTGGGATTCTAGCTTACCGGCACCCACAATTTCAAACTGTTACAGAAACAAACTATGCAAGATACGTCCTTGTCTTTTGCTTCCCAGAAAAAAAAGGAAGTCAGGATTGTATAAGATTCCACTGGCAGCATCTTCTCTGAGCTCCTCAGAATGCATCCTCTCATGACCAGAGCCAACTATCAACCCAGTCGTGAGTAGAAACAGTCGTTTGTATTTTCCATAGAAAAAGGGGGTCGCCTAAAAACCAGCACAGCGGACAGAAAGTGCAATGACTTCCTAACACTAGCACATAATACACGCAGATTGCCGAGATCAACGGAAGGACCTCCGGCTGACGGACAGCAGACAACGGGAAAAGAAAAGAAGAAAAAAAAGTGGCGTCACACCCAGGTCCCCGACGGGCTGATTTCTTCACAGGTCAGGAGAATTCGATCAGGAGTTGCAAGCTGTGGGCTGTGAAAAAATAGGGCCTCGGGGATCCTCTCTCCACAATCGGCCCAAAGGCAAGGCAACATCAATATTGCACACGCAGACAGTACACTCGCACACTGTCAGCTCACGGCTCGCTTCCAGGAAGAACAAGCAAGCCCTGCACGAAAGGCTGGCCAATATGCCAGACGCGAAATGAACAATCATTCTGAGCTCAAACGACCAGTCGTGCTTTGAGCATTTCAAGAACGGAGCGATGGAAGCTGAGGCCGATTTCAGCGACCTCGTCATAACTTATATAATATCGCAAGGCGATGAGCGATGCACATAAATCACACGGCCTATTACCACTTACGACGGGTTATCAATCGTAAGTCGAGCTACGATGCATCGTAAGACCTTGTGAACAACACCCATATAGAAGCACAAAACTGACACAAACATTTTGTGGAGAGAGCCCATCCCCCCCCCCATGACTGGAGCTCATCCAGCTGGGAAGCAACCCTCTGGTCATAAATCTTTGCCGGCGACTTCATCTAAGCCTCCTCTCAAACCGTAATTTGTCGGCTGATTGACCGAGCCGTGTATTCTCAAACACACACAAACAGGACTGAGCGTATCTCATCAAAGCCCGAGGTCGATTCATTTCAACACTTAAGATATTTCAATTATTTAAGTTATTGCAAGGGCGGGAAAAGGTCACTGGCCACGTTGCGAGTCTGCTGTATAGCCAGTGCATGTTTAGCAGATCTGCAGCTAGTATCAAGCAGTCAATCACTCAGGCAAAGCACTGAGCACACCCCGACATCTACACGTCGAGGAAGGGCAAGCCCTCTCTGAGTCGCAAATAACTGACGCAAATAACTGAGGCAATCAGACAAAGCACTGAAACACACAGCGCTATACAAGTCGAGGTAGGGCAATCTCTCAGTGAATTCCATTCTCACCGACGCAAATCACCAAGCAGCCAATCAGGCAAAGCACTGAGCATGCAGTGATAATTACACAGCATATTATGATACAGTAATACACCCCAGCACGGGGGATGTCCTGAATGCCACTGGCCATCCAAAAGGGCATTAATCGACCAAAACCTCAGTGAGCAGCGACGTGGCCACTCATCCAAAAAGAATCAGCAGAAATCGACCAAAACCTGTAGCTTAAAAAACAACCCGATTCAGAAACACACACACACATGATTTAACCACAAGCCTATCGGTGATTAGTTAAAATTCCCACAATGCAATGCCATGATTACATCAACGAGCAGCTCTGACGTTCCTGAAAACATTCTCACAGTTGTTTTTTTTCACAACGCTGACTTCTCAGTCCTGCAGTTGTCACACTGCCTGAACATATTCAGCCACTGCGATGATCGGTTACAACTTACAAAGGGGAGCGTGTGGGAAGTATAGTGGCATGTTAGAGGGAAACATTGTACTCGTGACTACATTGATCTACCGTACATGATAAAGGCACGGACATGCTCACCATACAAACGAATGAGACGCGATCGAGCTAGCAGCTGACATCAACCACTGCATATCAAGCCAACCCGTAATATCATGTGAGGATTAGAACGGGGACCGTCCTCCATGCTTGGACCAGCAACCCCAACAGAATGGTAATACACAAGGTCAGTGGTAGGCCCCACACAATAACTCGTAATACCGTATTGAGCTAGCATTGACTACATATACCACTACCAGGGTCCAAGGTAAAAACCTAGCCTGTGACGAGGGAACTTACAATGTTCTGTCGCTGCTGGTCAGTCCCAGAGTCACTATCCTCCTCCATTTCCATGGCAACTCCCACGGGTACACACCTATTTCTGGCACTAGGGGAGCAGTTCGCCAAGATTTACAGCACCGACTCTTCCCAATCACTGTCAAGTGCGTCTCCTCCCAAAGCAGCTAAACACACACACACAGTACTCCCTTCGATGTTGCCAAAATGCAATGCAATCTTATGCGGGGGTACGGTAGGGGCAGGCTTCAGTAGTCACCAATAACTGTACATACACACACACACACACACAGAGAGAATTTGGCATTCTGTACACACGTTCCAGCCCAGCACATCGGGATAACTCATGCATGGAGACAGGCTTTTCTGCAGACAGGGGTGTGTGGATGGGACCTCTGACGATCCACCATCACACCCCTGTTTACCCAAGCAACTCGGTCTCGCGGCCCGTTTTGTCAACAACGGCCCGACTGAGAGTACGCATAGTACTGTGAACTGCAGGTCACAGGAGCAAGGAGAACGCACACACAACTCTATATAGGTATAATTGGATCGGGCTGAGAACGCCATATAATATTATACACCTCTCCGATTTACATTATGGGCTAGGTGACATTGGAGCTTTTTATTCTGCGCATAAATCTGCTTGCATAATGTTTCATCAAAGTCAAGCATGACAGTTACTGCCGTGCTTGGCCTAGTATCGGCAGAGAGCGTGTCGCACACAGTCCCTCATACAGCTACAAGTTACCGTGACAAATATTGACAAAGCTCAACGCTGGCAAACAAGATGCTGAGAGTGTCTGGCCGTCAATCAAAGCCGGCTTCATCATACCAGCAGGTTTTGTCCGGAACAAAACCCCAGCTGAATGGAAAACAAGTAACAGTTCACTGCGCTGACGTATAAGGAGTTGGCCCAGAAGAATAACAAACAAAAAAAACAAATAACGCGAACTGCATAAATTATCCCTAATTCTGACAGCTAGAGATATATAGTTTAAACCGTATAATAAATAAAGGACAATGATTGGGAAAGTTCCGTCAATTAATGAAA
>OX465107.1:1537581-1799537 GCA_949987565.1 Luidia sarsii
CGTGGGAAACATTCCATGGCCTCCGAGTTTTCAAGGTAATGCCGTGACGTGAGCTGACCACTAATAGTACTCGAGACAGGCACAGGCAGAGCCTTGATCAAGGCCTTGGCTACCGATGCCGATAGAGAAATCTAAATCCGGCCTTCGGAAATATTGTACAGTATGTTGCTTTGCGCAATACCGTTGCGAGTGAAATGCAGCCCTCATTATAGTTCTCCGTTCATAGCTTGCGCACGCCCGTCCGCAGCTTACACGCTTACGTGTTGAGTGCGGACCTTCCCCTTGTCCACTCGAGTGCGGCCTGGACGACTGCGTATGTCGTGTTCGTACATGTGTACGAGACACATGTACGAACACGACTGTGTTATGGGATAGCAGCGGCGCGGTCTGCGTGCCGCGTACAGCTCGGATCCGGCGTGGTAGTGCCGTAGTGCCGCGGTTTGCGTGCGTACGGCCTGTATCTCTGCCCGGAGCCGTACCGGAGAGACCGCCTTAGTAGACACGGCTAGGACATGCAGGCATGTAAGGTCTCCAAAGACAACCCTCGTGTATCAGGTTCTGCCACGGGAGCTGGTTTGACGTAGAGGCAGACGTGATCACGATTCATCAGTCGTTCGTGCACGACCTTGGACGAGTACAGGCACCTTATAGGATGGCATAACTGTGTAGCTCCTTTTCCAGATGATGGCTGAACTCGGATTCGCATCGAGATGCATTATACAGATATTCCCCCTGCAAAAAGATCAGCATTTCTCACGATAAGCTACTGGGAATCTTGGACGGTAGGAGCCTGCTTCTGATCGAATCAAATGGCACACCGTTTCTAAAAACCAAACGACTGTGGACAGAGACCGTGCTTTAAAGGTCAACTGAAAACCAACAAATTGAAATTCCCGATTTGGCATTGGATATGTTCATTGGTACATTAAAATCCCATATCAAATGTCATTTTTGTGTTTCAGGCTTATCTGAAGTGTTTTTCAATTAAAATCATGCCCGAAGGCCTATTCATTGAGGGCGCTGTTCTTCACGTCATGAGGGGAAAACATTATTTGTTTTCTCTCCCCGAAAAGGCCGTACACTTATTATATCGGTGTAGTTCCCTGACGCGTTCAGTGCGTAATGTACTTTTTTGAGCGCGGCGCCAGTCTTCTTCTTCTTTTTTCAAGAAAGGGTGGCTGGCCGAGACTTCGTTAGCTTTTTCTTCGGAATCCGATGAACTTTCAGTCGATAACAGAGATGGAGATTCTGAAAATACTGACGACAGCAGACGGGCACGTGGTATGTAGGCCTATGAGCCTGAATGGTCTCCGTGAAAGAAATCTTCGAAATGGACACTGCACTGCACGATTTGACGGGTCAGACTATTTCGGTCGTGTCACTCGTGATTTTTGACGTCCAAATGCGGCTTATTCTAGGATCGCAAGGGAATAAATACACGTTTATTCCATCGCTACAATCTTCAGCGAGGAATCTTGCAGGCATGTCAACGAATTTGATTGTATTTACTCCTGAAATCGGTTCTCATGAAAAAAAAGGGTGCACTGACTGCTTGTATATAATGTATATACGAACGTTTTCAAGAGGAACGGGTTGTCCTCCCGTGACGTCACCAAGGACGGCCTTCACGGGCGCGTGGCTGCTCCCCTTTCAAATTCCGCCTCCTTAATTCAAGACTGATTTCAGGGTGGTAAGGGGGATATTTGCATCTGATCAGTGATCAGGCAGCGTATCGACCAGGGATAAGCCGGCCAACACGCCGGTCATTTTTGCCTTCACGAGATGACTGTTTGCCAGCCAAGCGAGCTGAGGCGTGTGACCGGGGTCCGTGTCTCTGGTCGCGGTCGGTCCGCCTGCTAAACGTATCTAGTCAGTCTCCCGATCAACTCTCACTTCGTGGGCACGCAGCAAGAACCATGGGCAATCAGTCGCCACAGTTTCCAGCGAACCATCTTCTGGCCATCGTTGATACTCGATACTTCGGTATTTTTGTTTCGGGTATATATAGTGCCACTGCTAGCGGACAAGAAACGCGGAGAGTTGAATGTAACTGTACCGTACATGCACGGTGCGGTTGTGTTTACGTCAAGGGGTTTTTCTTCTTCTGTAAATTCTGCTGGATCCAATTGCTGTATTAGTTTCACCACGCCTCGCCTATGCCCAAAGGGATACCTGGATCCGTGGCAGTTTTCATTTCACTTCAAGCAACCTGCCACTTGCGGGTCTTCTACACTTTACCAGTAGGCCTAAATGGCCTGGTCACAGACAGACGAAAACCATGCCACAACGTGGAGTCAGTAACTACCACTAATTCAATTCCGATGAGTTGGAGGAAGAAAAAAAAGCACCACCAACGTATGAACGCATGGGTGACAGCAATGAAAAATGCATGGGATGAAAGAGGAAGGCATGAATATTGAAGGGAGACCAATTAATGAAGGTTAGCGCTGGGGATGGAAGGGGAAATAATGGATGGCAGCCGGGGTGGGTGAGGCGTTCAAGTGGAAGGGGTGGAAAGTAGGTTGGTGTAGGTGGCGTTGCTTACCAGTTCGTCATTTTCCAATTCTTTATGTGTTCCATCCGGAATGCGGACATTGCCACCCTGGACGAGAGAGTCGCACACCATTAAGAGAGGACCCACACAAAACCACACTCAACAATGAATTCACGGGGGGAAAAGGCACTACATCCAGAGCAGAGGAAGATTTGAGGCA
The DNA here is from genome assembly GCA_949987565.1 of Luidia sarsii. Lineage (NCBI taxonomy): Eukaryota > Metazoa > Echinodermata > Asteroidea > Paxillosida > Luidiidae > Luidia > Luidia sarsii. The sequence goes on from OX465107.1 coordinate 1,540,296, forward strand.
GCATTGTCCGGTGGACGTGGTACCTATGGTTTCGTGGGTTGCAGTGTGAAAGAGTCGCTTTAGAAGGAGGCATCGTTCTGAGAAGAAACTATAGTGAGTATCGTCTCAACCTTCAAGCCAGAGTGTCCAGACCGAAACGTCAACACATTCGCTTCTTCTCAGAACCAAATCTCTCCCAATGAAATTCCTTTACAAAGTGAACCAGTCATGCAAACGCACAACTTAAGCGCCACAAGATAGATGTCTCAATCTCCAGCCCCCCCCCCCACCATAAAGGGTCGTTTCTTCAGATGGAGTTCATACCTCCTTCGATACGACTTTAACTTCACAACAAGCAACCTTGAAGGTCATTTAAAAAAAAAAACTAAAAAAAAACATACAATAGACACACAACGGTGGCTTTCGCTCAATGGAATGAACAGATCAAACGAACGGACAAACAAGAGATGGAACAAACTGGCAGTGAAAAGGCAGTGCTTCTTAGTTGTTTGGCATACGGACGAGGATGAACCAGGTTTCCAATGTGGGCTTACCTAATTCAAGAGAACAGCGCAGCGCTAACAAAGAACTCCTCCAGTCTCGACTTACGGTAGAAACTGCAAGAGTTTCCATAGCAACAACTCAGAAGATGCAACAATGAAGGACATGAGTTGCCAGTGTCTGAAAAGATGTTCCCTCTTCGTGCTTAGAAGGATGCACTCGTGTTCAAGTGGAAGGTTTGCGGTGTCACCTGACCACTGGCAGGGTACACGCTACCCGAAACGTTGAGTTACCGGCTCTTTTCAGAGCCACACTCGGTCTCAGACGTTTTACACGGTGTCATCGCAAACCATCCGACTTGGTACTGCCATGCATGCTAACCTTCAAATCATCAGATCAAGTTACTTCCCCACGTTTCTCCCGTAGCGGACTAAGTGCAACCCTTGGCACGGGAGAGGGCGTTCGGGGCGGATTTCAAAGCGAGGCCGGCCTGTTTCACCGTGGGACGGTGTCGAAATGCACTGTTGATTTCGTAGTTGAGTTTCACTTTTTCAAATTCAGAGCCAAATCACCCGCAAGTAATTTTCCCCATAGCCGGCCACATCCCATTTAATAATTCAATTACCACTTGATTGAATTTGGGCCCAAGTTGAGAATCCCCTAATCCCATTCTGATCATAAACTACTGGGGCCAGAAAGTTCATCATCCAAATGCCAGAGCGAGAGCGAGAAAGAGTCCAGCGGAGACCTCTTACTAAATGCGAGTATAAGGAGCTTTTCCCAATGTTTTAATGTTCCTTCTCTGCTTTGTGAGATATGCAGGGTGCGCAATTCCGAGTGAATATTTCATGAGGCCAACAACGCGGCAGAGGAAGGCATGTAGTTCACGTCGACAGTGTCTCAAGTCTGACAGCATCATAAACTACGAGGAAGGCTTCGCACCTTCTCCGGCCAAACATTTTCGCTTTTGGTGCAAACCAATTCATGGCTATAGATTAATCATTCCATGAGAAATCAGTGCCAGCATAAAAAACCTGGTTAAACCTTCGAAAGATGTTTAACATATAGCTTATAGACCTTCATATTTCTAGAGGAAGGATGATGTCGTTTCATGTATCTGTGAAAACGGATATATATTTTGTTTACTTTTTATGAACCTTGATATCAGAAACACCTTTAATTCATTCCATATGGCCCTTCTTGCCAACTTGGAGAAATCTGAAACCAAATTAGAGGGTCAGTAACACTCTCATATTTTGTGATGTTACACCCACGCCACATAGCTTCGATTCCTTTAAACATTCATTCAAGGTTCCCATGAAGCCCCCGGGTTTTGAAATTAATGCTTTCTACTTTTCATCCCTTCAGGGCAAAATAATGTTAAGCTCTGCTTTTGTCAACAAGATCAAATACTGTACTCATTTCATCTGGGTGTTTTTATCATCTTTTGTCTTGTATTGTCTGCGAATCGTGTGGACATTTCGATTTTTGTTTTCAATTTACAGCATTTTGCTATTCTAATTCACCGAATGGGCCCATTACTTGCGGCAATGATGTCACATAATGTAGCCATTGCACGTGTACAGATTCAGGCTATTGTGTACGGATTTGTGACGGTAGGGGATTAATGGGAAGGGAAACAATTCAAAAGAAAAACAAAAGATAAAAAAATGCGGGTCATGGAAATGTCCTTCCAGAAAGGACTAGTGTGCCATTTGGCTTTGTTTGGGATTCAAAATGAAAATGGGAAGAGTGAACGCGTGCATACAAAGGCTTCCATCACGGAAAAAATGTATGAACCCGCGTGCAGACCCAATGCCATGCATTCCGAAATGGCTCAGCAAAATACAGGCACTGTAGCACCAGCGTTGGCATTTATGGGGGAGTAGAGTTATATCACAGCAAATTATACCAGCAAATTATATCGTGCTCTCTCTCTCTCGATTGCAGAAGACAACAGCCAGTTGTCTTTCCTTGTTAACTGTGATCTGACAGACACTAATTTGCCCGAGCGCACACATAGCTCGTGTAATTAAATGCCTCAGAATTTGCTTTCTGCGGGCTTTTTCCCCCTGGCGGCAGCGTGTTGACACTTGTCGTCGCTGCCCGGCATATGTACAATCGGATTCTAATTGCTTGTTTGAGGTCGCATCCAACTGCGGGGGATTTGGGAGGACCCGAGCCTCGCATAGAACGAGCACGAGCGATGTCCATTGTTGTCAAGTTGCTGGGATGTCGGGGGATGATTGCTCCAGCGATTTATCTCCGCAGTCTGGACTGTTTTAGCTGCATTCATACATTTGATATTTTTGATGGGGGGTCACAAAGGATCCGAATTGATTGAATTTAATTCCCTAAGCCCTACCGAAAATCTGTTTACCTTGGTCTGCTCTGAGTTGCCAAACAGTATAGTGTCACTCACTACAATCAATTCTAGCCCATTCTGTTTTTACATGGGATAATAGCACGACTAGTTTCCTTTTGTGGAATTAGACAATCTTTTGTTCTTTACCGTTTCAAATCTCTTGCCAGGCCAGTAAATTAAAATGTCAAAGTTACAACAGGACCAAGAGGGTGCTCAAGCTATCGATGTTTCCCGCAAGAGATGGTTAAATGAAACAATCTGACAGTAAAAGATGACATGAAAACGCACGGACCAGCAAAGTCTATGGAAGGATCTTCAGGAACAATGAGTAAAGTGCAAGGAACTTGGCTGAACTAAACATTTCCATTGCAGCCAACCTTTAATTTCTAATGAGTTTTCTTAAGATAACAACGTGGGCACTGTTCAAAGTTTATTCAGCAGGAGTTCGCCGTTTATTTATATCGACAAAGTGTTCACATGTGTTTCAGTCCACGTCAGCTGCAAGTCGGTAAATTTATAAATTGATCGTGGTGTGTTTTTTCTTTGGGTAGGTATAAAAAAAAACCCAGCAAAACCACTGGTAAACATCAAAGCATGCTATCATCAGACTATGTGCTGCCTCTGTTCACACTTTGCTGAGAGAGCAGAGGGGAGAGGGGGAGGAGGCAAGACAATCGTGCGCAATTGTCAACGAATCATGGCTGAAATGTGCCGCTGTGCTCCAAAGAAAAATGATCAAGGTCGTCTGCGGCATGAATTCCAGCTCTCGCGTGGTGAAGGTTTTGGCGGTGTTTCCAAACGGAGAGAGAGAGAGAGAGAGACGGGGGTTGATGGGAAGGGGGTAAATTTGCATTCAGATCAATACTGCACGATTCTTTCCCCCATTCGATATGTGAATTGCAGTGGACACACAATGGGAGCAGTAGCATTGTTAGCGAACGCCACTTGCTTAATTACCTTTTCTCCTTCCCCCTTCCTACGGGGTGCAAGGGGATCATGAATATTCCAATTCGTGTTGCATAATGCAAACCATCCATTTTAAAGGCCCTGTGTTGTGTGCATTGCCCGGTGTGTGAACATTGTGGGAACATCTGTCCACGGTGTCTTTCTACTGGCAGCGAGGCATCTGTTTGTGTGCATTGTTTTTCACCCACCCCCATATCCATATGCAGACCCATATCCACATGTTTCTATGCGGAGAACAGAATCTAAGCGAGAAACAAACTGTATGTGTATTATGGAAGCGGCCACATCATCCATGTTTATACTGCTCTTCTGTATTATCCTATATGGCTGACGAGGCTAAACTCATCGCAGAAGTTATTTCCTGTGAGAAAGGCTCTACCTGGAACGAATCATCATGCCCTCCGCATCTCTAGCATTTTGAAAATTAAAATCAGCAAGCGTATCATTTTCGTATCATTTCTATCCTCCATGCTTCTACATACTATGTTTATAAATCCTTTTAAAAATGCCAGCCCGTATAATATTCTTCACTGAATGATCTTTTTGGTTTTGTTTTGAGTGGTTTTTGATGATAGCATTTCCAAAACTGTAACATTGTCATTTTGATCGTAGAATTTAAACAAAAGTGTGTTTACTGAACCTATGTACATAATTATTCTGGTATTTTATATTCAGTTTACGAAATCACCAAAACCTTTTCCCTTAATGAAAAAGCTATATTTGTGCCTGTTAAACCATGCGTATACACTATATATAAACATGTATTAGTCCTCATTTTGTGTTTTCAAGTGGACCATGACGAGCTTCCTATGGTGCATGCACATGGCAAGTTTGGCAACCAAAATGATGTGCATTGTTTCCACTGCAATGTCGATGCATTGAGATCTAATTTGATTAAAATATGCGAATGATTTTCCTGGCTTTCTGTTCTTTCGCTTCTCCGGTCCATGCAGTGCATTTATTGTGGGAAATGCACATAATGGCCCTTGATGGTTTAACCATACGAACTTATAAAATCCCTCGAGCCAAAAATAATGCCTACACATTGCGACCCCTTAGTTATAAAGTAACATCTAAAGGTATACATTATATTGCAACTGTCTTTCAAATTAATTTCATTGTTTTTTACCTTCAAATTTTTAAGGTTATGACGACAGCAGGATCGGTGGACGACCAGTGGCATTCACACTTTTTCTGAATACTATTTACCCTTTTTTTAAAGCATACAAGGACAAGTTAATTTCGAAGTGCCCGATGCTTAGAATAACAGCCTTAACAACGTCAATCTATGCAAAAGAAAAAGATTTCTAAAATGATTAACATAAACCTCTGTAGGTCAAAGTGGGGTTGGTACAAAGATTACGGTAATAGCCTTCGCATAAATGGGGAACGTCAACCTATGCAAAAGCAATTTCTAAAGAAATTAATACAAACATTTCTAGCCAGAACTAGAGCTCGTATAAGATTTATATTTTCAATTGTTGTAGTTTTGTTTTGTCCAATTGGACGGTGTAAATATCAAGAAAACGACTACAAAGTCAACGGGTTCATGCATACCTTTCTACACTACACTACACTACATACAGCCCACGGGGCACATTTATCATCGATTCAGGTAAATTGGAAATGAACGCAGAGCAAATTTCTCCACCGAGCAAACGATAAGGGTGAGTCGCCATTAGAACATGTCCTCTGCCTGTTCCAAAAAGACACCACGGCCAACGAAATTCACTGCCAGCTGAAGTACGAACGGACGGACGGAACAACGACAAGAGGACGAGGGAGAGGGAAAGAACCAACGGCACACGGACGCAGCAGAGTGCGAGGGACGGATGGCCAACTTACCCGGCCGTCCTCCGCAGGTTCCGGTGCATTTCGCACGTCCGACGAATTCCTGGGCCGCAAAATGGCCGGAAACATGACTGGCGTTGAAGGCCGAGCAGGGCAGACAAACTAAGTTCCCTCGTGCCTGATGAGCGAGACAATCGCGCAGAGACAGCTGCCTGGCAGTGGGTCGGTTTATGGCAGGGGAAGCCGCCTGAGCCAAGTTCGCGTGGTGCGGTGCGTGTTGGACATCGGTTTCCCGCCTAAATGCTGCAGCGTGCGCTCACGAATGTGCCGAGTGGACGAGGCGCTTGGTTGCGAGGGTTGGCTAGCCTTGTGCTCCAGCCGTAACAAACAAAATGCACGCGCAGGATCCCATATGGTTTAGCAATACAGAGCGAGCTACACGCTCCATGCACCACGCGGTCCACGCACTGCTGAGTGTTCCACGCATTGCAATGCACGTCGTCTGCTATTCATCAGGAGCCGGGGTCGGAGGGGGTGGTGATTGCAAAGTAAGAGCGCCTTGAAACACGACTGGTCAAAATACAAGGGGGTATTTTGATCAGTCAAAATGCAGACGTGTTTCATCTCATACGAGGTCGTGCAGTTTGTCACACGACTCGTCTGAAGAGGCGAAGGGAAAAGCTTCAAGAGCCAACTCCTGCCTTTGTCTCGATGGCTCGATGGATGAGGAGAGGAGGAGATAAAGAGAAGCAGGAAGGAGGGAAAGCCAATTGGAAAACAACAACCCCCCCAAAAAAACCAACAACAACAACAACAACAACCGATGATCCGACAGAAGTCGAGAAGCCAGACACCATCTCCAATGAGTTGAAACTCTTCCGGTTGACTCGTCGGTTGTTATTGAATGATAATTATTTTTGACGCATCGCTCAATTAAGTCTCGTCATCGGATCACTCCTACCAAACAGTCCCCCGGGAGCTGCGGGGCTTTTAGCGGCTACAGTGGAGGCCAATCATCAAGGGGCACTGACGCCTTTACTCTGAGGAGGGTGCCTTTTTTGTGAAACTGCTCACGCCTTATCCTAAACACACCGTTGAACTCGCGCCAGAGATGCACCGTAGTTTATCTAACGAGTCATTTTGTTTAAATTCACTGCAATTCCGCTGTGCAGACAAATTCCAGATGCAAAAAAAAAGTATACTTGTAGATGGGAAACAACCTCAGTCCACTGAGATGTACTCTTATTCTTATTTATTTATTTTTTCTTACACGTTATATTGCCACGCTCACTGTATTATCGCCACGCTCACTGTAATATTGTCACGCTACAAAGTTGAGTGGCGAATCATCTCGGTTGCACGATACACGCATTCTTGGAACAAGGGCCGTGCACAACCACATCGTGTCGACCCTCGCCGAAGTGTCGACGACCACGATAATTGAATCCCAGTGCGTGCGATCCATTCAAGGCGCACTGTTCCGAGTCCCGTTACCACGACGTGCAACCGTAGGTCGGGGGGGGGGGGGCTGTAATATGTCTGACAAAGCGAGTCCCAGAGACATCGCGCGGTTTCAACGCTCGTAATAAATTGATCTCGACGTGTACAATTATTCTGGAGGGGGTTTTCATAATTATGTTAAGAGGTGCGTCACGTCACCTTGGATGGTAATGGGTGTCGAGAACGAAGTGGTTGAAGTAGAGACGATGCAAAGAGAGAAGGAGTTTATGATATAGTGGCAAAGAATCGCTCTTGTGAGGTCAGACGACAAATCGAGCGCTTTCCGATTTTTCCTATATATCGCTGTTAGGGGTAATACTTCTGATACAATAGTATAGGCCTATATAATTTCCAATGGCCACTAACTTGCATTTTGATGCATACCTAAATAGACTGGTACGACTGTCCTAACCATCGTGAAGCGCATGCACAAAAAAGAATGAAGTCGGGCAGGACCACATCTAAGGATGGGGCCCCGATGTGTGATACGGCCCCGATGTGTGATATAGCGTCGATCACGGGGAAATAGTGAAAACTATGACACGGCAAAGGAGTGGGGAATAGGCAGCACGGGACTTGTTGGCACAGCTGCCGTTGAGAAGAGTACAGTCGGCCGTCTTGAATGTCCCTAGCACCCAACCCTAGACAGGACTGACAGACAGCCGAGGACCGCAGACGCCTGGTCTATCAAAATACACACATCTTACCAGGGAGGAGTGTTTGTTTGACAAATGCATGACCATCAGGCTCTGGTACAAGCAAGGAGGTATTAGGCGAGCTCGCCTAATACCTCCTTGGTACAAGTATACTCTGCTTTATTGACTATTTGGACAATTGAGTACACATGTTGTAAGCGGTTGTAGGGACTAATTAAGACAGAATGTGCGGCTATGATAACTGCATATTCGTATTTATTTACCTATATTTATAAAAAAAATTCCGGCGGACGAACATTCTTCAAACTGTTCCGGAGATCGAGCTCGCCAATATGGCGCCGCGTTGGTGCGGGACTGAATGACGTCACCATCGTGGCATTCTGCAATGCGCATTGGTTGGAACCAGGGGGGATGTGAGAACCCATGGGAGCCGAACCAAGCGAATCCATTCGGCTGACTGAAGCCAACGGGCTCGTCAATGTTCAAGGGAGGAAACACAAGTCACTAAAGACCAAAATATGAAGCATGATTGCTAACGCCCACCACGTGGAGGGATTCGACACCCAGCTGCCACACAAAAGGACGGTATAGTCGACATTGTAACCAGCGTATTATACAATCAGGTGCGCCCTCTGTGGAGCATGCACGAGACAGATAGTTTCTTCCTCCATTCTGCCGTCAGAAAATTCATTTCTTTTCTATTTGTTACCTCCTAAGGTGAGAGATGGAGGCGAATAAATTGACACGAACAATTGTTTAGTCATGGTGAACATTGGGATCGGACGTAAGCGAACCCTCCGTTTGCAATTGGGAAAAACCGATAATGGCACGGCCACACCACGTGCTTATAACTGAGAACTGCGCCCTCTACAGTGCATGCACGAGACGGATAGATCCTAGTCGGTTTGAAAGTGGGAAGAAAAGACACCATAACGACACCAGATGCTTCACAAACCATTTAGTAACTGGACAGTACTCGAAGTTTAAAGCTACAAAATAGTTAGAAGAATTTAAAACGAACTCACGCCGAAAATTACCAGGTTCCTTGGATACCTCACGGATAATTTTTTCCCAGGGTTTTGTTCGCCCAGACCGTAGGATGTCACTTTATCTCTCTTGAAAACAGAACCGACCCTATATGGGAGCCGCCTCCCTCGATCGCGTTTTCTTTTGAAAACCTCAAGGGCAGAACTAACGAGAACCTCGAGCCCAATTAGCACAGTTCCATCAACGTCATATCCGTTAGGTGGCGTGCAATTCATAAGTGCGCTCAACTAACAGCATGTGATTGGGTTGGTTTGGGGTTTTTTTCACTTCAAGGGAGTTCATAGGGAACTCCAGACCAAAGAGTCTTGGATCGAAAAGGACTCGGATTTTATCTCTGTAAAGGAATCCTTCCTTTTACACAGTAGAGTAATGTAAGCCCTCACTCTTCAGTGGTTAGGCCCAGAAATGTCAAGTGCAATCGAATCTTGTGATAGCATGAAGTCGAATCTTGTAGACAACGGGAGGTTGAGACTTGTTGACATTCTTCGACATCGAGAGTGTGTTTACTGATATTACGAGGTTGGATAGTCTTGATATTATGAGTTTGGGATATTGTTGATAACGCGATTTTTTTTTTTTGGGGGGGGGGTTTATAACGCGAGGTTGGAGCTTGTTGATGTAGTGAAGTGGAAGTGTCGATACGAGTTAGTTTAAAATTCAGTTGGCAATGTCAGGTTGACACTTACTGAAGTCATGGAGCGCATTGTGTATCTGATTCTTGTTGATGTCACACACATCACTTTCACTTCGTAGATTGAGACTCCCGTTCTCCAAAGATAATTATGTACCAATTAGTTGAGAATTCCTCCGACAAAAAAAGAAAGGAACTCCAGATACATGGATACAAATCTTTCAGAGAAAAGTTCTGATTTGTGTTCCCACGACTGGGGTTGTACACTTGCTCCAAAAATGGAGTGGTTTTTTTTCTCAAAGGAATCGAATCAATAGAATCAACGAAATCAAATCAGCGAAAAGTGCCGTATAGGTTGTGACATGTAATCATTAATTCAGAGACAGTCGGAGCAATCAGCGACGCCAATTAACAGGGCAGTAACTATAATGAGGGATCGATACTAATGACTCAAACGGCTGTTCGCTTGAACCGCCTTCCTCCCCCCTCCGCCACCGCCCCCCCCCTCTGGAAAATCAATAGCGTAAACGAATGAGATCTCTTTGAAACACGAACCACACCCCCGCCCACCGGTACGCTCCACCCAATCAATGTTTACCATCGTGACATCTTCAGTAAGGCGTGTTCCAGGAACGGAGCTGAGGGAGGGTTTGCGGTGACACCATGTAAGTGCGGCTCTGAAAAGAGGAGTTTCTGGCTCTGAAAAGAGGAGTTTCTGGCTCTGAAAAGAGGAGTTTCTGGCTCTGAAAAGAGGAGTTTCTGGCTCTGAAAAGAGAAGCACTGGCTCTTTTCAGAGCCACACTCCTTCTCGAAAGAGAAATGTTTCATGTATCACCGCAAACCTTCCACTTAGTAATCCTAGCATGCAAACCAATTATCATCGAATATGAGGGAGACCGGGGAACGAGAAACGAAATGCTCTAATATCTGATCAACCAAAGGAATGTTTTCAATATTTTGCTTCGATAATTCTCATCGATTGTGTTATTCGCTGATTGCCTTCCCCTAATACAAGGCCGAGGGGGGGGGGGCTGGGGGAAGTAGACCGGTTCCGTGACCTTTCCACAGATGCAGTGAAAGTGGGGGTCTACTCAGAGTCCATCCAATTTACAATGGCAAATTTCAGCCCAAAGATAGACCTGCATCAGATCACATGCACCAGGGTCGCCCATTCCCCAACTCCGCTCGCGACCAAAGCTGATTGCACCGTGATGCATACTGTATTACTGGCATGGGGAGGGGCATGGGGATTGCGATAGCTCGTGGGAACTGCAGCGTTTACACGGCACCACCGCTGGACGGCCAAATACCCTGGAAATGAAGCGGTAATCGAGTGTGCACCTTAAATGGTCGTCTGCGTAATTGGCTGCCCCTGTCGCCATGACGACAGCGCGTTGGAAAAACAATCCCGACCCATTTCTGGGGCGGGGAATAACCATCCGAGTGAGGGCGCTCTGCTGTATTTAACGATGAGAATATTATCTTGGGGGGGGGGGGGTGGGTTGAAATACGATCACCAGCAAAGGAGTCTGTGTATCGCGCCCTCTATTGGTGAAAATACGCCAGCCAGATGCGAAATCAGAAGGGGTCTCCACGAACTCGTACATTTGGACTACAAGGATTAACTTCCTTTAAACGCTGATGCGTGTAAAGCCGACGGGGAGCTATGGAGGAACATAAAGCAAATATTAAAGATATGTAAATTTATATCCTGAAGATGGAAATGAAAAACGACTTAGGGTTCTGCTAGGATCACAACAGATCATATTTAAAGATTTACATGGTGGAAATACAAATAGGAGGTTTGCGGTGGTTACACCATGTACAGTACATCTCTTAGGAGAAGGAATAAGATATGGCTCTGAAAAGAGCCGGTAACTCAAAGGTAACTCCACTGCTCCGGTAAGCGGTGGATTTTCCAACAATAATTGTGGCAGAGGGAAGGGCCAGGGCTGGCGCGTGACTCGTGAAACCAATCGGCAAAGCTATTTTAGTGCTAGGCTAAAAATAGGCCCCACGACAAACGCGTTACGGGACTCCTGGCCCACCTGCCTTCATTATCGGTCAACCAATGCACGTATCGGATGACAATAAGACGAGGGAGAGAGAAACAGAGAGAGAGGGGAGAGAGAGATAGAGAGATAGAGAGAGAGATATAGATAGATAGAGAGAGAGAGAGAGAGAGAGAGAGAGAGAGAGAGAGAGAGAGAGAGAGAGAGACAGAGAGAGAGAGAGAGAGAGAGAGAGAGAGACAGAGAGAGAGAGAGAGAGAGAGAGAGAGAGAGAGAGAGAGAGAGAGGGGGGGGGGCATTGCGTACATCTTCCTTACATCCATTAAGCATCTCAGACAGTGATAGATGAGGCTTTTATGTCCCAATACCAAAATGCAATATATTCTCGTCACGGAAGGGCCATTTACGAGAATCGGACTTGTTGGTTCCTGTTTTGGCTTCTTTTATCTGAAATCCGTTTTGAGGTAAAATGCATCAATATACGGGCTGTCTGGATCTAGGCTTCGTGTTGAAGATTATTTTTTGTACAGGAACCTGACGATGCAACAAAGACACAAAAACATGTAAAATGATTCTATAAGTGCACCCTCAGTCTCTTTTCTAGTCAACGGATCTCGCTGGTCCAAAAGTCCAAAGATACACAAGGACAAGAGTAAACGGATTCTACAAGATCACCGTCTGCCTCTATTCTAGTAAACGGGTCTCGCTGGATATCATACCTGTTTGGTCCAAAGATACGCAAGGACAAGAGTACATGCGTATTCTTCGGCTGTCGAGAAGAAACACGAGGCAGAGACAGAGACAGAGGCAGAGGCAGAGAGATAGACATAGGCAGAGGCAGAGGCAGAGGCAGAGGCAGAGGCAGAGGCAGAGGCAGAGGCAAGGGCAGAGACATGGACAGAGGCAGAGGCAGAGACAGATCGAGGCAGAGACATGGACAGAGGCAGAGACATGGACAGAGGCAGAGGCAGAGACAGAGGCAGAGGCAGAGAAGAAAATGTTACTCCTTTAAAACAAAACGATATCGATACTATCGTCGGCTCACGTCGTTGATGGCGCACTTTGATGACGCTCGACAGATGCGGTAACGTCACTGACATTCTTTATAGAATCGAAGTGGCCGGAAATGTGATGGGTTCGCCTCGGTGAAGCATAACATTCATGTTCAGTCCTCACGTCGTCTGAACCCGTCGTGACCTTAGTAACCTTAGTGTTATTTTACTCAGTCTTAAGGAGATTCGGTGATGTGCAATCTATGGATGACGGGTCATGTTGTCCCAAACGATTGAGATCCTCGGGTTGAGAAGTACATTTAGAACATTGCCCCTCTCCCTCTCCCTCTCGCTTATCCCTGACATGCACTGACGACACATCTGAGGTTTGCCCTAAGCGCTCTACCACCCGGCATCGCCGATGCTTCATTTTCTCCGTGCCGTTGGGATGAACTCGTCCTTGGCTACCTGATGGAGATCCCGTCCCGATCCTGTCTTCATTTTGTAGTCAAATTTCTGCGCGTAATTGGAAGGGGAAAGACGAGGCACGCAGCCGCTTCCTCCTAATAACGTCCCGTCCACGGACACAATTAATGAATAGCTTTTTTGTACAGGAAAGCAAAGGGCGGATGGTGAATACGAATCTAACGCGAGAGAAACCAAGTTACGCAGAGACTGTACCGAAGTCCTGACCTTCCCATACTAATGGTAATTTTATCCTCGCTCCCCTTTTCCTGTCCCGGGCTCGTATCAATGTACGTACTGCGCTCACGCTAGACCTCCGCTCCTGTGTCGTGAGGCTAAATAGAATTACACATCCGCGTCCATTGGCAAACTCTCCCTTTTAAGCTTTGCTTAGTATTCGTCCCTATCCGTTTATAGGTCTTGGTGTTTCGGGTCACACGTGTGTTTTTCGAGATGATTTTATCTTCTTTTTTTAAATTGGAAGACGCACAAAGAAACAACGCACAGATAAAAAAAAAACCAATTTGACATGACGTAGATTCGAGGTCCTTTCTGGACGGAAATTAGTGTCCGAATTCTACGGACCTTCACACTTCAATCAGATGGGAGTAATCTGAGCCGGGAAGTGGTAATTGTGATCGACTTGGATGATATTGATTCGAAAAGCAGTCCCAGACTCCCGTCACACCCGGCAATTATTTCCCCAGCCACTAGGAGGCAACTCCTATAGAATTGACGGGATCGAGAAGAGAACAAAACTGGGGTTGGATCTCCTTGGAGTTAAGGGGGCTCCCTGAGACAATTACAGTATGGGACGGCTGACAAGAGGAGGGAGCTCCAGTCCCCGTGGATATAGTGCTTGGTGGATAAATGATTGGGTCGTATGACGAGGCCCGGAAATGAAATGAACGCCGTCATGTCATTTAATACTGAACATTCAATGAGTATTTTTTTCCCTTCTATCCAGCACAGACTTCAGGGCACAGGACAAACAGGATAGAACAGAACAAGATGATGTGACCTATCGTATACAAGAAAGGCGGGTGCCTTTAAAGACATCCCCCGCACTTCATTGTAAAAAAAAGGTCGATAACGCCGAAAGCTCGGAACGAAACAACAGGTAGACATGTAAAGCCATTAGAAATGCACCTGCTGATGTTGTATTAAGCCTTCCTCTTCTCTCCCTCTTCTCTCCCTTTTTTTCTTCCTCTTCTAGCGCACGCCGTCTCGTTTGGGCTTTCATTGACCGGGCAAGGAGGGCTACGGGGCGGGGTGGGGGTTGGGTTTATAGCGCCGATTCGATCGATGTTCAAGTCGTTGGGCTCGTGGCGGGGAGAGTGAGGGAACGAAGGAAGGAGCTAGCGTCACGATGCCGGCATGCACCGGCCGCTGATCACGGAAGCCATCAAGCCCGTTGCTGCCGAGCCCACATCACGGTCAGGGCACTTCAACCCGAGAACACTAATCTCTGGTCTGGCTCACGGTGGGTTTGAGAGAACTCACTCACTCACTCATGTCACTCACCGGCCGGAAAAAAATGCCACGATGCCACGACGGCACATTGCAACCCCCAAAAGGTTGCTATTATCATTGTTATTAATTAAGACGAATTAAGTCATGTTAGAAGAGTGTTGAACAACTACAAAGGCACAACTAGGTTCGTTATGAAATAATTATGATGAAAACAAATTATGATAACTGTTTTGCTGCCATAATCGTTTAGAATCGTGTGGGTGAGTAAGCGTGTTTGTGGATATTCGGGTACCGTATTGATCGCGTCTTCACGCGTCGGACGTTAGACTATCTCAACCAACAACGACTTGAACCAAGACTATAAAGCGATATGGATCTTTAGCCGGTGTCATGCCACCATTATCACATGCCTCCTGGGGATTTCTACGACCATCAGTCGGTGCTAATCACGGGCCCAGCGTGTTCTCTTCTTTTCATCGAGACATCGGGCAGTTGGCGGGCAGACAGAGCGCTGCCGCACTAACCTTTTAGGCGATGATGAATGTGCCTCTATGAGACCGCGCTACGTGCAGTAATTGAGCGCGCGGCGTCGCCTCATCACCCCGGGCAGGGCGCGTAATGGAAAGAGACAGATGACCGTGTATGTCTGCTGCCACCACTCGTCGATATGTGTCCAGCTGAGAGCGGGTTGTCTTGGGCCTACAATCACACCCTGTATTATCCATCCATCCATCTTCCTCCTTTCACATCCCCATCCTCAACATCGTCATTCTCTATATCCTAATCGTCATCATGACGCTCACTCGCATCTTCCTCATCCTTCGTATTATCCTCATCCGCAACCTTCCTGCTCGTGAACCTCCCCTACATCCTTCTCCTCCCCATTCTATTTTCCTCACCCTCGTGCCCATCCTCATCCTCCTCATTCTGTCAAAGTCTGCCACCAGCTTTTTAAGCTGCATCGATACAGGTTCGCACAACAACGCCAATGACAGACGCACCAGCACACATCATGGGTAGGTCTTTATTGCAGCCATCCCAAACGGAATGGAATTAATCCATATCCCCATCCCCAAGCAGTACAAGATCTGAGCTAACCCTAACCCAAACTCCCCACCAAGCTCACAGTTCAACAGGTACACCGCATCGAAACGACAATCAACCAATCGTGGCCCAAAAGACATGAAAACAGATAAACAAACCGCAAAACACCACCCCAACCAGTTGCAGCTGCTCTGTTGGTAGCTAATTATCCAAAAGCCGCGTGAGACATGACGAGTCAAACAAGAGTTTGTGAAATGGATACAGCTTCAGACAGATGTCCCCGACGCTTCGGGATAGAGACAACCCTATGCGTGACATTGTATAGTGTCGCTTAAACGCCACAGCAACAGAGGGAGGGCTGATGGGCTGATTAGCAGGCAGTTCACATTTCCATCGGACTGGCAGATCGTCTGCTCATTAGCCCGCTGGAAGAGACAAGCACCGTCACCAAATCCCCTCCAACTAATGACTCCATCTTCCGGTCGTGCACGATGTAATACCAAACACGGCCACTGAAAGGCATGGGGTGTCACTGACGTACGAGACTCGATGCAAATCTCAAACGATTTAGAGGGCCCGACGTTTCGATCCGAGCAGGACATTTCTCAAAGGCAGAACGACGAGGAAGGAAACATAGGAAGGGACGAAGTAATGCGAACGATGTTAGGGGATGAGGGAGGGAGAAAGCTGGTATGTGGCCGGCTGGAAAGAACACACCGGTCGAAAGGTTGCCCAACAGCTGTCTATGCGGCGTTCAAATGGCATTTCATGAGCTTCCTTGTGTCATTTAAGATTCAAATTCGGGTCGGGGATTCCAGTTGCGTTGGTTCCCGAGTCAGATAGCGCGCTGTTGGATAGTGCGAAACAGCCGAGGAATAGCCGGTCGGATAGAAAAGAAACCCCAGCCCAGGCACAATATTACGGTCCACGTACACAATTGAAGATCTTCACCCCAACCTCCCTCCCCGCTCCACAGTATACGGAGAAGGGTGACCAAATCGCGCGGTTTATCGGATGTCGACTGATCGATATTTCGCGATCAAATTCAAAATGGCGGTCTGTCAATTGTATCCACCCCTCCCCCCCACATTATGACATGCAGGGATGGTTCAAAGGTTACCTAGCAGGCTGACCGCATTATAAAGTTGCAATTTTGTTTACACATAAATTGGACGGAGAGTTGTATATCACGCAGCCTTATACAGACGTAGTCCAGACTAAGTCTGTGATTTACTTTCTATTTGCCCTGCAGCGGTGAAATTGAAGGGCAGACATGATCTCTCCTCTTTTCAATTCATGCGGATGCGGGCAGATCGTCTGATCGGAGTCCCCCGTCGCCCGCACGATGGCGACGGGGGTTGTCGGAATCAATTAGATTTCTGCTCGTGTTTAACAATGAACAACTCCTTCCCCACCCAACCATACACACGCCATCTACCGATCGGCTGTCAGGACGGGGAGGGGTCCACCCCAAGTAGGCCTAATCCCTTTTCCTCCCTCACGGAAAAAGAAAATCGCGAGAAGGAGAAGAATGATGGATGAAGGAGTTCTTCTAACAAACATGCTGGCAAGTTTAATATAACGGAGACAGCAAATGAACGCGGGGTACTATCAGTGCCCGTCCAGTGCACACTTCTCTACCGGTAGATAGAGACTAGCGGTAAGCTTGGTGTAATAATCACACCAAGCCAAGCCCTCAACTGAAATATGATATCACGCATGGTCCAGGAAATCACCTCAAAGATGCCGAAGATGTTGATGAGTCGGGGGGGGGGCGTTGCAGACGAGGTCGGTGAGCGGACATCAGTCACAATGTCCACGAGCTCATGTCCCCATTTGTCACGATTACATGCTTTATTGGTCTGCCCAAAACGTGCCCGATGTTGCCGTTAGCCGGATCCGTCCACAATATCCCTTTCTTTAGCTGTGCACTGTCTATATACCCGACCAATGCTGCAGCAACGTATGCGGAAGGTTACACAAATACGACATGTTTGGTGCGAGGCCTGTGTATGCGTTTTCGAATCACAAAGTCGGTTATTATGAGACACGCGGAACATTAGAGAGACATTATCTGCCACCACAAGGACTGGGAAATGCCGAACGTGGTTTCATATTTTGATTCTGGAGGATCAGGTGCACGCGGGGCTATGGGATGATAATGATTACGGACATGTGAAATATAATATGACCATGGGCACGGCTTCTTAGTCTGCCCAGTTCCTCCGTTGTTTTCATTTAGGAAAATCCTGTACTGCTTGGAGAGAAACCTTATCTTAAAACACACATTCAAAGTCAAATGGACACCATGTCAGTCGACTGACGAAGACGATGAAGAGACCGAGTCAGCAAGATGCAGATGATCTTTAAAATGAATGCAAGGCATGACTAACGGACGACAGAAATCCACAAACAAACAAACAAGCCAAGAGGAATGCCTTTCGAGGGGAGCTCCTGGTTCATACGTCTGTCATGGTCCACATGTCTCGTCTTGTCACCGCGGCCCAGATACAGTAGATTGGCCCTCGCCCTGACATTCTGGGACGCCCGAAGGCAAAGATAGAAAAACCTCGTACCAGACATGACCGGTGAGAGGTTGGGATGAAGCCAGCATCCCCGTCAGCACCGCCACGAGTACCGTAGGCCCGAACTGCCCGTATACGTGGAGGCAGTGAACACTGTCAGTTGAAAGTTTGCTCACCCCATATCATATGTAAGCCGGATGGTTGGCAAAGCTGATCCTGGTAAATCCCGCCTAATGGACGCACAAAGTACCCACCGCCAATATGGAGGTTATCCGCAATCCTGCCAGCACATGTATGGCGAAGCAACATTGCAATTACGCGGCCTGTATAGGAATGTCCAATGTAGCTGCAAAGATAGATAGACGCGATGCGGCCAGAACTGAGAGGTCTAAAAGAAACATTTCACAGTGTGGCGTGGCGATCTTACGTCTACCTTATAACCTACGGTGCTACATTACCTTCGAGTTCAAAAGCAAAGATACTATAGACCGATTCGGCGTGGTGCATGTCTGGGGGCCACTGAGGTGTCCCACGCCACCCTTTCGTCTACCAAGTGTATTCAGTCACCTTACATGGATGGACAAAGTGTGGCCGTGCATTGGGCTCCGGTCATGGCGGCCTATACGGGAACCCTTTTCGAATCGGTCCGTGTGTACATGACAGCGTGCATATAGGCCTACTGTACTTTCCTAACGGCTCTTGAATTTCACGACCTCAATTTCTCTAAACGTCCTCCTAAAGCTAGAAGATTATCTTCGGGCACAGAATGCCGAGAAAAATAATGTCCCCACTCTTGGTCTAGCTTTGACAGAAACGTTTGGAGTTAGTTCGTGGTAGATTTGGACCGACACAACCCAAATGTTGGGCCTTTACTGACCAATAATGACACCAGCAGTCGATTTCGCCAAATCTACCGTAACAAACGTACGGTGCATCGCAACTTACGATGGGTTATCCATCGTAAGTTAAGTTACGAGGCATCGTGCATATCTTTACCAAAATGTTGGTCGAAGATTGCCCAACGTCTATTACAGTGCAGAATAAAACTAGCCGCAGTTGTCGTCCTATTATGTATAGATTTGGAATCAATTTGTGTTTTTTTAAACAGTGATTCAGCTCGTTCATAATAAATGCACGAGCCAGCCTTTGTTGACAGACGTGCTATTGATACGAATGCTATAATTTGTTCTCTTTCTCACCCACAAGCCCTGTCTATGCTGTGTAAATATTGACCTGGGAATCAGCGCCTGAATGTTAATTCCTTCTTTTTTTTTAGAGGGAGCCACAGCCCTCGGTTTCGGCCCCGCCGCATTTCTCCGTCTGCCCAACCTAAATGCCACAATTAGCTGCTCTAAGGGGAATCGATATCCGAGCATAGTACGATTATGAAATTGAAAGCAACGGGCACAGGTGTCCGCGATTACTCCGTTGATAGCGAACAAAATAAACAATGAGCATCTAGCTAAACAACATAACGCGCCTTCTTTCCTACAGGGCCTCAACAACGCCACACCCTCGTGGTCTTCATACCAGCCGTTATCATATCGTCCGGGACATGCAGCTTCCATGTCTAACTGAAAAAAACACCAACAAACAAGAATCGCATAGCTTTTGTGCACAAAATCATCCCCCAAATGTGGGATTGAATATAATATTCGCAGCAGATGTCGAGAATAATAAAATTGCCCCTATAGCACTTCGAGAATGGAAATATTCGCTGCATTTTCTAAGCGTCCAACGACCTCGGGGCTTCTGTTATGATAAAAAAAAAAAGCAAGAGAAGAATGCAGTTGCCAATTGTGTGAATTGTATAGGCATCTCCAATCTGAAAATAGACACTACAATTGAATTGACTGAAGATCTTCCTCCATCTGCGTGCTTTCAGACAAACTCTCGCGTGCGTCTTCAGATTATTTTGATGCTTATTCAAGAAAAAGACAACGCAGATTTTTTTTTTTTTCGAGACTGAGTCGTTTCTCTCCCGTCTCTTTAGGGGGGGGGGGCACAGGGGAGAGGTAAGGGTTGGCACTGCAAGCAAGCCATCCCTGCCAGTGATTCATCGGCAATCCTTCCCGTGATGGCTTCTCGGGTCTCGGAGGGGGAAAGAGGGGATGGGGTGGACCGGTGATTTCGAAGATCTGCTCTGCCCTTCTCCATCTCCTCCCTCATAGCGCCGTGGAGCAATTCCATCTTACAAAATATGTATGAGGTGATTTTCAATAATTCATCGGAATCGGAAGAGGTTTTCAAACACCCCCCTGCTTTAGCCCGATAGAGGCTGGACTGACTGGTTGTGCTGCGCCACCGCAAAGTGCAAACAAGAGATCCTCTGTATAATGGGTGAAGGAGAAGTTGAATGGAATAAAAGCATGGATGGGAAACATGCTGGGACGGACATGAGGTCGAGTACAGAGCAAAATGCCAGTGCACTGACTCGCGCACTGAACCTCAGCAACCGAATCACCAAGGGACGAATTTCATCAAGCTGCTTACAGACTAAACTCAGCTCAGCTCAGTCTTCAGACAAAATTAAGAGCCGCGTGTTCATGTTATGCCGCTTTAGCGTTAATCCTGAGTACTTATTTTGCTGATAAACACAAGTGGGTGTTGGCTGGCAACCAGGGTCCGATTTCAAGATCTTGCAAGATTGGATCTTAGATTGCCGGCGATATATCACAAGAGATGAGTTGAGTTCGATTCACTCGCTTTGGTAGATCGGTAAGAGCTACTCGCTACCTTCACACTCGCACGTCAGGGAACCAATCTTGACAGAAGATTGATGGCGTTGCAGCTAAACGGAGGATTCTAAAAACAGTTTCAAACACACGAAGCATTGATAAACAGCTACAGTTATTATAGCCTTGCTTTTGACGCAAACCAAACGGGGGGAACAATGTTGTATCCGGCTACAGTTTTTATCGAAAACCAAAGCGCAGAATTGTGAGATTTCCTTCCCTGGTGAGGACTGACGAACAGACTCAAGTAACACCGGCTATTATGTATCAGAAATGGAAACATAACGAATTGGAAAGAACTGACATGTCAAAACAAATCCCGGGTCCAATACGAGGGGTCTATTTCATAGACTCCCAAAACTCGCTTATTGCAAGCAAGAATGCTTTCCGGGCGTTTAAAACAGGTTGCCAATCACAAACCCAAGTAAGGTTTTATTAACAAAAGCTCAAAATGATAGAGTCTACAAACTTGGACAATTTTGTTCAGGTTTCTCGGTGGTCTGTTTAATGAAGCAGGCCTATGCATATGATGTTCCCCTTGAATCTGATATATGTATCATTTCTTAAAGAGAAAGGCTGCACTGGACGTCAGACCCTCGAACATCTATAAGATCTATTGCAGTCATTTGTGTCAGTAAGTAGTGAATAATAACTAATGATCTTAGGTCTGGACAACAAGAACCTTTCTCTATAGACAGATTCTATCTTTGGGGAAATGATCAGCTGGGATCGATGTGTAATGTTAGATATGTGTATACATTTGTGACATGAAGTCTGTATAAGCAGTTTGCACTATTTTCGAATACCTCTTCACATTTCAGGAGCAACTCATGGTCATTTGTGGGTTAGGAAGCAAAAACGGTGCAATGTAATATACTGACCAAATTGCGTTTTTTTTATTCTTTTATTGAGGGGGATTTTCTGTGCAGGTGTGCACTATTTGGTTCATTTTACAGTTGGATTGCGGTCTACCCTCCTACCCGGTGAATAATTGAACGACCGTCAGAAGAATGAGAAGATAAATGGAGAGAGGTAGAGATACTGGAGAGAGAGAGAGAGAGAGAGAGAGAGGGAGGGGGAGACAGGGAGGGAGACAGAGAGAGGGGAGGGGGACAGAGAGAGGGGAGGGGGGCAGAGAGAGGGGAGGGAGACAGAGAGAGGGGGAGACAGAGAGAGGGGGAGACAGAAAGGTGGAGAGAGCGAGAGGGAAGGGGAGACAGGGAGGGAGACAGAGAGAGGGGGAGACGGAGAGAGGGGAGGGAGACAGAAAGGTGGAGAGATGGAGAGAGAGATAAAGTGTGAGAAAGATGATGAGAGAGGGGAGAGACAGAGAGAAGGGACCGAGAGAGAGAGAGAGGTAATGTAGGGTGGGCATGGCTTCGACGAAAAGGTGAAACGATCCAATAATCGAAATACATGATAATACACGATATTGCATCGTGTCGGCGCAGTGACGAACACAAGTCAAACATGGCCGCAGTATGCGCAGGTGGGCAATGATTTTTTTCTAGGGCACAGGGTTGACGGAAAGTTAAATTGCTCAAACAAACAGATAGAGTGGAGAGATAGAGAGAGAGAGAGGTGGAGAGAGAGGGGAAGAGAGAGAGAGAGAGAGAGAGAGAGAGAGAGAGAGAGAGAGAGAGATGGAGAGAGAGGGGCAGAGAGAGGGAGAGGGAGATAGAGAGGAGGAGATAGAGAGAGGGGGAGAAATGGATGGGAGAGGGAGAGGGACAGGGACAGGGACAGAGACAGGGACAGGGACAGGGACAGGGACAGAGACTGGGACAGGGACAGGGACAGGGACATGGACAGGGTCACAGGGACAGGGACAGGGACAGGGACAGGGACAGGGACAGGGACAGGGACAGGGACAGAGACAGGGACAGGGACAGGGACAGAGACAGGGACAGGGACAGGGACAGGGACTGGGACATGGACAGGGACGGGGACATGTGCAGGGAGTGAGAGTGAGAGTGAGAGAGAGGGGAGAGAGCGGGGGATATGGAGGTGGTAGACACGACCTGGAAATCAAGCTTATGTGTGCTTCTCTCCGTTTTCCTGGCACAGGGGAAGAGAGTAGGGGTGAGGGGTTGCTAGGGAACGGGGGTAATTGAATCACTGTACCTCGGGAAGGAGGCAAAGGAGGCATCGTGTTTGACTATGCGTTCAAACACGGATCAAATCAAACTAACAGGTCTACGCACCCAGACAGTTTGTTGTCAACACAGTGTCACATGAAGCGTGAACCGAAGTCAACCGATAGCCCCAAAAACACCCCCAAACCTGACATCATTTCACGGCCTATTGTCCGAAACCCAACCAAGGTCGTCATATGTTTGAAGATTTCAGGAGCGTATGACAATTGTACACTGTAGAGATACTGTACAAAACGTGTCTGGCAAACTCGTCCGCCAAACACTTTCATTTGAAAAGGTAGAAGTTTTTCATCAATTTCCTTTGGTGATAATGCATTAATTAATGTTGATGTCAAAAGTGTTATTAGCTAATATTTGGCCGGCGTTGTTCAAAGTACCGTATTAATTGGATATTGCTCAATATTTGTTTTACGGTGGGTGGTTATGGACAATAACGCATAGCTGTTGTTATAGCAATGAAGCATTCAACCTGACATGCACGAAGTAATCTTCCTGATTAGCTATCTGTGATATCGATCATTTCACTCATCATTCTATAGGGGGAGGGGCAGTAGGCCAGGTTTACATGAGGGCATCTGGCCTGTATTATGCAGAGGAACAATACCAATTTGAAGCTGACGCAATGCAAACAACTACGTTGTCTCGGAATAAACGACGCATTCAATTTCCAACCTGTGATATGGCCTAGGGGTAATGTCAACCAGAACAATGAGAGCTTCACCTCGATTTAGAGATGCAGTGACAGAGCTGTTATGCTTATGAACTGAAATGATCCTGAATATGATAGTTGGTCGTATAAATGTTTGTCTGTATAAATGCATATTTACATGTCTATATACGGGTTAGCATGCTTATTAAGTATCCAGTGGGAAGGACTATGTGTGCTGGGGGTCACTTATCTCATTAATTATTCTATTCCGGTTAAAAAAGATCAAAGCGGGCGAATTATCCAAACGCGAAGCTCTGCAACCCATTATACCCTCATCTTGTGCAAGGCGAAGAGAATTTCTGGAATGGAGATTGAATTAAAATATATATGGGCGAGGGCAATTCGCAGTGCCCAGCGTCTGAACCAATGGCATTATGGACACAGTCCGGAGGGAAAGGGACGCGGAGAGAAAATAGCCCAACACAATGCGAAACTCAATCCGTATTCAATGATCGCGTGCAGCGTGCAGGGTATACATTGTATATAACGGTATAGATGAACCGATATAACTGCACGCGGTGCTTAATATACCGGTACGCTTGGGGGACGGTCATCAGCTACAAGGCTGTCTGTGGACAGTGAAAACAAAGTGGGTC
This sequence comes from Luidia sarsii, assembly GCA_949987565.1. NCBI lineage: Eukaryota > Metazoa > Echinodermata > Asteroidea > Paxillosida > Luidiidae > Luidia > Luidia sarsii. Next base: position 1,564,439 of record OX465107.1, read on the forward strand.
GTATGGTCGAGGAGGCTCAACACATTATGACCCAAACAGCGCCATTGGGGTTTCCAGCATCGGCCCCAAATGATAATTTGACCCCACCCCCTCGTTTTCGCCAATCAAGTCCGGACAGATTCCTCGATAACGGGACCCTATAGGATTTGAATTGTACATTAAGATCATGATTATCATAATAGATTTTTAATGTGTGTAATGTGATTCAAGTTTCTTTGTGTACAGCGCATTGAGGAATCTTAGATTCATAATGCGCTATACAAAGGCAGTTTATTATTATCATTTTTAGGACTAGAGACGGGGCTGTCTAGTAAGCACACAGGAAGAAGCAAGCACAGAGGGGAAATTGGTAGAAATGACGTCAACAACGGAAAAAAACATGTCTGGAGGGAAGAAAATCCAAGGACGGAAGAAGATTCAATGCCAGTAAGATGGAAATCAAGCCCAAAATGACAAATACAGACGAGAGGAATTCTAAGCAAAACAACTCACAGTATGCAATACGTAAATACACATAGACCTTGGCCAACTGTATTTCATTAATTTGGAAGGCATCATAAATAGTGAAGGGGAAAAATGGACGAAAACTCCTTTCCAAACGAAATGGCCTTTCATGAAATAAAGACGGAACTTCTTTTGAAAATAATAACTGATCAGTAAATCATTAATTTCATGAAAAGGTGAACGGTAATTAAAATAAAGTATTTGCAGATGTTTACAGTTTTTTACAATGTATAGGGTTGGTTAAAAGAAACTCTGAAAGCTTTTACGAGAACCACGTAAGAACCGGTCATGAACCACACAGGGATATCATTTCAACTGCAAAGATATAGCCGGAACCACACAGTAAACATCGTTGGAAAACATCGCTTGCCTCACTCTCGGTCTGGATTTATCTGAAATGTTGGGATTTTCTGATTGATTTTAGCCAACACAATGGAACAGTTCGGGTTTTGCTGCCCTGCTGTTATTTTGATCAATACCGATCGAAATGTTGGGTAAATATTATCCCACAAGTGCATGAGAATCATCATGGGACCCACATAGACCACAAATAACTTTATTATGAAATTAACAGGAGCCAAGCATGCAGAGACCACGCAGGAACCACGCAGGAAGTGCGCGGGGACCATGCACTAACCACACAGGAACCAGGCAGGAACCAGGCAGGAACCAGGCAGGAACCAGGCAGGAACCAGGCAGGAACCACACAGGAACCAGGCAGGAACCAGGCAGGAACCACACAGGAACCAGGCAGGAACCAGGCAGGAACCACACAGGAACCAGGCAGGAACCAGGCAGGAACCACGGAGGAACCAGGCAGGAACCACACAGGAACCAGGCAGGAATTAGGCAGGAACCACACAGGAACCAGGCAGGAACCAGGCAGGAACCACACAGGAACCAGGCAGGAACCAGGCAGGAACCACGGAGGAACCACACAGGAACCACACAGGAACCAGGCAGGAATTAGGCAGGAACCACGGAGGAACCAGGCAGGAACCACACAGGAACCACACAGGAACCAGGCAGGAACCAGGCAGGAACCAGGCAGGAACCACACAGGAACCAGGCAGGAACCACGGAGGAACAAGGCAGGAACCACACAGGAACCACACAGGAACCAGGCAGGAACCAGGCAGGAACCAGGCAGGAACCACACAGGAACCAGGCAGGAACCACGCAGTAACCAGGCAGGAACCACGCAGGAACCAGACAGGAACCAGGCAGGAACCAGGCAGGAACCACGCAGGAACCACACAGAAACCAGGCAGGAACCAGGCAGGAACCACGGAGGAACCAGGCAGGAACAACGCAGGAACCAGGCAGGAACCACACAGAAACCACGCAGGAACCACGCAGGAACCAGGCAGGAACCAGGCAGGAACCAGACAGGAACCAGGCAGGAACCAGGCAGGAACCAGGCAGGAACCAGGCAGGAACCACACAGAAACCAGGCAGGAACCAGGCAGGAACCACGGAGGAACCAGGCAGGAACAACGCAGGAACCAGGCAGGAACTACAGGAACCATCTACAAGAAACAGTTCCTCCACAGCTACACTTCCACCACAACCACTGTCACTTCCCCCAACGTAAACCACTACAGCATCAGTGAATGTCTCTCCAAGGTCGGGCGGACAGTCGGCGTCATGGTTCGAGCATGGATCGAACATCCCAATCCCAGGGTTCGCTATCCTCTGCACACATGTCGGTGACAACCGAATGCTAATTGATTCACTAACGTGAGTCTCGATGGAATCACGGTTCCGTGCGCACGGTATACACGCAGCACGACGGGCATGCAGGGATTATCATCTGCCGAGGATTGAGGAGCGGCTGACATTGTTGTTTTTCTATTAAAGGGAGCATAATGTACCAAGCACATTTCCAGACACCGGAAATGTCGCTGAAATCTCAGCTTCGCAGCGGGACAAAGCCTTGTTTGAGAGGAGAGTGCATTGGGAGCTAACATCCACAACCCCTAGATGGCGACCGGAAACTAATTAGCAGAAGTTTCTTCAACGCCTACTCCATCAGAGAGAGAGAAAAAGGAAATACAGCGGAAGAGACAGAACGAGACAGTGAGAAAGACAGATAAAAATAGAAAGAGAAAGAGGGAGGGAGAGAAAGACAGAGAGGGAGAGGCGGAGAGAAAGAGTAGAGACGAGGAGGAGAGACAGAGAAAGAGGAAGAGTAGAGAGGGCAGAGACAGAGGACAGAGAGTGAAAGTGCACCACAACCGCCTATGCCACAGCACTGAGCAGGCGAGAGTTCGAATACCACCCACAGCCATCGTTTTAATTGCGCCGCAAGTTGACAAAGTGCACATTAACAAAGGCGGTCCCCTTTGGCTGTGCACTCGTGGGACGTCATAGCGGGCCCATGGCGCTGGTCGCCATAAATTGGACGAGCAAATGCAATAGCGTCACCTGGTGCCGCTGTACGCGGTTATATGGGCAGGGTTATAAGCGCAGGGTTATATGCGCAGGGTTATATGCACAGGGTTATATGCAGTATGCACAGTGTTATATGCACAGGGTTATATGCGCAGGGTTATATGCACAGGGTTATTTGCACAGGGTTATATGCGCAGGGTTATATGGGCAGGGTTATATGCACAGGGTTATATGCGCAGGGTTATATGCACAGGGTTATATGCGCAGGGTTATATGCGCAGGGTTATATGGGCAGGGTTATATGCACAGGGTTATATGCGCAGGGTTATATGCGCAGGGTTATATGGGCAGGGTTATATGCACAGGGTTATATGCACAGGGTTATATGGGCAGGGTTATATGCACAGGGTTATATGCGCAGGGTTATATGCGCAGGGTTATATGGGCAGGGTTATATGCACAGGGTTATATGCACAGGGTTATATGGGCAGGGTTATATGCACAGGGTTATATGCACAGGGTTATATGGGCAGGGTTATATGCACAGGGTTATATGCGCAGGGTTATATGGGCAGGGTTATATGGGCAGGGTTATATGCACAGGGTTATATGCACAGGGTTATATGGGCAGGGTTATATGCACAGGGTTATATGCGCAGGGTTATATGCACAGGGTTATATGGGCAGGGTTATATGCACAGGGTTATATGCACAGGGTTATATGGGCAGGGTTATATGCACAGGGTTATATGCGCAGGGTTATATGGGCAGGGTTATATGCGCAGGGTTATATGCACAGGGTTATATGCGCAGGGTTATATGCACAGGGTTATATGCGCAGGGTTATATGCGCAGGGTTATATGCACAGGGTTATATGCGCACGGTTATATGGGCAGGGTTATATGCACAGGGTTATATGCACAGGGTTATAATGGCCACAGCGGTGCACGCGAGGCTCTCATGGGTACAAATGGCGTTCCGAATCACCGGGACCGTTCACGTTTCTAAGTGTCAGCTCACCGTGGACGGAACAAGATGGGGAACCAGCTCGCTTTCCTCCATGATTTTATGTGAAGCTTCTCCCACGGCCTATACCAAAATGAGCCCGGCTCTCATGACTGTATTCACAGCCGTGCCAAATGCAAGTCTTTCAAACAGATTATTAATACATGTGTACCACCTGAGATCGCCAATATCTTTCCATAGTGATAACAACAACCAGCCTGACGAAGTTAGGCGATTCTCGAAATGATAATTCCGCCTTCAAAAAGGGGGGCACATAATTGGTATAAGTGATTTCACAATTGAGAAACCGAATAAAGGTATGGACGATTTGCTGAAAGCCCGTGGTGGATAAATTCCAGGTCTCTACCCTTGATGCTTCATCGTATACCATCTATCACCAACGGGCATATAATTCCCGGGCTCCAATTCAATGGGTTTTCAGCGGTGTAGGTGCAGTGCAATTCAACTGGCGGCCTGTTTACAAAGGGAAGTGATTGCAGCGTGTATATATCGCCATGTCCTTTTTTGCCGGCGCAAACGGACGGCCGCTTCGTTACAGATCGCATCTTTCCGTCGGGGAGGGGAACGGGGATTCATCACCGCTGCATGGTCTCATAGATACGTCCAAGGCCAAGCCAACCAAAAGAGACATCTGCATGGTACAAAATTGGTTATAATTGCTCGGCACATACGTGACTGCGGACGGAGAATCGCTGATTCCCTGTTTCGCTATCGCTGTTATACCATCAAAGCTATCGTGCAAGGGGAATAAGATCACTCCCTACCCCCTCACTCCCTGTCTCCCTCTCCGAATCCTCCGTTGCTAAGTTACTCCCCCTGCGAATATCAATGACGAAGTATAGCTATTGGGAGGATGGGTCTGACGCGTGAGAGTTTTCGGCGTTTGGGGATTTCTTGTATGTTTTTATGTCCGTACGCTCTGGCGGTGTGATGCACTTCTAGGCAGTATAATAGATACACAAAAGGGGCTGCATTGGCGGGGCGGTTGCGGCAAGGCTGCAAATTAAGATGAGTGCAAGGTGGCGGGAAAGAAACAACAGAAGAAAAACTCTAGCACCCGACCGCCTCCTCCTCCCCCGAGGTGAGACACGCTCATAGTTGAACAGACGCAAGGACGCATTGACTTGATTATCAGAAGCATAAGCCTCAGGGGAAGGGGGAGGGACGAGGTTGAAAAAATTGTAAAATAATTGTTAAGTTCCAGCCCTCTGACTCTGCATGGTTCTTACCCCCCCCCCAACCTAACGGTTTTGAGACCAGGTTTGGCGGCGTAGGCTGGAGAGAGACGATTAAATTTGTAGCGCAGCGCGCTAACGATGTCGATTTGTTCTCTGGCAAACCTGATTGTAGGAGAGTTTTCAAGGAACTTTTGGTGCTTAGGCCAAACTGACCCCTGGCACTTAAAGGCCAGGTGTGTATAATTTTGTGGGAGTGTAGTCTGGTTCTGCGTCGATGTTTAATAGCTGCGGCGTGTGTCCAGTGTTCTGGAAAGATGTCAATTTTCCGGCTTGAATTTGCCGTCTACTTGGTGAGCACATTTTTGGAAATGCAGCTGCCTTTGCATCGCGAAATGTGTTATCGCAGTTTGCTTCATCGCGAGTACCAACTGCACGTTTTCTTAGCACCTTCAGGCGTTTGGGGCGGCAGGAGACCATGAAAAAGTCGCTTTTGTATGGCGCTTTCAGATTGATTCGTGTTCGGAAAGTGGCGGCAGTCCGAACTAATTTATTTAAGTAGTCTCACTGAGGCAGAGGCAGGGGCAGGGGCAGGAGCAGGGACATGGGCAGGAATAGAGAGGCAGAGTCAGAGCCAGAGGCAGAGGCAGAGGCCGAGGCAGGGGCAGAGGCAGAGAGAGAGAGTGAGACAGAGGCAGAGGCAGGGGCAGAGGCAGAAGCAGGGACATGGGTAGAGGCAAAGGCAGAGGCAGAGACAAGGGTAGAGGCAGAGGCAGGGACAGAGGCAGAGGCAGGGGCAGGGGCAGGGGCAGAGGCAGAGGCAGAGGCAGAGGCAGAGGCAGAGGCAGAGGCAGAGGCAGAGGCAGAGGCAGGGGCAGGAGCAGGAGCAGGGGCAGGGGCAGGGGCAGGGGCAGGGGCAGGGGCAGGGGCAGGGGCAGGGAGGCAGAGGCAGAGGCAGAGGCAGAGGCAGAGGCAGGGGCAGGGGCAGGAGCAGGAGCAGGAGCAGGGGCAGGGGCAGGGGCAGGGGCAGGGGCAGGGGCAGGGGCAGGGGCAGGGGCAGGGAGGCAGATGCAAAGGCAGAGGCAGTGACAGGGGAAGAGGCAGAGGCAGAGACAAGGGTAGAGGCAGAGGCAGGGGCAGGGGCAGGGGCAGGGAGGCAGATGCAAAGGCAGAGGCAGTGACAGGGGTAGAGGCAAGGGTATAGAGGCAGAGTCAGGCGTAAAGCTACAGCCACAGCCAAATCCCTGAGTCATGGTGTCAAGAAGACTGACGCCAAATGATACCAGCACAAGAACTGAGACAACAGCAGGAACGGGTGTGAGACCTCGCGCCCAACCTGCAGTGGGACGGGCACGGTAGGCATATATCACTGACGGGTGTAAAACCCATAGCGTAACGGCGACGAAAGGGAGAAGGGGAGGGGAAAGAGAGAGAGAGAGGGATGTAGCGAAGTGTCTTTAATCAAATTGATCAAATTCAATTCCTGGCTAGACTGGGGGGCGTGGGGCGGTGGGGGGCGCGTGCAGTGCTCAGAGGCACGAGTATAAATCATCTTTAACTCTGTTTGCTCGCACGTACGGGATGGGTGCAAAAGGCGGTGGAATTGTTGGAGTACAGACCCGTCAGTTCATAAACGGACGGGTTGCATGCCCTCGACAACATTACCTCTCGTGTTGTGATGCGATGACAACAGCATTGACGATGTGCACGGGGCAGGAGTGCGCATGCCCACGTCATGTTTCCATGTTTTCCATTGCCAGAGGCGATAAGAACGATGCGGTAAGCAGTGACAACAAACGACCATCTCCAGGGAGTTTTTTCTTATTTTTTGGCGCATTTTTCACAACCGTAAATAAAGCAAGCCTAGCCCTTCGGCCCTTAGCCTTATATGACGTCGTGAATCTGAATATTCAAACGAGCAAAGCTGTCGTCTAGGCCGAGAACTCGACCGAATCCCGGGTCTGCTTGTTGTCTTTCTCTAAGAGTCCTTCTTCATTTAATTTTTTTTCGAGAATTTAGAGAGCCCTACTTTGCATGCAGAACCTTCCGGTCCGTCTCTGATCGACATGCCCAGCCCTGTCACTTTGGAGGGCTATGAATTTCGGTCATTTTAAGTCGATAAGCAGTTTGGAACGTTTGGGAATTGCATTCAGTCAATGCAATTCATATTTCGGTCATCTTTGATCAGAATCAAATTGTGGCTTGGCCGCAAAATGATGAGCGATGAGACCATGCAGCGACGGCCGAAAGACGCACGAGGATTACCCCGCATAGAAGAACGCTTTCCTATCTGCTTCATTTTTTAAAATAAATATCACGGCCCTGCGTCTGCACTCTCCCTGGCACGAGATATTCGCCGTTCCCGAGGGCGGGTTTGAATTGATTTTTTTCCACTCACCGACCGAGAGAAAATCTAGAACCCAAAGCATGCAGGCTTCATCCCTGCTCACGCTTGCACAACACGGATAGATATTACACGCTGAACTCCCAGCGCGTACGTTTCGCAGCTACATCGACGCACCTCGCAGACACTCGATACCCTGTTCAAACGGTGCGTCAAAGCAGGGATTGAATGGGCGATGAGAAACTAAGGGGGGAGGGGAGACGTGGATTGTGGAAGACGTAAATGTCGGAGGGCTGAGTTGATCTCTCTGAGGCTTGGAGGACTCAGAGGTGTCACATTATGCTTCTGTCCAGTGAATGTAACCAAGAAAACCCTTGTCAAAAATGATACTGTTTTTAAGGAAATATGACCTGGGGAAAGATTACATTAAAAGAGAGAGAGAGGGAGAAGACAAAATGCTAATCACAGGATTTATTGCATCCATCCAAATTGCTGGTAGACCGTTGTTTTTGTGTGTTTAATACACACTTGTCATTTGATCGTTCCCAGCACGAACCTGTCAAGGCCTCAGAGTCACACACCCTTGACAACTCGTTGTAACGGAAGGACGTCCCAGGTATATATGTAAATATTCCTCCGCCAGCGAACCGATGTAATCAAACTAATCAGGTGCACCTTTAATTAAGTGACAGTCTACACCTAGCCCTGTCACTCGACCCGCAGGAGGGACGAAACTGAGGCACCTCCAGCCCTGTCTAAGAAACCTTCTTTTGAAAGTATAACGATGGAGATACCGACGGTTCAATAACTCACTGAGGAGCCCGTCTCGTCTCCTCTTGCCGCGTTCCTGCCACGCTGTGTCCGTGCTGGACTTAATTAAAACCCGCCACCCACGGGTGAAGACTAATAAAGATGGGGTTCTTATACGAGTTAGGACCGCTGTGATAACAAAGTATCCAGATTGCGGGGTGTGGGTTTTTTGTACGCGGCTGGAGAGGGGAGCATGACTCACGCAATGCCATCCGACAGCACGATCCGGCGACGATCCGATCAAGATCCGACAACGATATGACCACGGTCCGATTTCGATCCGACCGAGGCTCGACTACGATTTGACCATCGAACCGACCACTTTCCGATCACGGTCCGGTCACGTTCCGATCGTGTTCCGACCACTGCGCATGGCGCGTCGCGGGGTCACCTTGGTGGTCAACTGTAGTATCATGTAGTTTAGTTATTGATTATTTAAAGTGATATACAAAAATGTTGCAAACTGCTTACTAACTAAAATTACCAAAATGCAAATCTTAAAATTTAGTGGGTCTGACGTTTCGATCCTAGCAGGACCTTTCTCAAAAGCAGAGTTATTCACAAATTTGGCTTAGTTATTCACAAATTTGTCTTAGTTATTCACAAATTTGTCTTAATTATTCACAAATTTGTCTTAGTTATTCACAAATTTGTCTTAGTTATTCACAAATTTGTCTTAGTTATTCACAAATTTGTCTTAGTTATTCACAAATTTGGCTTTAGTCATGGGGAAACTGGTAACAAAAGGCAAGACCCATATCATCATTGTGTGAAAACCTTTGCTTGTTTGGGGGGCACCGTGACAGAATTTAGCTTGCTTGCCGGAGTACGAGGCGGACTGACCGTGGCCGTCGGTCTGAGACCGCCGGCCCGCCGTCGCCCCACGCCCGCCCACGTCGACCCGACACGCGCTGCGTAGATCGGGTCGAGGACGATGATTCGGCAGTCACCCGTGCCTCGGGATCAGAATGGTTGGTGGGTGGGTGGGTTGAGTGAGTAGAGGGAGGCTGGGTTTTGATGGGCGGCAAGGTCTTGCATTTCAGTGATCAGCAGCGGTTATGATTATAAACCCCGACCTCAATCATCTGACGTGCAGGGCGAGAGGGGAAATGGATTAATCAAGCGACGGGTGTAAAAACAAACAGTCCACCCCACTCAGGGGAGGAAATAGATTGTGAAGCAGTCAGAGATGAAAGTATTGAAGAGTGACAGGCCATCTTCTCCAACTAATTCTTCAGGGTTATGGAATGACAAGCATCACCGGTCGTGAAGTTCGTACAAGCCACATGCCTACGGTATAGCTTGTGTTGATTACAATATTTTTAAAATGAGAGTGCATATACTCGCAGCGACACATTTTTTTACAATTTTGCTGGGATCAAAACGTCAGGCTCTCTGAATTTGTTGAGATTCTGAAGAAAAAAAATGCAAACTCGGATGGAAAAACCCATCCTGATCAAATGTCTATAATTATACATTGCCTTGTGGATCAACTGACATAATTATATGGACAAAGAAAGTTTGAGTTCGTTATGCACTGAGTTGAACCCAATAGTTCAAAATTCTTCGCTTGTCCTCAACCATCCATACATTCATAATCATAAGTTTCAATGAATACTCATCTTCAACAATGAGTTAATGACAAGAGTGCTTTGGGCCCCAAACGGTCCCCTGTAGGCACAAACGTCCAACGGTAATTACTTCCAAGATAGATCCATTGGCCGTGAAGAAAATACCCTATGCAGCGTGCACCGTGGAGAGTTATATGAGAAACCATCTTTCTCTAAATGAAATCTGTATCGATCGATCGATCCACACAGTAGAGAAAGCATAGGGGTAAAGGTTGATCATGCAAATGTGAATTACATGATACAGTGGCGTCATAAGATGGTACAATCCCATCTTGATGCATGGGAAGCCTGATGTGAATGTTTCATCGTGGACGGTCAAAATCTTCATTCTGGTATATTCCAGTAAAAGACTTTTCCGTTGTGCACAACAACATGATGACGACAGCAACAACAACAACAGCACTGTTTGAATGCTTTGTTTCAAGGCAGGAATGCTCCGTCTCACAAACGAATGAAACACGGAATGAAATGAAGGATCTAATTACTCAAGGTAGACAGTGCGACCAATTATAAATGTTGAAAAAGTACAGAAATTAATGGCAGAAAATCCACGGACAAAAACGTTCAGCCTCTGTACACGTTATATAATAATAAGAAAATCATACCGGTAATTAACGAGCTTGATTGGCTGTGTGTTTCTCTTTCTGTATACGCGTCTTTCAAAACCACTTACCAACCATCCAATATTCCCAATTCACACTGTTAACAATCCATGTTAATGTGAACGATCACTGAAACGATGAGAACTTATTAATGATATACTGTGCGGTGAGGGAATCGCACCACGGGGTGTCATAGACCATTATTTTCAGTTGCTCGAGGTTAACCATGGGTTAACAGACCGACACAAATCTATAACTGCAGTGAACTTGCGAGTTTCCATCGAAAAATAGAAATCAGAAGGGCTGGGACCCTTTGGTTCTGTATAAGAACAGCTCAGATTTAGTGTGGAGGTTCCTCTACAGCATAATCAACCACGAAGCAACGCAGTACATGCACCAATTCCAACCACACACATGCTAGTGGTAGACAGTCATCTTAAAGCAATCTCTTCTGGTACGCGGTAGTTTCATCGGCCTTTGGTATTCAGGTATTTAATCGGGCACCTGACGTGAGCCCTAACCTATATTGCAACACCACATGGCTTGTCGTTCACCATTATCTAGATTACATCTGCCCAGGACAGGTCTTCATTTGAACATGGTTACAGCGGCGCAAAGTACTGTGTCCAAGGGTCCAAGGGTGCATGCGACGAGACAGTGGGCAATCGGCCGGGTGGCTGCGCCTCTCAAGAATGAGTCGATGCATCTCGCACGGCCCGAGGCACACACCGTGCACAACGGTCCAACGGACTCGCACACGGACGCTTCGAGAAAATCGATCAGGCCTTGCACCGCACGGCGGTTACATTACTCTAAGCCATTGCAAAAGCCAAGTGAGTACCGGTATATATGTATCTATCCTTAAGGCTGCTCGCTTAACATCTCGCAGAAGGAAGACACTGTAAATCAACGCCATTCAAGGTCGTGCCCCAGTTACAGCTGGGAAGAGCTACCGTATGGTATACAGGCTGCATGCAAACTGGGATAGACAGAATATATCTACCCCAATAATATGGTAGAACTAGAAGTGACGCAACAGTTGAAATGGTGATTATAAAGAGGGGATAGATGCACCTTCACACGAGAAAACAATCCATTTGGAATAATGACAGGGTTTCATCTGAAACTCAGAGCTGATATCTTTATCCGACAAGGTACAGGGCTGTACATTTGTAGAACAAGAACTAAGCTAATACTTCCCTCAAGTGTAAATAGATTTATCATTCGTGCCCTCTTCTTATACGGGCACTTGGTGTTACACGGTCGAAGTTCCAACTGACAACCAAAAGTGTCTTTTGCTCCTACCTTCTCCTCCTTGGTTAGTTTGTACCGATTCATGTCGGGCTCTCCCCCGCCGGTGTGGACGAAGGAAGGCATTCTCTCAGACCTCTCAGACCGAAAGGAGTGCCGGCAAACAAAAAACTTCCCTTAAATCCGATCCAAGACGAGACAGGGATCCGCTATAGTTGATAGAGATTTCGGGGGCCGACGTAGACTTGTACGAGGTCGTGTGTTAGGTTACGTTAGCGTAAACAGTGCAACCATTGTCATGAGTGATCTCCGACGAAAGGTCTCATAGTGGGACCTCCTATCCAGCCCGGTCCGTCCCACAAGACGGAGAGAGTCCTCTCCATGTAAGAGGTATTGTTCGGGGATATTGATCTCGCCTCTTTTGTGGGCGTGGGTGAGGCATCACCCCGTGCGAAGACTACACGCGGTGAGAGAAGTCGGGGCCATTGTGTTCAAAGATACCGGTTAAGTGCCCCACTCAAGACCCCCACCCTCCCCCTCCCCCTCCCCAACTGAAATAGCCGCACACTCAGCAAAAAGGAGCACCAAGGAGAGCCTTGAAGGTTGCCAAAATGGAGAGATGGAAGAGAGAGGGGAGGATGGTTCCATGATTTGATAAGAAAACCTATGGGCGCGGAATAATTAATTGGAGGGGAGCAGCAGCCGCTGATGAAACGGTGAGGGAAAATGTGCGTCATTTCTGAAAGAAAAAGCTTCGTCCACTCTTTCAACTCAAGAGGCCACCCCAACTCTTCCAGACTCGGAGGCTTACGCTGATCCAGCGGAAGCACCGTACAGCCGCCTTTAATTACATAGATTCGGCAACCAGCCATTTCTCTGTTTGGGGCAGGGAGGTCGTTTCACGCTTGGGTTGACTGTCTATAGTGGCAGACGCACCCTGCCAAGAAGCACTTTGGAGGTTGACCTTCATCGGCTTAGCGATCAGTTTTACTGGTAGGCAGAAGAGAGCTAGCTGGCGCCGATGACACGGAAATCACCGTGAAAAAAGAGCGTTGTGAAAAAATGGTTTGGGTGGTATCGTTTTTCCAAAATACTTGAACAGGAATTTTAACCGAAATAGGTTTGTGTGTGTGTGTGCGGTTTACTTAAAACCATAACCGGCATGGAACCACAACTAACCACACATTTTTTTCCCTTTGGGAGGATAAGGGCCATGCACAAGGACATTCCACAGCAGGGTTTTTGTGGTGACCTGTGGTATGTGAGCCTACACCCCTGTGGGCACTGTGGTAAATTGCGGTATACAGTGTGTGTCCTGTGCGGGAGGTGCACTTGTATGATTTGTATTGGTCAATACGATGTTACCCGTTGATATTTTGACCAGTCTTGGTCAGAGAGTTGGTAAGATTAGATTACCCGACATCTTTTTGCAGTTCTGTATCTGCGTAAAGGAAGGATTAGAATGCTCTCAGTCCATGGACTCGTTTGATGAGACACCCTGTTACAGCGGAAACCGTCAATCTCGTTCACATCGTTGGCCAACTCAGCCACAATGAGTATGGCGCGTATAATTATACACCGTTGCTTCTCTCGTGCCCGGCAATGTCAGCACTTTGGGAGAGTCCTACCTATCGTGGCCCGTGTCTACTACTACAGTCCTGAGCCTATCCGTGTATTTGGGCAATGATTTACCACCATTAGGGTCAACATTGGTCCAAATATTAACTGGTGACATCTTCAGACAATGATCTAGCTGTTGGACTGTGTTGATCCAGATCAGTGAGGCCTACAAACTCCCAGGACTTCTCATGAAACCAGTCCTGCCGTCGATTTCACACTCCATACGGCCTGTCACAACTTACGATGGGTTATCCATCGTAAGGCTGAGTTATGATGCATTTGTAAGGCTTTGTGAAATCCAACCCAGGTGTTTTGATCGATGCTTTTCATCTCAGCATCTCTTGGATGTGACAGTGACTGATTGAGCTGCCAATGCCACGTGCAAAACGTTGTTCACACACGACGACTCGACGAATTCAAGGGCCAACAAAATCCATTTCGGCTAAATCTGCCAGTTGAGTTTATCCTATGGGAACTATTCTCTTCACGCATTTCATTAGAGACACTTTAAAACAGTCAACGATGGTTATCACTGTTCGGATATCGGAACTACTCCCTTCAAAGAGGGGTTCGTTCACGCGAACCCTGTTTGTTCACTATGCTATCCAGACCGTCCGCATCTCTCCCCCAACAACACATTATTATTGGAAGGATGTCGACATCACTGAAGGAAAAATACATTTATTCACGCGCAGAAGTAATCTGCACTGCACGCGTGCTGAGCAATAAAGTGCATCCGTCTATACATTAGTGATTTCCCGCATGTCATGCCGTACTTGGCACGTCAAGTGGAAAGCCGACAGATTCCCCCCTTTTCTCTGCCCTTTCTAAGAGATCGAACTGGCGACTATGCTCGAGCAGGATGCAAGGCCGAAGTCCTCTCTCAGTCAGCGACGAGAGAAGACCCTTGCGGACATGAGAGCTTATATACACGCTTCCCCCTGTGAGGAAATCAGAGACATTCGAGGGGACGGCACGCCGCTTGTTGTCAGCCTGGGATACACGCCGCACACGAATCTATGGCATTAACGCCAATAGAGACATCTCCCGTAGAAAGGATGTAATCTCTTGTAAGCAACACGCGTGCATGCACCGATAGGGGAGGCTGGTGGCGGCTGGCGACCAGGGAAATTAAAGTGACGAGGTGACCGGATTTACAGCAGAATCTTCAGACAGAGCCTCTGAGCTAGACATCTTAATCACCGCGGCAAACATTCTCCCCTTGGGCAGAGGGGGGGGGGGAAATGACCATCCAATTCGGAAACGACCAAACTGGGCCAAATGGCAAAATTGGCGGCGTCATTAATAACTAATTAAGAGAGCAGTTCGACGACCCTTTATTTAGGGGGAGGGGGCAGGACTGGTGGAGACTGCAATTCGTCAAAATGCCGACCCACCCACTCACTCCTGCCCGCAGCAATAATGCACTTAATTTCCATGCGCTACAGACCGTGTCCCACTCTCAATAAAAAAAGAGACAGTTAACTCATTAGAAATTACTCGTCGGAATGCAGTTCACGGAGAAATCCCACATTATCCCTCACATACAATTTCCATGTTGCACAACAGATGGTAGTAGTGCATAATGTACAGGGTATTATCCAGCAGTATTCCCTTCCTCTCTCGATCTCCCGTATCCGTGTGTTTCCACCGCGACCATTCCCCGTTCCATAACCGTATCTCCCGCATGACCCACAGATTGGAGCGGTCAGTAAACAAGCATGCATGATGCACCACGGGGACGATTGATTTCACACGGTGACACCAGGACTCGGTGCCACTGGATCCCGTATCTAAATAAAACACATTGCCCCCAACACGAATAACACCCAAATCCCAATTGTATTACAGGCCTGGTATTCACACGTTGAGAACTGCCCTCAACATTTTTCAGAAGGGACCGTATTTTGGACAAAAGGTATTCAAACATTTAGGCCTATATGCAAGGGGAAAACAGAAAACCTCTTAGGATTCCATTAGTCTTCGATGGCTACAGATAAAAGGGTTCCGCACTCCGAAGGGAAAATTTCTTTAAAGCGCTGTCTTGTTTAACACTAAACTAATGGTGTTTAATTTAGACCCCATAATAAGAGCATTCATTCTTTCTTTCTTTCTCTCTCTCTTTTTTTTTACGAAAACAAGCTTTTAAAATCACGTGATACATTGAAGTCGTTGGGTTTTCCCTGTCCTAGGACTAGGCAGAACGATTTCAGGGCCTCCAGACAAAATTATGATGTTCTCTCACCGGTGAAAAGGCAAGTCGGAGTGCCAACGGAGAGTTTGGTAACAATAAAATCGTCTTTGTCGCTGCTAAGTGAATTCAGGTCATCCGATTTCTGTCCACTGAACGCCCAACTGTTGAATGTGACCGACTTTGACAGATGATTGCTAAACGGATCAATACCAGTAAGAGGGAATAATTTTTTTTTCGGCGGGGGGGGGGGGCACAGCTGATGCGAGGCTGGTACACATTTTTAAACCGAACCTAAGCCTACAACGGCATCACAAATTGAAAATAACACCAGGAAAATAAACCAGAAAAATAGATAACCATAAATAAAGGACATTGAATTTTCCATCAATGACCGGCAACAAAAACCATTCCACTACAATTTGAACCCGAGCCTCCTGATTAAACATACCAGCATTCACCACCTGAGCAGGCTGAGCTACCCAACTCGTTCGCTAATTAGAATGCATTTTCAAGAATTTTCCATCAATTAATCAACGACGCCCCCAGCGCAAAAAACACCAACGCTTGACCTATATTTAAACATGAGGCTCTTGTTTAGCATACCAGCGTTTCTGAAACTCCAGCTCGTGAATTTATCAGAATGCATAATTAATTGAATGATTAATGAAGTGAAATACATACGTTACAATAGAATGAAGGAAAATATCTTGAAATGTTTCATCATTTAATTTGTGAGCCCCCCAAAAAACCCATCCAGGCCAGGACCTGTTTTCGCTTTAGCCGAATACAACTATAGTTGATTTCATGAGGTTCTTACAGCAGTGATCGACAGACCTGCCTGGTGGATCAGGAAGGTGTAAGCCTCACCTGCGCTCAGACCCCCACCCCCCTCCCCCCGACGACCATCCAGGTGAGGGAACGAATGAATGCATGAATGAAATAGTTGATTGAAATGAAGGATTGAGTGAGTGGGGGAACACCGAGTAGAACAGAGAGCGACTGACCGTGTTGAGTTCCACGTGGACCACTCCCTCCTTCTGCTTGTTGTTGATGAGCTGCTGCTGGGCATTCTTGGCCTTCATCGCCTTCTTCTCCCGTCTCAGGAGGTGGCCCAGAGCCGAGGAGTGGCTCGAGCTGCCCGTGCTCACTTGGTTCATGGTGTCGCCGGGACGGGACGTGCCGGGACCGGGCCCTTGTCCAACGCCGCGGGGGTGGCGGTGACCCTCAGTCGGTCCCAATCCTCGGAGTCCAACCTGTGAAGTGGTACATGGTGGGGAGACCACAATAACATCGTCAAATCCGCATCTGTGAAACGGGCTTGGAATCAGAAATCTGACCATGCACTTACTCACTGGTAGCCATTCTCAGCCTCTGCTATCTCCCCGTTGCATCGATCCGCATGCTATATCTCCCCGTTGCATCGGTCCGCGCGCAATTGTGTACTGTACATTATTAACATTTTTTCTCTTTATGCGGATTCATTCGAACATTTCAACAGGACTGGCGATTGGATTCGGCGAAAGTTATTCAGCGCAGGTGAGCTGCCCTCGCCCCATCGTCGGAATCCCAGCTACGGTACCATGTTGCTACAACTGCATGTCTTTCAGAAACACACCACCAAACAACAACAACAACTGCAACAACAACAACAACAACAACAACAACAACAACAACAACAACAACAACAACAACAACAACTACTACTACAACAACGCGGCGTATTCTCTCTGCAAATCAAACGGTACAAATATCACCTTCAGTCCAGAGTGGATGATCTCCATAACGTGGTTTTATAACTGGAGTCGATCGGGCTGTGATAGACGTATGATTTGTCGACGACGACAACAACGACAGCAAAAAAACGACCGGTGAATTTCTGTCTGGTCTCGGTCCGCTAGGATTGGGCCAGTCTGGTGCACGCCCAATATGCAGATCGTGAAATCGCTAATAATGCGCCTCGTGTAGTTGGTGGTACATTGTATTCGGAGACATGATCCCAGGGGTTCATTATTATTCTCAATGCACCATAGGCCTACATGTAAATTTGATATTTGAACGGCCAAATACTACATGGGTAGACTTTATTATTGAAACAAAAAATTAACAGCCTTAACCCCCACCACTAAAGAAAAACCCACCATGATTGGTAAGCTAGGTGTCCCATGCAGACCAGACATTTTGATAATCAAGGAGTTTTTTTTTCACACGAGCATGAAACGACATTCGATCGTGATAGTATGGAATACGTTACTACGGCAAGAACAACGTCACTACACTATTATGTGTCAACTCTCTATGATATTAAACTCTTATTGGATCGCTGTATCACTGCGGGCAAATGTGTGGAGGAGTGAAAACAAAATGGATTTAAAAAAATGATTTTGAGGGTCGGTGAGAATTTTATTCAATGGAGGGTTCTTCTATCCGACGTATATTTGGCTCTGAACGCTCAGGTTTTGACCGATTGCCTGTTTTTGTTTGTTCTTGAAACACCGGGTAACAGCGGGCAAAATCCTGCAAACCTCATCAAAATAACAGCTTCAATGACACTAGTGACGTCAGTGCAGTGACGATGGCTTCGCTGTCTCGCGAACTTGATTTGTTTTGTTCTGTGTGTTCGAGTGAACGGTGCACGGAGCTGTAAGGTCCGGTTGCCAGTACAATACTCGCCTGGAATCGTGAGGCCGTCCGAGTTCCATGAGCGAGTTTGGAAGGTCTGCTGTGGGACGGGAACGATCAGGGTTACATAATCCTACAAATAGAACGACTGTGCGATGTCAGCACGTGAATTATATGCAGTGGGTATTCCGGTATGGTCTCGGGTTCAAACTCCGGAATAGGCATCACAGATTTCGAGAAAGAAAAGCCTTGATCAAGCAACAATCATCATGCACTTGACAACAGTGGCACCTTGATATGTTTAGTTTTATTGTTGGATACCCATACCCACTGTAGGTCACGAGACCTATAGGGCGCAATCGGTGAATAGCGGGAGAGGCGTTCTCCCCATTCCACTACGTGTTAACGATCTGCCTCTCCGTGTATCGTGGACCCGTGGCATTCTGCCATTGCCTCCGTCCCTCCATCTCTCCACTCTCAAATCGCCCCGGGGCTCGGAGTGATGGGACTCTCTCCAGTCCGGTCGTGTAAACACTCTCAGTGAATTCAGGCGCGCGTTGGGGTGATACTAGACGGCGCGTGACTCGTTGGTGGCCCGTTGCGAAGCGGGGTGGATGGAAACGGTCCCTGCTTCCCGTATTGGAAAAGGTGGAAAGAGAAGAGGAGGAGAAGAAGAGGGAGAAGGAGGAGGAGAAGGAGGAGGACAAGGAGGAGGTGGGGAAGGGGGAAGGGGAGGAGGAGGGGTGACTATGGGGAACATTGGGCATCACCTTTCAATCGACTAGGAGACACTAGAGAGACCGAAGGACAGACAGAGAGACAGATAGACCTACAGAAAAACAGACGGAGATACAAACTAAGGAACAGACGGAGTCCGAAAGAGAGACAGAGAGTCACAGAATCGTGCAGACAGACAGACGGGCAGGCAAGCAGAACAAATGGATGGACGGACATACAGACAGAGAAAACGAAAGAGACTGACTGACAGGACCACAGAGAGACACACATGCTGAGAGACAAGGAGAGAAAGAGGATGACGAGGACGCCAGCAGCCGATTTCAAGAAAAAATGCGTCAGTTACGCAACGTACAAATGCTGCGTAAGTCTTGCGCCACAATGGCTCTTTTGTGCAGTATTTAGCAAAGGCAGCAAAATGTTGCGTGAGTTACGAAACAAAATCTTGCGAACGCAACATTTGAAATTTCGTGAAACCAGCTGCAGGAGCTAGCAGCCAACGTACCAGGTACAGTGGGCAGCAACTGTGAATGTCACGACCGTCTTTAGGCCCAGGGTGGGACGGAGAGGGAGCAAGCGAGAAATGCACGGCACGGTATGGGTGGGTGCTTGCATGCCCAACTGGCCCAATATCGCTCCTGGGCGGGCGTTGGGGTGGTGCGTTGCGGCGTGGCGTAGGACGATGCTCCACTGAAAATCCAAGGTTACCCAGCTGGGCGCTACACGCCTCACCTCCGTAGCTAAAGGACAGATCTGGTGCGACCTTCACACACTATTGGGCCCGCACCAGTTGCCACACCTGCCTGCATTTCCAAATGTACATTCAGCTGATATAACTTTGCATAATGGGGAGGTTCTAAAACCTGTATCAGGAGCAATGGGATTTCAGTCAATCTGTCCATTATTTTTGTAAGAAATGAAGCGAAATGCGACATGATCGAAATCGCTCATTGTGAAGTGGGCGATTGCTCTGTAATGTAATTATGCATAATGTTATGCGAGCATACGTACAATGTACACTAAACTGTTCTAACTGACAACTAATATTGCAGTCAAAATAGTTATCGTGACCTAGGACTGTACCACTGCAGCGCCAGGGAGTGTGGGGTTTCGCACGATTGATAGGGGACCAATGGAGTTCACGCTTTGTTCCATAATGCCGACGTTCTTAAGCACGGTATTCATTATGCACGTAAGCATAATGGCGGCTTTCCATGCACTGATTTCTATTGAGTGTGTGGTAACTGGATATGGAGGCCGCTGTTCCACTGTTTGCGCTCTGATAAAGGTATCCCAACCATTCAGGTCCTTCTGTTCAGACCTGTGCTGAGACACGGAGGTTTACACGGTGTAGATTTCACAGTGCGGAATGCTTGCGATGACACCGTGTGCGTAATCTCATTTCAGAGCGACCGCGAGAAGGGCAGGCAACTCAACGTGTCGGAGCAGTGAGTGCACTGCCCGTCCTCAGGAGAAAATATAGAGTCAGGGGTCTCTTGTTACGCCGAGTGTTTCCCTCAGAAAGATCCTGACTCAAGCGAAGGCTCCCCCCAAAAGAGGTCTAATTCTCTTCTCGACTCCCCGAATTGATCAAAACTCTGGGAAGGGCGTCAAGAAGCGGAACGATGAGAACCATTATCCTTTCAGTTGAAGGACTCGATAAAAGCAGGATCTTCTGAGAGGCAGAATCCACGGTGGCCAGTTTGGGCCACTGCCATGCAGAGCTCTCAAACGTTCCGACTGTAAGCTAGTGATGAGCTAGCTCCTCTTCCTGGCGGACTCGTCTCCATCACATTCCAACGGGATCCCCAAACCGAGGCAGGTGCTACGGTGTCCCCTTGATGACCCGTCCAGCCAGGATCTAGAAAAAAATCCGTGCTTATGACGGAGTGTCCACCTGCTGCCATTACCTTCCCTCGGACATCGCCAGCACAGTGAATCCGCCCCGTGTCCCATCGAACTCCACAGAAGGCAAAGTCTTGAACTTCTTCCTCTCTTTTTTCTCTACCTCCTCTTCCCCCTTGGACCCCTCTGTCTAATGCAATATGATATCATTAGTGACAGCGCCCCAGGGCTCGTAAGGGTCGCTCATTTCGAGTAGAGTCCATTCTAGGAGTGCCACAGACCTGCCTCATATGAATTGCATATGGCACGTGGAGATCGTGAGAACGGGGGCATCGGCAGCCGTGCCGAATCGAAACCGTCCCCCGGTGGTTGTAGCCGGTATGGGTTATCAAGACGGTCCATCGACCCGGGTACGAGGTTGACGGAGGGGCCCGGCAGGCCGGCACTCCCTGATTCATGCGCAGGGTTCATTTTCGCGTCCTCGTGAGCAGGGACGAGATTGAGTACAGCTCATATGTCATTCCGTGCTGACTTTTCTTCGTCTCCGCTTGAGACTTGACCTTTTGATCGAATACTCCTTCAGTTCGGCGAAGGAATCGTACGGTATCAATATACCACGAGACTGACTACTGGACACTGCAGGTATGTACAGACTTCGGGCAAAAGGAAATCTGATGGGCAAAATCGTACATCGGTCGTCGTCGTCGTCTTGCGATTGGTTGTAAACTACGATGAGTTTTATGAAGATGGCGTGAGGGTTGTCTTCCACATCTCTGCTACTTTAAACCCAGCACAGTCATGCACTCATGACATACGACCCGTCATCAACACTTCAAGACCGCCCAACGACTCCATGTCATTAACCGCATACTCCTTGACATTCAAAGCAAGAGAAAAAAAACACCACCGCGATCCACGCTCCGGCGGACTAACTACCGCATTACCACAATCCCTCAGTCTCGCCGACACTCCGAATGATCCCCCTGTCGGACTCCCGTCCGCTCTGTAAACTAGACATCGGGTCTGAGCGGAGGCGAGTAGATCGGAGGGGAGTGGGGCTGACAGGGACGATCGGCTGTATTGGTCCCCGGTGCACAGTTAATGCGCAGAACCCATCTCAACCCTCTCCCCAGACGTCAGGAACAATCTGGTTCACATAATTGAAGGCAAAATTAATAAGACGATGGCGATGAAAGGAGAGAGAGAAAGGGGGGAGAGGGGAAGTGGGAGATGGGACAGAGAGAGATAGACAGACAGGCAGGCAGACAGAAATGGAGAGAGAGGAGAGACGGGGAGGGGGAGATAGAAAGACAGACGGAGAGCGATGGGAGAGAAGTGGATGAGAGAGGAGGGAGGAAGGGAGACAAGCAGACAGAGAGACAGAGAGACGTTGTAGAGAGGTGTTCCTTTTTTAATATATCTCGGCCCCGAAGATAAATCACACAGGGGACAGGCTGGCGCGTTAGATAGCCGCCACTTGCTCCAAACATGATTTACAAGGAGATGGTTCACAGCGCAGCTGCCACTATATTTAAAGAAATGCCGTAAATTATTTAATAACTATAACAAAATCAGTCGGTCATGTTGGCAAGGGACTCCGGTTGAAACCGTACCTCGTTCTGTGACGGATTTTTTTATGGCTGGTCAGATAATAATTACAGGGGATGTCGCTTTCGTCTTTTTTCTTTTGTCCCTTTGAAAATACGAGCAGGCCTGACTACATCAGTCAGTATTCGGATCCTTATCTGGTGCCCTGCCGTGCAACTAACTGTAGTGCACGGCCATATTGTGGCGGCGTGACCAACCCTCACTTTCTGCCGATTTGCCGATGATAATTAGGGCCCAACCGCCGGCAACCGTGCTCCTCCGAACGGCACCGGTTACCCCCGATCGTCTCAATCGAATCAGTGTCTTTCGGTACCGTACATCGTCGACAAAAATGGAAGGAGGATAAAGGGGGGAGAGGGAGAGCGAGCGAGAGATAGAGAGAGAGAGAGAGAGAGAGAGAGAGGGGGAGAGGGGGAGAGAGAGAGAGAGAGGAGGAGAGAGGAGGAGAGAGAGAGGAGGAGGAGGAGAGAGTGGGCAGATGGAGAGAGGGGGAAAGAGGGGAGAGAGAGGGAAAGGGAGGGGAGAGTGAGGGGAGAGAGAGGGGGAGAGAGAGAAAGAGAGAGAGAGAGAGAGGGAGAGAGAGAGAGAGAGAGAGGAGGAGAGATGAGGAGGAGGAGAGAGGGGGCAGATGGAGAGAGGGGGGAAAAGAGGGGAGAGAGAGGGAAAGGGAGGGGAGAGTGAGGGGAGAGAGAGGGGGAGAGAGAGAAAGAGAGAGAGAGAGGGAGAGAGAGAGAGAGAGAGAGAGAGAGAGGAGGAGAGATGAGGAGGAGGAGAGAGGGGGCAGATGGAGAGAGGGGGAAAAGAGGGGAGAGAGAGGGAAAGGGAGGGGAGAGTGAGGGGAGAGAGAGGGGGAGAGAGAGAAAGAGAGATAGTGAGGGGAGATAGAGAGTGGAGAGAGCGAGATAGAGAGAGGGGAAGATGCAGAGAAGCAGAGAGAGAGTGTGTGTGTGTGAGAGGAAGGGCGTGGAAGAGAGTTTCAATTTCACAGTCAGCGCGGCTCAGTCTCGTGATGTAGAATCAGACTATACAGGTATATAATAAGGGACGGGAACAGAAGGCACGCCTCCTATTCCGTTCGCATTGAAGCCCCAGAGCAGCGTACCACATATCGCGCTATTTAATGCGTTACACCCCCCCCCCTCGCCACACACACACACACACTGTAATACCGGGTAACTGATTTTCGTCTCTGTGAACCTCAATGCCGTCATTATGATGATGCAGTATCGCTTAGCTCGTTCATCGGGCCAACTTTCACGGGGACAAACCGTGCGGGACATTAGCTCGTGCTGCACAAGCCATTAAGTGGCTGACATATTCTACGATGGGTTCATTTCCAGAATGAAACGAGGCGTTTTCTCATCGTTCAGTTCACTGCCTTCATGTGTTTCCACATATTCGAATTAGACCGTCCGTGTACACCATCGCCCAACGACTGTCGAAATGTTGATTAAATTTTGTCCTTTTTCCTTTTTTATTACAGTATGATAAGAGAGCAAACAATCTACTGACGTTCAAGTAAAGGGAGATTGCCAGGCCCATGGTTGGTCTAGTCGAGATGGATATAATAATAGGTTCTTCGGTCTCTTCATAAAAACACAGAGAACACTTTAAAAACTGTTTTTTTGACAACCGTTAGTAAAAACAATTAATATTGGTCAATTAGACTAAAGCCCAAAAAGTTTGATTTTGTTGATCAAAATCAAAACTAGACCAAGCATTTTCGCCCAAATGTTTTTGTTGTTGTAGATATAGGCATACATGAATGTATGAGAAAACATGACTCTGTATAGCAGCCGATTCATTCATTTCTTCCACGTCGTCAGAAATGGCACGCCAAAACCAATGCAATTTACGACCGAAGACAACTTGCACGAGGACTCCATCAATATGTATAGCGGCCATCCTCGATTATTCTTTTATGGCACAAAGGCGGCACCATAAATATTAAACTGGCGCTGCGTGCGCGCGGTGCGCGCGCGGTGCGTGTCTGCGAGGGCGTCGGGACGCGATGAGGACGTTACCTCCCACCGGATGAATTATGGACGATGTTTGACAACAGCAACCCTGCGATCGGGGACGACACAACGAAGCCTGCTCACATCGGGCGAAAACGGGCGCCTCGTTCGGTCTAAATCGAATGAACAAATATATATCGGGCCCCAAACTCGCATAGACGGGCCCAGGCCGAGGAAGCCGGCGTGGTCTTATTGCCTGGCAGAGCACGAAGCAATTATCTGATGAACTTCAAGATGCACGGGACCCCTCTGATGACTCAATATTAAATACAACCCTTCTTCTCTATACAGAGCTCCTTATCGTTATCGGAGGGGGAGTTGGTGCAACGTCAGAGGTCTACTTAAATGCGGATTCTTGCTTCAGCAGAAAAAAACAACTCCCCTTGTAAAAATGAGGTCGCCAGTCGACGGACCACTATCAGTTGACGCTTGTATAGCAAAGCATCGTCGAATGCGAGTCAACAGCAGACGGTATGGTGGAGGACATACCTTGTTTATAACTAAGGCAGACTGTTCGCTTTGCACAGTCGCACGCTGTTCCAGCTCTGTGACTATTGGCGCCGTGGCTGTTCCAGCACGCGAACGTGCTGAGCATGCGACAGCGCTTCGCTCATTAATTAAACTAGACCACAAACCACGCCGTCACGCGATAATGCTTGAGCTTAACCCGTCTCATTTCTTCTTCTTTTCACACAGTCATTTATTCCATAATGGTCCAGATTCATGAAAACAAAAACACGGGCATGCACACTGATTATAAGCTAGGTATAGTCGAATATTCGACTACTGCTTCCTACAAGCGTCAATGAAAGCGATGGCCTTGTATTGCAACATCATCATAATTATAAAACAAAGTCTTTCCCAGCTGAATCACGAGGAAAGAATTGGCGCTTATAATCAACTCTCTGACACTGTCCACCCCCACCCCCCCCCCCCCCCCGCGACAAGGGTCACGACAAGGGGAACGGGATAGTTAAGAATTTACTTTGCCTGCGTTACGGTTGTATAGCGGGCAAAAGTTGTCTGGTCGGTTAATGAATGCATTCCAAGAAAAAGGCAGATTCAAGGAATGGGCGTTCGTTGCAAATTTGCATATTAATGGAGCGTTGTGGGTTGAATTGGGCAGGGCGTTTAAAAGGCAGGGGTCTCTATTCTAGCTTGCGACCTCAGTCCAGTCAAGACCAAAACAGGTCAGGAAAGGTATAAAAACCAAATTAAGAAGCATGATTATGTGCAGTTACGTAGACTAGCCACAAGGTTTTCCAAAGTTTTTGCTCATTGAGTTTTATCTCTGGTTTTTAATCCTGTCGGTGTATGGTGAATTACAGCAGTAATTTTCTTTGATTGTACAAGAACAGAAATGTGTCATTAAAATAAATGTTTTGATTAATAAACTTCTGACTGGACTACCGGCATGCTAATACCCAGAAAAAAATGTGAATGTTTCCTGTGTATAACGACGTGTGCACAAGAGGTCGTAGGAAGAAATGATTTATAAGAGTAGACGGTATGGGTCTGTACCCCGGCACTATATACTGTACACCGAGTGACTCGGAGTGGTCCCGTGCATACGGAAGCTCATCAGATAACCGGTTCATGCTCGGCCAGGTAAAAGGGACGCTTCGGCTACCCGTTGACCTGGCCCTCTAATGACGCTAATGTGAGATGATTCGTGTGACTCTCCCCCTCCCCTCTCTTCCCGAGAACTCCTGGTCGCGTGCTCCGTGTACCTAATGTCGGTTGATGCAGTAGATGTTATCTAATTACTGGCTATTGATGTTGCTTGATAATGACCAGGCGACCGTCGCTTCTTCTTCTTTTTTTTTGGTCTCCAATATTTTATTTTGAGTTGAGGTGTTGGCCCGCGGATTATTAGGAGGCTCCAATTTATTAGGCTCTGGCCTTTTTTTGCTCCATCCGGTAATATGAGATCCCGCTCCGTTTGTGCCCAGAATAGGTCTATACGACGAACATAATTATGGCCGATGCTATACCCCGGTACCTCCGAGTACAAATGCGATTGTCGAGTACGAAACAGCTTGACAGAGATTGATGCGTGTGTTTGTTTGTTTTCTACTTGTGGGGAAACAGATCAATAAATCGAACAGAAATCGCCTAGACAAAATTATGTCATCATTAAAATTCAACCGAATTCAAATGAATTCAACCGAATTCAACCTTCCTGCGGCTAGATGCAATATTCATGCTGCTATTTCCCCCTCCCCATTCTATGTGCCGAAACCAGATTAATCCGCGAGGGAAACACCGCTGTATACATTCTGACAGCTCGAACAGACGTTTCTACAGCAAGGATTGCCACTGCCAAGGATAGGCCTCGCAGATAAGCGCTCTCCGGTACGAACCCCGAAACAGCCGGATAAACCTCCCTGTATATCTGCAATCTCGTGTGTCACGGTGATACCGTGTCTTCGCGAGAACACGTCGGCAAGAATAGAGAAAGATACATACCTGCGAAGTTCTCTGGAGCTTATTGTCCGTCAGCTCCTGAAGAACACGCTAGTATAGTTTCCGAGCGTAATAGTCCTGTAGCCCTTGAAATTCCGGCAACAGTTAATCCACGCGATTATTCCGACCACGACGGCGGTGAAGTAAATTGTCCTCCGGGAGTCGTCCTTTTAAACGCACGCACACCGCACCGAATCCAAACGGTTTGTGAAGCAAAAGCGCTGGTTGCAATGCTCCCCGCTAGATACTGCACGTCGCCGGCAGTTCGCCAGCAGACGGCATCTCCCGTGCTGCAACGAGAGAACGGAAGAAGCAGAAAAAAAAGGGCGGGAATTGAAACGGGCGGGCGGCTGAAAAGAAAACGCTGTATTGAATCCAGACAGCCAGCGGTGATATCTTCCAACAACCACACTGTGCCGTGCGGTACCTCAGGTATGATATTTCCCCATCGGTCCCTAGCCCCCTGTGTATATCCACATCGCAGTAGGCGTACGATGCCCGACTGGCCGAACCGCCTCTCGGACCGCGCGGTAATTTTCGTCAACAGTTTACGCCCCGCAGCGAACGTCGGAGGCGTGGATGAGCCGACCAGCTGTTCACGCAACGGCTGAGTTCCCCCGGCTCCCTCCCCTCACTCTCACCGTCTCACTCTCCCGCTCTTCTCCCTGCCTGCCCTCTCTCGCCGCTCAGGCTCTGCTCGTGCCCGGCTCGCACCGCGGCAGCGGTCCGTGTCCTCGGCGGAATTAAAGAGATCGGGAGAGGGAGAGAGAAAGAAGAGTGGAAACTGGCGTAGGGCGAGCCGCTCTCGTGTGCTGCATCAGTCCTCTTGCCGCAAGCACTGCATGCGCCGCACGGAAGGAAAATTGAGTATTATGCCCTATAGATACAATGCGCACACGATTTACTGGTATCACGTGTCCTCGCACTATATACGCGGCACGGGTGGATTGTGTACGAAGCTGCAGTCTCGCTCTCCTGAACATACAAGATCGCCTCAGTATTGTTGGCCGGGTGGACAGGATACTTTTCTTTCCCATTTCGGACCCTGGCACGACGACTGTTTCAAACACCGATCTCGGTATTATGATAGTCGCCGGAAAGGAAATCATTTAGCATTTAGTGTCGGAAACTATCCACCGTCATGGCCTGTCCCGAAAAGGGGTGGCTGTGACAGTTACGCTGTCATAAATCAATTATCATTTATGAATAATAGATGAGCTTAGATATTGTGGGAAAAGGGATATTACGCTGATGATGGGTTAATTTTTCTCGTCATTGAATAATGATTAGCTAGGTGGGTATAAATTTCAGAGGGGCATCGCCGGGCTCATGCCACAGCCATGACCCCCCCCCCCCCTGTGAGAATCAATTTAGGCCTATCGTTCGAAACTCACTCGATCCGTCATGTCGCTTCAATGTTCTTGCCTTTCCTCTCTGGTTAATTTAGAAACGTCTGCAATGAGTCCCCCACGACAGCAATTAACTTGTGAATCCAACCCATGTACCCGTCGTCCCAAATCAAATACGAAGCCGCTTAGCCCACTTGAATTTATCCGGAGAAGGCTGGGGACCACTCGCAATGGCAGGACGAGGCTCATAGGGGTTTTGTTTATCATTCATGTCGGGCTATTTAAACCTTTTTCTATAGGATATAATGGCACACATTTACAGTAATATATATTCCCAATAATCCCTATAGCCTCTTTTAACACTTAGTGTGGATTAATTTTTATTCATGAACTCAAATTCTATGAAGATTATAATTATTTTGTATGGAAATGACAAACCAAATTGTATTCTTTAACCTTGCATGCCGAGCCACGGAACATTCGGTCTCACTGGCGCATAACAAGAAATGCATGAACAGCACGCAATAGTATAGCAACAAAGCCAACAGTCCGTAAAGTTGGTTGCTGACGGATCGCTATCACTGTATCAGTTGGAAATGGGAGGCCTGGGGCCCTTCGACGTAATCACTAGAAATTATTGTTAGGTCTAGCTATATTACACGCATAGGCCTAGAAGGGCCACACGATTGAAAGTGAATTGAATTCCTGATTGAAAGAGGTGCCCATGCAAGTCCACCATTTTGGCCAAACTGAGATAGACACAGGAATTTATGGCCAAATATTCTTTTCATTGCCTTGAACTATTTGAACTATTTCGTGAATGAAAGAAAGGCCCAAGTCATCGACTTGGGCCTTTTTTCCACACATTTGTTACAGCGCCCTCACGCATGAGCTGGAGCTTTTCGTGATCCCTTAAAAATCATTTTTCATCGTACCAAACTTAAACAAAGACATCATTATTAAATCCTTTTCTTTACAAAGTCATTAATTTCATGATGAAGTGTATGATGCAATGATAAGGCCCAAGTCCACCTCAGAAAAATACCCCCGCGGCATTGCCATGGAAACCCCTTTATTCATGCAACATGCATTTTACACGTACATGTATACATAGGCCCTACACATTATAAGCTACATTAAAAATCAATAGAATATAACTTAAAAAAAGAAAATACAATGATTTGTTTTTATTTTCTCAAAAACTTTTCCAAAGGACTTGGGCCACTCTTTCAATCAGGTATTTAATTAATTGTTAGCCCCATTTTTCAACTCTCTAGAGAAAAGCAAGTGAATTCATTGTACCCCATTTATTTTGCAACCGAGTGCGGCCAGCTTGGGATTCTAGTTCTAAAGTAATCAGAAATAATTAAAATGGAGGGGACTTCAAAGGTGAACATTCCCAGGAAGGCGTTCGAGCGTCATTTCGATTTAGAGTGAACTTTGATAGAAATACAGCTCACTATTTGCTTTCTTTTATCTATGATACTGATAGACTTTATGACAACAATGCCCTATCTACTGAGCTTTGATTCCATCGGGGTAGCGTGGCCGAGCGGTCTAAGGCGCTGGTTTAAGGCACCAGTCATTTCGATGGCGTGGGTTCGAATCCCACCGCTGCCAGGACTTTTTTATTCACTTTTCAAATAGTTCATCTAAATCACCTTATGAATTACATGGGCTCACACGGCCAATTTGTGTCATTTTTGTTTTCTTCTTTTTTCGGCTAAAGTAGCCCATGAGTAGCCCATCCACTTCTCCGCCTTTCTCACCACAGCGTATTTGACGTGACCGAAGCAGATAGAATGAGGAAATTGACTTCCGTGTTTATACAATTTCTGGGCCGTCAGAGTGGGGTTTTTTTTGCTTTGGTTTTTGTTTTCATTTTGAGGCGTTACCCCTCATTCTCATGTACTTCCGCATTTAGTCAACCACCCCTTTCAAACTTAATAGAACAGTCCACTAGCTACCGCGATTTTACTACAACAAATATTACCCAGAATGCAACTCATTTCTCCCGCAAATATTTATTTATTTTGCTTATTTGGGGGATATAATTTCATTTTGAATTTCTCATAAAAGTCTATTTAGCACATTTATGGAATTGTAGTCTAAATTTGAATACTTAGAGGGGAAAAGGCGTGTTTTTTTGCATTTGATTGTCGGCGAGAATGCACGTGACGGGACTGTGGTACTAATCGGCCATTTTGTTACCACTTCCTTCACGGGGAGTTTCTTGCGAATTCACAACTCCCGTCGGCCGAATTTTGCTCGGTTTTCTCGCGATCGCCAGCACGCCAGAGAGTGACGAGCGACAAGATGGCGGGAAGACTCCCTGCGTGTGTGATAGACCCGGGCACGGGGTGAGTTGAGTGGGTTTGGGCGGCGAATGTCGGCCCCGAAATGAGTCCCGTTTCCTCCCTGGGCGTGTTCAAGGTCCGTCTCCTCTCTTGGCCTAGTACGTGTACGTGCGAAGTTTATATGGGGGCGTGCAGAAACTGGAAGCCTGCACTGCGCGGTCTACTTCCTGTTTGATCACAAACCGTTTTTATCCCCACAATCCATTGTTTTTCACTCGAGGATTGATAAATAACTGGTGTCTTAACCCCTTTACTGGTTACAGACCTGTGCTGCGTTAGTCGTTACCCTTTTTTTTCAATCTGTCGTGTCAATGGTGCCTACTGCCTAGTTTGGAACTCGAACTTTCGAAATCAACAATTCACCTCAGACTCAGATTCATGCCAACATGGGGGAAACTGGAACTTTGACAACACAATCCTTCTGATGACACTTCTGTTGCAAATTCATAATAATTGATATAATAAATATACCATTCACACACTAACAGTAACACTAACAGCTCAGTGAACTGTTGTTTCCAATTTCTGGCTTGTCTTAGTTTCAAATTGGGAAAAATCTTCATGGCCCTTCCCACTGAATGCTCATCATACGTCCATACTGTCAATGATTTGAGGAAGTGTTGAAAATCAACGAGATTTTTAATCAACCACCAACAATTCCAGAGAAAGAATGTTTGATGCACAAGCAATCAACAGTTTTGGAGGATAGCATTTGCAATCTTCAAATTCCATTTGTCATGGTCCATTTGAATGGTGAAACAGTATGTCACGTCACTACGGGTGTTTGAATCACTGCTCACAGACTAGAACCAGGAAATGAATTGAAATGCCGAGTGTAAAATTAAGCGGTCGTACTTATCAACATCGCCATGTGTCAATACACGATACTGGTGTCAACACACCCAAATTGTGTTCAAAATTGCCAAAAGTGGTAGCTGACTTTTAATTATGGCCTAAAGTGAAAAACAAAATGTTCACTTGAATTTTGAAAATGTGAGATACAGCGTAGACCTACAAATTGCCGTTCTCATTTTAAGAAAGGTTCTCCATGAAGCTCTGTAATCGGCAATCATATCGTTATGCTACAGGGGTGATACAGTCAGCGGATGTGCTGCTTTGCGCTAGTTTGCGGTGATTTTTTTTCAAGTTAAAAGAAAAAAAAATTGTAAATAAAATATAACCTTAAACCAGTGCAAATCCTCTCTGATCCTACTTATCACAGTCCCGTGTATCTATTTCCGATGTATGATACAATTTGAATGTGTTGAGTTGATGCCACTATCGTGTGTTGTTGCGTGTTGGTGCCACTTTTGTGTGTTGACGGCTTGATGCGTGTTGACGCCAATTAGTAGACCCAAATTAAGTACAACATGCACAATTCTGATCTCCATTTTTCTGTGGCGCAGGTACACGAAGATGGGCTTTGCAGGGAATACAGAGCCGCAGTATATTATTCCATCAGGTAAGTCAAAAGTGATTCTGAGTGGGATATAAATTCCCTCTTTGCCGTGAAAGCATCAAATTGCACACTTTTCTGATTTATAAAAAAGCCCAATAGGCTAGGGGCCAATTTCTTACCCATTTGACCACCGAGGTGGTGTGGCAGATTCAAATTTGTAGTTGAATGACATCAAATGAAAGACATCGTCACCGATGCAAAATCATTTAACTTACATGAGCAATGGCAGTCATCTAGATAGAGTTGAATGACGATGTGGCTTTTGTTGGTGAAGGTGCGGCAGTTTGTTGTCATTCATTGCTAATACGTAAAGATATACATGTGTGGATTTATTCCCTGCCAGCCATTGCTGTAAGGGAGTCGGCCAAGGTTGGGGAGAAGTCTCAGCGTCGACTCGGCAGAGGCGTTGACGATCTGGATTTCTTCATCGGCGATGAAGCCATCGATAAGCCCAACTATGCCTGCAAGGTGCGTGGACCTACCCACTAATCCTAGTCTGATTTTCCTCAGCCCTAGTTGGCATTGTTTTATAGACAAGCGGGTAATATCTTTACTAGGGGCTCATACTTATTCCTAATAACTTGGTTTATTGGCAGGCATATTGGGAAGATTTTTCCAATTCAATGCGTGAGGAGATTTTACTCATCACAGTGTACAATGGACCTTTCCCATGAAATATGCAAATAAGAGCTGGCGCATGCGCTTTACTAAATTGGTGGGCAAACGCGTGCGCGTTGCGTGCAGATTTCGAAATACGCGCGCAGGAGACGCTGAATAGCCAATGAACGCACGCCAAACTGTTATTGAGAAGGGATGCGCGCACGCCCATGGAAAACTATGATTGGTTGGCAGCCCGCTTGCCCACCAATTTAGCTAAGCGCATGCGCTAGGTTTATTTTGCATATTTCATGGGAAAGGTCCATTGGCATTTTATGCTCAGTGTTTTCCCTGATAACCCGATATAAGACAATATACAGTCAGAATCAAAGGGATTTTTACCTTTGTTTTTTCACCTTGATCATTTATTTACTGTTTTCCCTTGATTTCACCGTAGTCTGTGTACCTCCTTTGTCAATGGGAATTGTCCTTATGTTATCATTATTACCTCACCCATTTCATATCTTTGTTTTGTTTTTTGTTCCTGCTAGGATCGAAATGTCAGGCACTTTTGATATTGGGTTACAAACTCTAATGTAAAGTTGATTGTTTCTTACCTTGTCCTGTAGTATCCAGTGCGACACGGTATCGTAGAGGACTGGGATCTGATGGAGAGGTTCCTAGAACAGACCATCTTCAAGTATCTGAGGGCAGAACCAGAAGACCATTACTTTCTCCTGGTCAGTAAAACCATGTACAATAGTACTCCCCCCCCCAAAAAAAAAAGGAAAAAAAGAAGAAGAAAGATTTCTGACCAAGATGAGATGTGTAGGGATCAGGGTTTCCCCTGCATGTTACACTGTGAGGTAGCCCACCTCACGATTTTGAGTATTCGTCTCCAAAACTTGCCTCGTAAGGGGTCCAAAAATCGTGCTTGACAAAAATATAAATGCACGTAAGAACTAACCCCTAAGCATGTCAGGTTAGGATGGTTCCTTGCATATATTGCAGTGCTTTAGACTCATTTCCTATCCGATCTGTGACCCATGGAACCTCGACACTAAGCGTCCACAATAAGCCGGAACTCACCTACTGAACCAGTTATCAGATGCCACCTCAGACTAAAAGAAAACTCTAGGGATAGGCCTATCTGTTTTGATCCTGAAATCCTTTTGGGAGAGTTGAAATTGGCAGAAGCAAGGAATGCTATAGTTTCCTTTTGCCAACGGTTATGCTCTTAGTGCCTCCCCCCTTCTACTTTGGAATTGTGCCTTGCAGTGTCTGAGCAACCCTGCCTCTCTCAAGAACCTTCTCTGAGGCCTGACTACGTGTTTGGGTTAGGGTCATCAAATGGGAAAGGCCATAGGCAAAATAAAAGTGATCCCCGATGTACATCTCTTAAATGAAACCTCTCATGAAAATCTCTCATCGTTCTGTTCCAACACAAGGACAGCTTGACAAAAGTAAATGGCACCGATTACTTTGGATGACAGGATTCATATTTGAGGCCTACTTTTATCGACTTCTGCGTTTACTTAATGGGCACCTGAGGCTATGTCCAGTATTGCTGGAACTATGAACCCTACATCCTTGGCAGGGACAAGAAGTCATTGGTGAGTGAATCTTCTCTTTTCTCTCCAGACGGAACCACCCCTGAACACGCCAGAGAACCGTGAATACACAGCTGAGATTATGTTTGAAACCTTCAACGTTCCAGGACTGTACATAGCTGTCCAGGTAGGTTCCAATGCACGCGACAGCTTCAGAGCCGAAGCATTGGGGATGTGATGGCCTTGCAATGGCCTTCTAAGATTCAGCTGTCACCTAGCCTCCGAGCCACTGCAGCATAGACTTGGCTGTCATCCATTTCAGCATAACCATTCCTCACAGATATTATATGATTTTTGGATCAAGATTCAATGAGGGTTTGCCCTGCTCGAAATAATAAGCACTATGTGGTTTGCCCAATTGTCTGCAGAAGAAAATCCAGGCAGACGTCTGAACTAGAAAGCAGAAGTCGCGATTCAAATCCCACCCGAGCTGTCTATTTTTCTCAGCAGACAATACGCACAAAGCCCTGAGCACACAGTACTTATCACATCAAGTAGAGCAAACCCTCATTGAAAAGCAATTCTTCCAGAAGAACCTAGCTCTAATCAGGGTTCACTCTAGGGTTCACGCTTACCTGTGATGTCTGCATCTTGTTTGTTTGTTTTCTCTTTGATGTGCAGGCCGTGTTAGCTCTAGCAGCTTCCTGGACCTCCAGGCAAGTCGGTGAACGCACATTGACAGGCACTGTCATAGACAGCGGTGATGGGGTCACCCACGTCATCCCTGTGGTAAGCAAAGAGAAGATGGATTTATCAAGAAACAGCTTGGAATTTCAGGTCGTGATAATTTTTCCCAGTAACTTTTGGATGGCAATCCTGTCAATCGAGCCTGTATAGTTTCACATGGCTCGACATTGTAATTATCTGACCTCAGTCAAATAAAGAAGGCCTGGTGTGTTCTGATCCAGAATTTGATTTTGCTGACCCTGCCTATCAGCCTGATCCCGCTAGGATTAATCACCTCCGGACCTCCAAATTTATTGTAGTCATTGATGGTCATTGGCACTCTAAGAGTATGGCCCTTAGCATCTTCAAAGGATTCCCTTTTTTTGGGGGGGAAGAGGGACTCGACATGGATTTGAACAGGGTTCCTCTCCAACAAAGAAAGTGCTCAATCACCCAGGGTTTTATCAAAGAGAAAAGTAAGCCTCTCCTCTCCTATGGTCAACCATAGAGTCTGTGGTGGGTTGAGGGAAACTGAGAAGCTGGGTGCGTATAGTTTTCTTTTGCCCGCGATACGGTTGTATAGCGGGCAAATAATGTCTATGCGTTTAAAGGAAGGAATTCCGAAGCGGTTTTATTAAGCAGCAGGACAAGGGCGGGCGTTGGTTAATTCTAGCTTGCGATCCTGCTCAATGCCGTTCCACATTACAATGTATTTGTATGTGTTTTTTATGGTTTGATCGGAATGAGGTGGTTATTAGAATAGACCATGTATTGATTGTATGCGGTTTCCTTTGATTTGGACGTGTGCAGGCAGAGGGCTATGTCATCGGCAGTTGTATCAAGCACATTCCCATCGCTGGCCGGGACATCACGTTCTTTGTGCAGCAGCTCCTCCGTGAACGAGAGACTGGCATCCCACCAGAGCAGTCCATGGAGACAGCCAAGGCAATCAAGGTAGGCGAGGCTGCCTGTGTCTGGTTGCCAGACCAGTGTGCACTGTTCTCTCCTCCCGACGGCCAGACAGTACAGTTTTATTATTTATTTGAGTAATATTTAATGAGGGTAAGCTCCAATCAATGCACAGCACTGCTTTTCATGGAGGCCCTCAGTACATATAACAAAATAGTAAAACACATACCAGATGAAATAACTTACTTATCCGTAAACTTATACACACAAATATAATCAATACATTAAGAGTAAAATTTAAATGAAATAAGGTCTTACATTGGCCCTTCATAAAAAAATACACAAAATACACACACAAAAACATAGAAGATCCATAATATTAAAGACATCAATATTTTGTAAAAACTCCGGACATGTAAAATGCGGAATTAGATTTAGTGAGATATAATTATAATTGGTTTAAAATGAGGATGATTATAATATATACAGAATACCATATTGCACATTACATATTAAGAAAGTGTTCCTTTACATGCTTTTTAAACATCTGAAGTGTTGGCAAGCTTTTAATGGACATTGGAAGATCATTCCATGACCTGGCTCCGGAGAACTTGAAGGAGCGTTTACCAGTCTCAGTTCTCATTGTAGGATAATATATATTGCTACCGGTACTAAATCTGGTGTTGTAAGAATGACTATTCATCTGCCCTGAAATGTTGTACTACATCAATCATGCAAAAGCCTCAAATATCACTTTATGATAGTGTGTTGTCCTTCAAACTCGTATCAGGAAAGAAACCTTTTCCCGACTATGGCTCAGAACCACTCGGAAAACCGTCCATTAGATTTTATGCTCCCATGTATTTGACTGTCTCTCACCCCGCGTCTTTCGTCCGACAGGAACGATGGGGCTACATCTGCCCTGACATCGCCAAGGAGTTCTCCAAGTACGACACTGATCCCAGCAAGTGGATGAAGAAGTACGAAGGAGTCAATGCCGTCACCAAGAAGCCTTTCTCTGTGGACGTTGGTTACGAACGCTTCCTGGGGCCAGAAATCTTCTTCCATCCCGAGGTATGTAACCAGACGGCCAATTTCATAGAGGTGCTCAGTGCTCTAGCACCCAGAATGTAAACCTTTGCTTGATAAATTCACCTCTCCAACCAAAGTTCTTTATGCCCCCATAGATCTTGGCAACGGTATGTACTATTGCCCCTAAATTTGACAGCTAGATGGCTTATCATGTTACATACTATTTTTTTTATTTATTAATGTACATACTAAATTCTCTAAGGAGAAGACTTTATACACTTTAAATTACCTTTCAACTAAAGATTGATATAATCATGAGGAAATACAGATAATGTAGATGAATTTGCCAAATTTGACCAACATACAACAGCAAATTATAATGTAACACCTGTACCATAGGTCCAACCATAGGTCCAGTGTAGAGTTTGTTAAACAAAATATGCGGGAAGGATGAGGACAAGTTATGAGGCCATATCAACTAAATCTTAGCAGATGCAAAGTTGCAGAAAAATATTCTAGTAATAAAAGGGGTGATTTTTACAAGGTGATGCAACTTCTGAATGTTCTTTTCCCCCTCCATCTGTCAGTTCTCCAATCCTGACTTCACCACACCCATCTCAGAGACAGTGGACGTTGTCATCCAGAACTGCCCCATCGATGTCAGGAGGCCTCTCTACAAGGTGAGATGCCACCTCCCCAATCCCCCCGATCCCCCGATCCCCTCAATCCCCCAATTCCCTTAATCCCCTTAATCCCCCCGATCCCCTCAATCCCCCCGATCCCCCAATCCCCTCAATCCCCCAATCCCCTCAATCCCCAAATCCCCTCAATCCCCTCAATCCCCCAATCCCCTCAATTCCAGAGGGAAATCAGACAGAAAGGGTTTGCTGAAGGTTTGCAGGAAAAGTAGGGAGGAAAAGTGGGATTCCTGGAAGAAAATGGCCTTCATAAAGCAGAATAAGCAAAGAGTAGGACAAGTGCACGGATTGTAGAGTACCTTTTGTAAACATAATTATTAACATTTCCATAGCATCCAATTTGCTGATGCTACGTCTAAATACTTCTTTGTATGTGTAGTGCAGGGCACAGTGGTACACCATTATGAGAAGGTATCAAATTATGAATATTATCTCTCTTTTTTTGGGGGGGGGGACTTTGTGTGTGCTCCCCTAAGTGCTGTAGCTGGGTTTATAACTTTTTTTGTTTTTGCTCTTTGTGACTGTGTGTAAAACTTAGGTATTTTCAATTGTTCTTCCTCTTAGAACATTGTCCTGTCTGGCGGCTCCACCATGTTCCGTGACTTTGGGCGCAAACTACAGAGAGACGTGAAGAGGCTGGTGGACGCTCGCCTGAAAGTCAGCGAAGAGCTCAGCGGAGGAAGGATCAAGGTAAGACGGTTGGCACTTGGTTTCTGAAATTCAGAGCATAAACTTGAAGAGAAACGCGGCAGACTTAAGTGGTTTTTTTTCATCATTCGCTGTTGAGTTTGTAAAGGTTGAAATTCTGTTTGCTTTGTCTTTTGAAGATTTTTTTATTTTTAGAAGAGGGATTTTTAAGATTTGCCATTTGTTTTTCTCACCAATTCCTCCAGCCCAACGCCATTGAAACCATGGTGATAAGTCGCCCATGCAGTTTGGGACATTTTTGGTTGATTGCCTTTTTGTTGTCAGCTGGAATTAAGTTGTTTTTTCTGTCTGCTTGCCCTCTTCAGAAGAAATGATTTTAGAAGCTAGGAGAGATTTTAGGAATGAGAAGAGATCCATTGAACAAGATGTGATGTTAGAGACTAGGAGAGATTTTCACCATTTTCATTTCTTTGAGTTAACCTCAATCATCTGATTTTCTCACTCATTATTCCAGCCCAAGCCGATTGAGACCCAGGTCATTAGTCACCACATGCAGCGATTTGCAGTCTGGTTTGGAGGTAGCATGTTGGCCTCAACGGTGAGTTTGCCCCTAGGAAAGCCCCAAGAACTCTGGCTCAATGACACTGTGCCTGTGCTTGAGGTAGTGCCCTAGCCAGTTTCCATGCCAACACTTTAGCCAGTGACCTAGCTAGTTCCCATGCTAACGCTTTAGCCAGTGCCCTAGCCAATGCCCTAGCCAGTTCCAGTGCCAATGCTTTGCCAGTGCCCTAGCCAATGCCCGTGCCAATGCTTTGCCAGTGCCCTAGCCAATGCCCTAGCCAGTTCCCTTGCCAATGCTTTGCCAGTGCCCTAGCCAATGCCCTAGCCAGTTCCAGTGCCAATGCTTTGCCAGTGCCCTAGCCAATGCCCTAGCCAGTTCCAGTGCCAATGCTTTGCCAGTGCCCTAGCCAATGCCCTAGCCAGTTCCCGTGCCAATGCTTTGCCAGTGCCCTAGCCAATGCCCTAGCCAGTTCCCGTGCCAATGCTTTGCCAGTGCCCTAGCCAATGCCCTAGCCAGTTCCCATGCCAATGCTTTGCCAGTGCCCTAGCCAATGCCCTAGCCAGTTCCCGTGCCAATGCTTTGCCAGTGCCCTAGCCAGTTCCCATGCCAACGCTTGAGCCAGTTCCCTTGCCCGTGCTCGATCCAGTGTTTTGCCCCAGAGATCCAGTAAAAGGGCACTATTCAAAGTGCTCTCAAGCCTTACAAGAATCACATTGCGGTTGTATATTAATCTGTTTTATTTTGGCGTTTGTTTCTGTCGTTGCAGCCTGAGTTTTACCAGGTGTGTCACACAAAGGCTGACTACGATGAGCACGGGCCCAGCATTTGCCGACACAACCCCGTCTTTGGTGTCATGTCGTAAATCGACCACGGTCGGTAACGAGAGGGAGGGGTTGATTTGTCTCTTTTATGTACGGTTAGATGGTACCATCCGTTGAAATTTATTTGCATTGCTTTGATCGGAGGGCAATTTCGGCTCAGGCTCTCTTGGGGCCGAGCATTCAGAGAAGTGGTGATCACCACAGGCCCTGGGTTTGGCTCATGAAGGGGGAGGGCCACTTTGTCTGGTATTGGAAGGGGCAAGGCAGAGTGACCAGAGGCAAATGCAAGGGTCTAATACTCGAAAGAGTTAGAGCATCTGGTAACTCTGCAGTCAGCAGTGCTGAACTTGAGGCAGTTTTAATCTTGTGCATGACCTGCCAGATTAGTCTTGCTCCTGCAGACTGGTGTCCAACAGCTCCTGAGTGGCTGTTCAGGACGGCATTTGGATGTTGCACAAGGCCGTCTGCAGTGTAGGCTATAGCCTCTGTGGTCATCAGGATTGGGTTTGGTTCAGGAAAACATGTCCGTCTGTGAAGTTCCACAGAAATACGGGACACCATTCACGGCCATTGTCGTCTAGATCCCTGAAGACATTTTGTTTCTGTGGGGCAGGCCACAGTGACACCAGTCTTGGTTGTGACATCATAAGATGTAACAAACGCAACACCTGACCTCCTTTGCAGTACTTTCTTGGGACGACAGAAATTAGCCCGTGAGATATAAAGAGAAAAAGATGAGCACCACAATCCACCCTCCGATCAAATCAATAGGCATGTATATGTTGGTACCAGGCACCAGATTAAGACCATTATATTTTGAGCAAATTTATTTCAATGCCTTTCTTATATGAAAAAAAAGCATCTGTAGTTTATTAGCGAGACCATTAATCCCCTAACAGTGAAAGAAAGTCTGATTGATAACCAGTTATGAAAACAAATATTGAATAAGCATCCTTTTAGTTTATTTACCAGGAGCCTTTATTAGCTAAATACAAACCAAACTATCACTGATCCATAGGAGTTGAAATTTATAAGCAAATTATATTGAAGGGATTTAAATGTATTTGGGAAAGATTGAAACTTTTCCAGCCCTTCGTGCATGTTGAAGAGATTTTTGGGAAAAGTGTTCACATAATTATTGCCTTGTCTTTTTTTTTTGCCAAGCTTTTTGATCTTTAGCAGTGGGACTCAGTTTGTTTGTCAGATGTTGTCCACTCAACAATATTCTGTGAGCTCCCGTGATAAACTGAAGAAGAAAACTGAGATCAAAGTTTATAGCTGGGGCGGAAGGTCCCCTTAAAAAAACAACAGCTTGAGTGACCAAATTTATGTTTGTTTCTGCTCTCTTTTTGAATGGCTTATAAAAAAAATGAGATTTGTTTCTCTCTGCCTCTATCTCCCCATTCTTATTCTTGTGTGGCAAGATATTGTAGGTAGTCGGAGAAAGAGAAAAAACACACTATTGTCCTTTCACTCTTTAAAGCATGATCTTCAGATACAAAATACCCCATCCCTTGAAATTTGATTGTTATCTGTCTCTTTGAGTTGAATTTCTGTAATCTGCAGCTGCGAAAGGTTAACCTTGATTCGATGGAAGATTCAAAAGTGGAAATCTTCCGGGTTTGCCCTGTGGCAAGCAAAGCCGAAGGCTGCGGACGATGCGCCCTCTGAGTAAGAGGGATAACCTGTTGCTCTGCTGTCCCTAGGACCGACTGCTTTCAAACGGCTCTCTATGCACTGTGGACTATTGGGCAGTGCCTATTAGGAACGACAATAATTGTAGCGTGTAGTCGTGGTTTATTTTTTACTTAAGGTTTGGTTATCAGAGGGATTGTAGCGTGTAGGATTAAGTCATCTCCCTGATCTTCAGCTAATACAATAAAGGGGGTACAGTCGGTTCACTTTTCTTTTGTAAATGCGATGAGAAAACACAATTCGTTCATGACATGGGTTGTCGTTAGGCCACAAGAGGACACGGCTAATGAAAGTTTTTGCAATTTATCAACAGATTTCTCACCAAAAAACAATAAAATATAAGAAAATAAACAGTAATCAATTCTCACATGATTTGTCTATTTTCAAAGATCAATGATGTCATTATTGTTAATTTAAAGCATCTTTTTTTCCTAATAAAATGTACCTGAGGATGATATTCCAAGTAATTCTCGAGCTGTACGAGTTTCGAAGACATGATTTGATAGTTTAATGACTTTCATGTTATTGTATTTTTTCCCCTGGCTAGTACTTAAGCAGCGGAAACTCGGGCCGACAAAGAGAGTGAGGGAAGAGGATATTTTGGAGCACTTGCGTTCTCAAACTTAATCGTGAAATTTTTGGGAGGAAGCGTCCATTTTGAATGTTAGGTTGTTTTTTTTGTACATGGTTGAAATTTTGAACAAATGCAAGGTGAGAGATACGACCCCTCGATGCCACAAAATATAAAGCTAACCAAAATATAAAGCTGTATAAAATGAAATAAAATTGGACGAGAAAAAGAAAAAAATAGCAAGGGAGATTGTCGCTCTGTGTAGTTATCATTCTGAAACTTTTGATTCCGTTATAAGTGTGGACGACCCTGGCCTCCCATTGTCCGTTCTTTCGGGGTCGTCTCGCTTTGGTTTAGTCACCATCACTTGAGATGTCCTCCTCACTGCAATGGAAAACCAAGGAGGTTGTCTTGGGCGATTTCTCTCTATTTTCTGGGGGGGGATTTAGAGAGCCCGATACGTATCAATTTTAGCAGTACTTAAGTCATAGACTGATGTGTTGCTTATGTTGGAATTTGTTTTGGGGTATCTCACTTGGTGAGATGGATGGATTTGATTGTCGGTCGAGTCTTGGCTGAGATTACATAGTATATATAGGGTTTCTTGTTAGGTTGGTGTGTTTTTAACTCGGTGGATTTTGCTTCCTTTTTTCTTTCTATGTGGTATGGGTGGGGTTTTGGAGGGGTATATGGTAGCCCATGGCAATACATGTACACCTTAATTATGGCACCACTTTTCAGATAATCAGCAGGGCAATATTCTGAAGCTTTGCACCAACTCGTATTGACCTCGGCATGACAAGCCATGACTGCGGGAAA
Organism: Luidia sarsii; assembly: GCA_949987565.1. Classification (NCBI taxonomy): domain Eukaryota; kingdom Metazoa; phylum Echinodermata; class Asteroidea; order Paxillosida; family Luidiidae; genus Luidia; species Luidia sarsii. The sequence continues at coordinate 1,607,075 of OX465107.1, forward strand.
TGCAGGCTCGGCCTCGGTCGCTGGTGTCCGCAGTAACAGTCGGTTATCCTTGACCGTCAACATCAAAGTCTCAAAAGCACACATTCATTTGTGAGGGGTAAAGAGGGAGACGACAGTGACGCTGCCCTTGGTGTGACGTATAGGACTGTAGGTTTTCGTTTCACAATGCCGGAATCGGAACTCGGGGGGGGGGGGGCCTTCCGCTTTAACAATCACAACGACCCATTCGGGCGTGGTCGGAGCCCCCAGAGATACCTGGAGCTGGAGAGGAGCACCATGGTCCGGAAGGGGTCCAGCTGGGCCCGCACCTCCGGCGTGCAGGACTTCCTCCGCCAGTGGTCCGGGAAGGTGGACAGCCGGGGCCGGCCCGGCGACATCGGGGCCGGCGGGGAGGTCCGGGCTGCGGCCCCGCCGTCTCTCTGCTCGATGGCCCGGACAACACTCCAGCCATCGCTGGCGGCGGCGTTCTGTGCGTCTCGCCCGACGGCGCCCCTATCATGTGTTCAATACAACAGCGGGGTGGTTTTCTGTTGGGTGTGTCTTAGTTGTCAGTTGATGGTCGCCATTGCAGTTCGACAGAATGGAATTCCTTGCCGGCAAGTGGTTAGGTGAGGGTTAAACAACGCCAGAAATCTGCTACACTGTTACATGTCCAGCGGGAAAGGATTTTGAGCAGAGTACTTTGCCTTACACACTGCTGTGGTTTATCAGGAATGTCGGGGTGTGTCCAAGATTTGTGGATGATTTGGGCCATCACCGTCAACAGTTGGGTCTGCATGGCCGATAATGTTACCAGTTCAATATTTTTCACCAACCTTGGTCATAGATTTTTGTTTTAAAGTTTTCGTATAGTGATGGTACATTGCTTTAACCAATAAGGCCTGAGTTTTCCATCCAATCAGCAGCTTTCGTACATGGTCGGGGACTTAAATAACCAAGGAAGTTTTTATACCTGATCGTCTGGGTTGCGATGGTGACGAAATCTCTAGCGCCCGCCCTCTCCCGGCACAGCCGGCACGAGATGCGCCTGGGGAACGGACCGACCAATAGGGACGCGGCCGGCCCGCACTGCGCACACGCGGCGCGCTGTGATTGGTCGGTCGGCCTGCCAGTCGCCGGTGACGTGTCCGAGTGGGAGTGGCTTGCGCGGACGCGGGCCGCCGAGCCGCCGCGCCGCGGCGAGCCGGAGGCGAACGAGTCCACCAGGGCGTGTCGGTCGCCCGTCACTAGGTGGCGCTGTTGCCACAGCCCGCCCAGGATGGCCGGGGAGCTGAAAGCGGCTTTTGGTAGGACGCGACGGGTACCCTCGGCATCTCTCACAGTCCTCTGGGCCTTAACTTCACCTTTCCTGCTGTGTGACCTCCTTTGGTTTTGCAGCGTTGCCGCCGGCCGCGTCATTTGAACAACTCTGACATAACTGGTGCAAATGAAACAGTACTGGACCTCAGCTCTGGGTATTTCTCGCGTTTTCTCGGAGTTTCTCGGAGTTTTTTGTTCCGGGTTATTTTTTTTGTCCGGGTTTTTTGTTTTTGTTTCAGGATTTCTTGTGATGGCTGCTTCGATGATAAACGAACCAGACGGAGAGAAGTAGCTATGACTTACCCAGGGGTGACGCCCAGGAAACGCTGTCCTCCAATTCCTCCCACATAAGGCATCTGGCACGGGAGACTGGTACGGCAAGGTTTCGAGCTGGTCACGAAAAAATGATGACCGCGCTAATTTATTTTACTCTTGGACTGGCGCCCCTGCCCCAGTAAAAATAACGTTTTTTCATTTGTTTTTTTAACATTTCCCATTTGTTTTTGTCTTTTGGTCTTTTTTTTTAGGGGTGTTTTATTTTCTTTGGGGCGATCTGTGTATATCTTAGATCTTTCTGACCAGGTCTCTGAGGTCATGTGAGAATATTATATTAATGTTTATTTTCTTATATCTTATTGTTTTTGGTGAAAGTTAATCAGCCGTCTCCTCTTGTGGCCTAACGACAACCCATGTCATGAACGAATTGTGTTTCTCATCGCATTTACAAAAGAAAAGTGAACCGACTGTACCCCCTTTATTGTATTAGCTGAAGATCAGGGAGATGACTTAATCCTACACGCTACAATCCCTCTGGTAACCAAACCATTAATTAAACAGTTCAAATGCCTCTGACTTGCGCCCCTATACCAGCAAAGATACAGTTTTTTTTTTATTGTTTTCAACATTTCCTTGTATTTTTGCGGATCTGTGTATAGTCCTACCTTAGTTCTTCCTGACCGAGTCTGGCATAAAGCAGAAAGTCGTTGGATTCCATTCCAACGATCTTCTGCAGTCGCTTGCGTTGCCTTGAATAAAAAAGATAACAATACACATACTGTAATTATTCATGAAAAAGAATCGTCTATCAACAAATCCTCAAAGATCAAAACTTAGGAGGGCCTGACGTTTCGATCCCAGCAGGACCTTTATCAAAGGACCATTTTCAATTCTGCCTAAAGTTAATAAAAAAATCTCAATGGTGGTTTTTTGGTCAATTTGTGTGTGTGATAATAATACGAAAAGGTGCAAGTTGTTCGCTGACCGTCCAAAATGCTAATTCCTAAAACTAATAACGAGAGGGCCTTTGAGAAACGTCGGGCGGCTCGGGCCCTCTAAATGATGTATTACTAGCTTAAAAAATAATAATAAATGACTGGGAACTTTTGAACAAATTGAAAAATTGGCCGAGAAAACTGTGACTGGACCAGGACTTTGGGAAGCTTCCATCTAAGGGCTGGATAGCTCAGATGGGAGAGCGCTGGCACGTTAATCCAGAGATTCCGGTGCAGTAATTTTTTAATTTATTTTTACCAATTTTCACAGACCAATTTTCACAGACCAATTTTCACAGACCAATTTTCACAGACAAAGTTAACTTAAGTTTTCTCAGATTTTCTCAGTAAAACAATTTAGATTCAAACGGGTAAAATAAATTCATGGATGAAGCGAGAAAAAGGGAAGACGGAAGTACCGTGAAGAACTCCAAAGTCCATATGCCACGAACCCCGCTGATGTGACGAGGCCCAGTGAAGCAATGATGACGAAAACGATGCCCACATCGTTCGGATACTCCTGGTGTGGACTGGTAGCGTTCCATGGGCCAGAAGGCTGGTGGGTTTCCAATCTGCTCTGTGCGTCTTGGCCGGTGTCAACGTCCATGTTGAAAACTGCCCAAAATAATTCACAATGAATGTTCACATTATTAATTATCACACTAGGAGTATCAGCCTGCAGTCAGTCAATTGTAGTCTTATTTATTCGCCCTTTAAAGAAATATTTATCCCCCCCCAAAAAAAAAAAAAAAAATTAAAAATAATAAATAGATAAATAAAATAGGCCCTTAATAAATAAATACGAAACAAACAAACAAATAGATAAATAATTAGATAAATAATTTAAAAACAAATAAATAAAAGTTACACCCCAAACAGCAGTTTCGTGCATTCTTATAAATTCTAATTCCAATTTATTATCATTTTTTTTTTTTTTTTTGCTTGAATTCTGACATGGTCTTCTTCTTTTTTGCTTTCTAAGTTTAAAATGATACTTCATTATTATCACCCCAAGATTGAGAAAAGAAATGAACTCAATTCTGGTTGGATAATTTTCCAAATACTGCATAGGGTCTTGTTCCAAGGAATATGATTTGAAGTGACACTTGTCTTGTTACTTGTTTATTGATATTATCAGTGGTTTCGACTGCAGTGAGTTTTATACCCAGGCTGTACTGGGCAGGCTTAGAAACAAGAAAATACACCTACACGATACTAAAAGTAGGCTACATGTATTGTGATAAGGTCGTATGAATTTCAAAGACGTGGACAAGGACATTCAGTATGGCATACAATTTACTACGTGACCATAATGCGCACTGTTAGGCCCTAAATAATGCATATGCGTTTACGAACTCATGTTCATTTTCATTTACGAATAGGAGTCTTAAATCTGTAACAAAACTCTAACAAAATGTTGTTGAATGCAGATAAAGGGCTTACCCTTAAAGAAACTTCACACGAAAAGCAGTTTCTTTCAGCAACTCTCTCGAATGGAGTAAAAATATCTTGACTGCGGAAAATAGTACCTGTCATGGCGCGCGTCGAATCCGCTTCGAATGCAACACATTCCTTTTTTAAAACTGTGCGCGCGAATTCGAGGTCGCGGTATCAAACGAGCCTGAAAATTCGTTTCCTTCGGCCCCAAAAATACTTCCAAGCTAGACAGAAAAAAGAACTTATCGCCTTCGACTTTTCCCTGTGAAGAATACTTTCCGTGCACACCCCAAACTTTCATGAATTTGTGGATTCCGGAAGATTTTGAAGCGACCCGTAAGATTTTGCCAACTGGAAAGTTTTGCAGGTGACCTTAGAATACCCGTGTCATCGCCAGAGGGCGCCATCATGAATATGCATAATCGAGGCGAACAGGAAATTTGCATGGCACGCAAAACGAGACTGACCGATGGAGCGCTTCGTCTACAAAGTACAATCCAGCCCACGAAATACCCAGCTTCCCAATTATTTGTATGGTTTCCCCAACATATGCGATGTCAGTAGGCCCTCAGAGGGTATGCTGAGATACATTCGGGGGCTATTCATAGCTTGACTTGGGAAGAAATCTACGACGTACAGCCACAGCTTACTGGATTTTTTTGTGCGCATTACAATACACACAAAATGGCCGGGGCTAATATTAGTTGACAGAGCGCCGACATCTCTCGATCATTTTCCCCAAGACAATCTCTTTTGGGATGCGATCTGCCGATCCCCGGCCCTTCCCAAGGCTCTGTAGAAGATAGCGAGGATGGCGAACGAGCCCAAAATCACAGCAATCAAAGAACTGCGACCGGGAATGAAGAACCTTAACATGGTTTTTATCGTGCTCGAAATAGGTCAGTATGGGACGTGACGTCACTCGGCCGACATTCCAATTACGGTGTTTCCTCCCTCTGAAAAACTTTCGGCCCGACACTGGGAGTTTTTGCTCAGTCAAGGAGAAGTTTTATAGAAATTTGGAAAAAAAAACATGCTTTTTGGCAGAACCTTATCGTATTGAGAGTAGTTTATCATGTTAGAGTACACGCAACTATTGTGTCTTCTGGCTTTTTATTTTAAGACAAGATTTTACCGGTAACTTATTTTTTCAAGGACAAAGAAAATTTGAATTTGCTGGAATGCGATCACGAGACGTCTGGCTGACAAAAAGATGGGGGTTCGAATCCCAATCCATTCAAATATTCTTGACAATTTTCCGATATTGTATGAAAATGCTCAGTCAAATTTTACTAATACTATGTAATAATGTACTTCTCTTGAAAACATGAAATTTGAAGCAAATTATATTTTAGTGCGACGCTTTATGAAAGAGTTTTCCATCTAAATGTAATGCATAGAGCAGTTAAAAAACTTAAATGAACTAACCTTCTATATTGGTTAATTTTGTTTATTTTTTTTTTATTTTAATCAAACACAACTAAGGTACTTCTTCCAAAACGAAAGATGGTCACGAGATCCGTTCCTGCAAGGTCGCTGATAAGACCGGCAGCATCAACATGTCAGTCTGGGACGAGCTTGGCCGCATCATACAACCAGGGGACATGCTGAAGTTGACCAAAGGGTAAGAACAAAGCCTTCATCCTCCGCATTCAAGCAGGACACTCAAATAAAGTACTGCCTTTCATTAAAAAAAATGGTCATCCGTCGCAAGTTTACAGCCACAGGACCAAATTGATAAATTCAAATAAGTTCAGATAAGAGCTTCTATCTTGTACAATGACCTGAAATTAATCAAGCTTTATAAGTTGGAGGACTTTATGTTTTGATTAGAGCAAGATTTGAGAAAGTTCCTGCTAGGATCGAGATGTCAGGCCCTCTTGCCTCTTGGTGAAATGGTTGAGATTTCTGTTGTCTAATTTTCAGGTACTCGTCGCTGTTCCGGGGTAGTCTGACCCTGTACACTGGTATTGGAGGAAAACTGCACAAAATAGGAGAGTGAGTATACTCGCGACTTTTATATTGAATGAAGGATCAGTTATAAAATGAAGCATTTTATACACAAAATCTATCTCTCCATTAATATGCAAAATTGTTGGAAACTACCTACTGACTAAAATGACCAAAATGGGAATATTAAAAAATTATGAGGGTCTGACGTTTTGATCCTAGCAAGACCCTTCTCAAAGGCAGAAAGGTCCTGCCAGGATCAAAACGTCAGGCCCTCCTAATTTTGGATAAAAACTATCACTCATAATCTGATTTGCAGTTTGAATTTGAATACTTGAAGTTGATTTGCATCAGTAAAGAAATCAGGTTTTTAACACGATTCCATACAAATTGAAAAAATGGCCAAGAAAAAACTTTGACTGGACTGGGATTTGAAGCCAAGACCTCTGGTCTTAAAAGCCCCTACACAACATTGGTCGAGGTCAAAGAATAGCATCCATACGTTGTCTGATCCAACATATGCATGAAATGGCACGCCTGTGAAAATTTCAGCTCAATCCGCAGACCTAGTCTCACAAAAATCTTGGAAACCGCTTCATTTGTTTCGCGAAAATGCAGCATTCAACGTCGTACTGTTCCGAAAAATAGTTTAGATCTCGATGAGACGTAAACTATTTCTTTTACTTATTTCTCCCAAAATACAACATTTTAGGCAGAAATATTTCAGTGAGAGGTTTATACTATAACCATCTTCAAATTGTATGAGTTTCACGTAAATCTGTGAACATTTCTGTTTATCGATCTTACCAATGTTGTATAGGGGCTTTAAACAAGTGTTTAACTAATACAACAATTGTGCCCTCTGGCCACTGCTTACTTAATTAATAGAATAAGGCAGTGTCCGAATCTGTTGTCTAGAGCTACGGCTAGATCTTCACTCCATTGGAAACACACATAGCCGTAGCCGTAGCCGTAACTCTGGAAGCCTGTTTCGGACACGACAAGGGTCCTGCAAGGATTTCAACATAGGTTGTGAAAGTTTGAAATAAGGTATTGATGTAATGACGTCATTTTTGTTGCTCCATTTGAAGGTTCTGCATGGTCTTCTCTGAAATCCCAAACATGAGTGATGCCAACTCTGAGTTTATTGCCCAGCAGAAAGTCGTAAGTACACAAACTTGTAAAAGGCGAACACATTAACCACTTTGCGCCTGGATCTCCGAAATCGGAGCACCGTTGGTTTTACTATGCGACGGGGCCCTCCGAATCCGGGCACCACTATTGTCAAAATTTTAAACAAAGACCTTTTCAGCTTAGATGAAATCAATACGAAATATGGCAAAGACCTATTTTTACGAAAGTTTCCACACGAATTGCCTGGCGCAAAGTGGTTAACCCTGACCCTCACAAATCCTACCAAAACCTTCAAGTGGTCTTGCAAGAATCTTGAGCATGGAGGCTGGATGGCAAAACTGCATCAGTTGATTGCTGAGGATGCATGTAGTCTGCTGTATCCTGCAATGTTTATGCTCATCCGTGAATAAATCAGCCCTGCATTTTCCTTACAATCATCCAATGCTGCCTCGGAATGCCATTTAACTGGGGTGCCAGTCAGAAGCATTCAAGCATTAACTGCCGTATATCTCCAGCGATCACGCCCCCGTTTTTACTCAGATGCAAACAACTGATTGTTATTAACCTGGCTACAGCAGTTCTTTAATGTTATTTTTATAATTTTTTTTTTAGAACCTGCAGGAGCAGCGAAGTAATTCCCCGACCGGCCAAGGTCCGAGCGAAGGACGACCGAATAATGGAGGTAAGTGACTCTCACGAGTCTCCAAGAACTCACGTCACTGAAATATCAGATTTTGATATGGGATGCATTTTGATTTAGACTTGAAAAGTCACCCCCGAGTTTGAGTGATGCTGTATTTTTTTCTTCAAATTTAGTGGGCCTGACGTTTCGATCCTAGCAGGACCTTTCTCAAAGGCAGAGCCTTTGAGAAAGGTCCTGCTAGGATCAAAACGTCCTTTGAGAAAGGTCCTGCTAGGATCGAAACGTCCTTTGAGAAAGGTCCTGCTAGGATCGAAACGTCCTTTGAGAAAGGTCCTGCTAGGATCGAAACGTCAGGCCCACTAAATTTTAAGATTTGCATTTTGGTAATTTTAGTCAGTAAGCAGTTTGCAACATTTTTGTATATCACCTGTATCTTTTTCTTTCTATTCCTTCGTGCTCTCCCAATATTATCCTCGCAGGACCAAGGATGGGACCCAACGGAAGCCAAAACCCCAAAAGTACTTTTGACTCGCAGCCAGCCAGACCCCCGACCCCTCCGATGGGCCTCGGCTTTTCCCAGTCCCACCCAAATCGCGGTGGAATGGGCCAGGGGGCCTCCAAGAACGGCATGGGCCCGGGCTTCCCCACTGATCAGAGAGGGGGGAGGGGCAGAAGAGGAAGATAGTAATTACCTCAAAGGTCGCCACCCAAGCCAGCATCAGTCTGGGAGATCAAATGAGAACTTCCTCTGTCAGGAAGGACAATTTCCAAGTCGAGAGGAGGACAAGAAATTTCCATGCTTGTATTTATTTTTGGATCTTTTTGTTGCTTTTTGGTCACCGGTTTTTATAAAGATTCATGTTTACAACTAATACCATTATCAGAAGTCAGTAATGTACCATTTGTATTTTGTAAAATCATTGGTAAGATTTTTAAGTTTTTTTTTTTTCAATATGAAATGGCATTGATCAAATTTATTACATAATTTGTTTGCCCCAAAGACCATGGAAATCTACTTGCCCAAAAAGCAAACAAGAAAATATCCGTCATGGAACTGGCCTACCTTTCATTTTATTTCCTACCCATTCTACTTTGCTAGACCACAATGTTTGGATGAGAATCAAATCGGAAAGCATTATAACAGATAAAATTCTTGTTTTCAAATCATGAGAGAATTCTCATACTGTGGTTTAATTTGACAAATTACACAGAGGTCCGTTGCTACTGAAGACTAAATATCAATCACTAATGATTGAATGATCTTTTTTCAGTTTCCAATAAAAGACATTTCTTCATATATGAATTAATTTGAATTGACTGATTGCGCCCTATAGGTCACGTGGCCTATAGTGGGTATCAAATTATAAAACAACATGACGGCCCCATATCAAGGTGCCGCTGTTGTAAAGTACATGATGATTGTTGTACTTATTGGCTCAACCAAAGGTTTTCTTTCGTGAAATCTGTGAAGAATATTCTTGAGTTTGGACCCAAGACCGTATCAGAATACCCACTATAAGTCGCGTGGTGACATCGTGCAATTGGTCTATGTTTCATCATTTCAAATGTCAAATTTATTCATGAAATACTTATATTTGACATCTATTCTTAGTGCACCTAGCTGATATTGCTGAAGTTTACACATTCTTGTCTGAATGTGATGAAAGATTTTACACTATTTCCAACTTTAAACTTAGCTGTTGTGTGTTGTTGCGTCTTTCTCTTTTCTGTTTGTGCCATTGTTTTCCATAGATGCTTCACAGCACTTATAACCCCCTTGGCTGTTTTACAAGCACCCAGAGTGTATACAAATTCTGAGTTTAGAATTTTGTGTTGTTTATTGTCATCTATCTGACACTTACTCCGATTTCATTGACCCTAGTCACTCATGGCTTATGAGACGTGGAATGATATTTGAAAGGGACAATAAAATGTACAGTATATAGAGACATTGGTGATTCATGAGAAATTGTCTTATGAAGGTTTTTGAGGGTTGGAAAGTCGAATGGAGGTATGGTAGAAGCTTGGTACCCAGATAATGATAATAATAATAATATATATTTATAATAGCACCTTACGTATAACCTCAAAGCGCTTTACAAACACAACCACAAAAGAAAGTGACGAACAAAGGTAAAAAATAAACTTGCAGTTTTAATAAACTACAATCCCAAAACCCAAGTATACATGTCAATATCGCGAAGATGACAGGTGCAATGGCAACAAGACTTTCGGGGAATCCCAGATGTGGGTCGTGGCTAATCCCCAAGCACACAGTGACCCATCAAGATGGTCCCACAACGCTGGCCGTTTCCCAGGCAATTGAAGGGCCTGGGCCCTGCTGGTATATTCACAGGTCCACTAACCTCCAGGTGATGAGGAGACAGTGACACTGCACCTAGTCAACCCCCCACACCCCACTGAACCCCCAGCTACAACTGAAAGGGGTCCCTGAAAACTGGCTGATTTTAATACCAAAAAACACTATGGGAACAAATTGATTGGCGAATAATTGCTGGCAGGTTATTCCAGAGAGAAACCTCAGGTATAGGAGAAGGATCATTCTCCATAGACCTTAGATCCTCGGTACCCTCTGGGTATACCCAGATCCTTGGTACTTTTTTGGTACCCCTCCATGGGTACCCAGATCCTTGGTACATCCTCAGTCCCCTCTGGGTACCCAGATTCTCAGTCCCCCCTCTGGGTACCCAGATTCCCAGTCCCCTCTGGATACCCAGATTCTCAGTCCCCTCTGGGTACCCAGATCCTTAGTCCCCTCTGGGTACCCAGACTCCCAGTCCCCTCTGTGGGTACCCAGATCCTCAGTCCCCTCTGGGTACCCAAATTCTCAGTCCCCTCTGGGTACCCAGACTCTCAGTCCCCTCTGTGGGTACCCACTGGGCAGATCCTCAGTACCCGGATACCCAGATTCTCAGTACCCTCTGGGAACCAAGGGAAGCTAGTTCTGGGAACTAAAGCTCTGTGCCCCAATTACAGTTATAGTTAAAACATTAAATTAAAACCAATATGCACACTATGGTTTGAAATGGCCCTCAGACATTACAATACACCCGTTAGAAGCTAGAATTGGGTCGCTTTTTGCTTTGTTACTGTTGAAAATGACAAGTCCTGCTGCTGAACTGCCACTGGGTGATTTTCTTAGCTTGCGGATTTTCTAGACATGCAACAGCCGTCGATATTGCTTAGTTTGGTACCCTATCCATTTCAAATACACTTCTACAATAAAGGGACAGGTACCAGCCTACCCATTCGTGTTCATGTGCGCCACCACACGTTGACAAAGTGCCAGCTTCCCTCAGGCATCCCCACAACCTCCGTAAGTGACCGACTTATGCGTAAATTCCACCAAAATGCCTCCGAAAAAAGCCGGTCAACCCAGTAAGAAGACAATAGAAAAGAAGAAAGACAAGATCATAGAGGTGAGTAGTACTATCATGGTATTTATCACTCACTAATTTAACTTATTAATGTATTGAGTATTGGCGGCATGACAAATAAGGAATGTCACATTTTCATACGAGACATGTTTTTTGTATGACGTGCACATGTACTGTACAATGTACACGGTGAATACGCGCTATTGCACAACCAAGTCAGCAAAAACCGGGCTCAAACAGGGATCACAAAATGATGTTTAATTCCTGAAATGAATGGAACTGTGGCATCGAGTGTGATTTAAAGCGATTGTCAAGCACCACCTTAGGCCTGTTTGGGGATAATGTAGTCCGAGGAATTCGAACAAGTCGTCCTTTTTGGAGGGGTCGGGCGACAGGCTAGACCGAGTCTGTATCAATCAAGTTCAATGAATGTAGTGTACTACTGCGTAGGGTCATAGAATAATAATGATTGGCAGCCTGTGGCAGACTCATGATTTTTCGACTACCCCCAAGCACACGCATGAAACTGTCCCACGCACCCACTAGTCAGTGAGAATCACAGATTTGTGGCAGTTTTTAATATCCCAGTCCACCTCTTTGAACATATGGAATGAGGAACACAGATTGGTCTTCTCTTTAAATGAATAACTCTAGCTGCCTAAGCTGTATACATTAATTATTAATCGTTACTTACACTAATGCTGCAAGTTTGAAAAACAAACAACAAACAAACTTCAAACAAACAAAGGAAAGTAAAGTACTCAGCAGAATCTGGCAGTATTCTACTTGGTTGTATATTTAAAGTTAATATTTATGTACACGTGCAATTTGGAAAATACCGGTAAGTCAGATTATAATTTATAAATGATCACTAACGTAGTTCTTTTTTTCAAGCAAGTAAAGAAAAAACTGACTGGGACTTTTGGAACAAGTTGAAAAATGGCAAAGAAAACTTTGACTGGACCGGGACTTGAACTATTGGAAGTTGAACCCAAGACCTATGGTTTTACTTTTATGTACTTGGGCTCTTAGCTTCCCAAATACTGATATAGTCAACTAGTCTTTGCCAGGGTGGGGGCGTCAGTCAGAAGCAATTTTTTTTTTCAGACTTAGTTCTTTTTTCATGGCTTACTGCTAGATAAGATGTGAAATTTGGGAACTATGTTTCATAAATGTGAGAGGATTGGAGTGACGCCATGTGCATCTCCTGTGAATGTGACTCTGTGTAGAGCCATTGTCATAGTCCGGGCTTTGTGTTCATTATTTATCATGTTTTCACGAAATGGCGAATGATAATTTTCTCAATCGTAACAAATTGGATAAAAACAAACGTGAAGATGGTAATCTGTATCTCATCAATCATATGCTGTTAACCTCGTAGGCCACCGTATGACAAGAACACTCTTTGCAATAGCCATTAAAAAGGATGAAAAGATTATGTTCCGAAAGCTGCGATTAACTTTCAAAGGGATTTCTTCAAAAAGCATGTGAAATGCTGGTGAATTGATGTGACTGTTCCTGTAACTTGTGTGTGTGTCCAGGATAAGACGTTTGGCCTGAAGAACAAGAAGGGAGCCAAGACACAGAATTACATCAAGACCGTCACCAACCAGGTGAAGCAGGGCAACCAGAAAGCCAAGGTGAGTTCAACACGCTGAGCTAATGGTCAAAGAACGTCCCAGTCCATCCAACACCACTGTCATTTCTAATCCCGATTCCCGTCTTTAACGGAGGGCACAATGATTTCAAAAGCTGTGTTACGCCGTGGTCACGACACCTGCACTAGAAAGCAGGAGTCACAGGTTAAATTCTGCCCTTGGCTGCCGGTTTTTGTTCAGCAGGCAATCAGGCAAAGCACTGAGCACACAGTGCTGTTTACATGTACATTGAGTAAGGCAGACCCTCGTTGAATGACATTCTTCTCGACGCAAGCCTCGTGTTATATCTAGGACTTCCTCACCTAGGCAGCCAGCCAGGCCAGTTGATGTGGCCTTCAACTGGCCGGCGACAATTGCAACTGTCCTTTGGCCAGCGGGCCACTGGTAAATTCAAACCCTGGGCTAGGCTTCTTTATCATCAACCCCTGAGTGGAAGCCGCTGTCATCTGAATTCTTTCCTGCCCAGGTTCGGGATCAGCAGGAAGACAAGAAGGCCAAGAAGAAAGCCGACCAGGATGAGATCAACATGCTCTTCAAGCCGGTCGCTGTCCAGCAGAAAGTCGGAAAAGGTGAAGGGGGGCAGGCTCTAGTCTTCAGAACAAATGAAATCACTGCAAGGAGAAAGAATAAAAACATTAAAACAAAAAAAAAGGAATTTTGAAAGATTTTGTAAATTGGCAAAGAAAACTTTGACTGGAGTGGAATTTGAATTTTGAGACCTCTGGTTTTGAGTACCGGTGCTCTTACCATCTGAGTTATCTCAGAGCTATCTCTTATTGGCAAAGTGTCACTACAACATGTTTTTCACCTCCACCATCCACCATCCTACCTCCACCACGAATAGTCTGACATCTCATCTATTCTTGACTGGCTACCTCCACCATGAATGGCCTGACATCTTATCTGTTCTTGACTGACACTGACAGGTGTGGATCCCAAGTCAGTTGTCTGCGCCTTCTTCAAGCAGGGAACCTGCACCAAGGGTGACAAGTGCAAGTTCTCCCACGACTTGGCGGTGGAGAGGAAATCAGCCAAGCGGAACCTGTACGAGGACACCAGGGAGGATGATCTTGCCAACGGTATGTCAACACCAAATCTGCCCCGGTAGCCCTCTCTTTGCATTTCTACTTCACTGTAAAGGACATAAATGTCAGCTTGATCGTATGGTTTATGTCATTGGATATGATGTAAAGATTTTATAGTTAATGATGGTTAGTGATGTAAAAAAAATTCCCAAGATGCTATCTAATACATCTTTACATCAACAATTAGGAGGGCCTGACGTTTTTAATCCTAACAGGACCTTTCTCAAAGGCGGAATACCAAAATCTTGGTAATTTTAGTCAGCAAGGATTTTTGTATATTACACCATTTCAAGTGTAATATGCAAAAATGTTGCAAACTGACTTAATTGACAAAAAAGCAAACGTCAATACGGTAATTAGGAGAGCCTGACATTTCGATTTCAGCAGGACCTTTGTCAAAGGCAAAATGCAGACCTCTCTGCCTGTGATAAAGGTCCTGCAACGATCAAAATCTTTTCAAGTGGTGTGAAAAGAGGAGAGGTCTACCTTGTTGTGCTTTACTTCAATGTAAATGATGTCATGATGTGAAAACAAATATTGTAAATGATTGCGTGTGCGGTTGAAATCTCTCTCCAAGTCGTGTTTCGTCAGTGTATTGCATCAAGCCCTCGTCTCTAACCTGCCTGCAATTGAAACTGCCCTTCGCATTTTGCAGACACCATGGACGGTTGGGACGAAGAGAAGCTGAAGAACGTCGTGGACAAGAAGCACAAGGAGGAGAACTCCAAGAAGCCCAAGACGGACAAGGTAAGGAACCCACTGGTGCCCACTATTCTTTGCCACAGAGGCCCAGCGGCGTTGTTGCCTCCGTGGGGGGGACAGCAATTGGTGGAAATTGGGTCCTTTTCCAAAACCCGGTTTAGGCTCAAGCTCCGGCTTTGTCTCCATTAGTTTCATCCGTTTTAAAATGCAAGGTATGAAAATGGGAGGGCTTTGGCTTCGTTTTTGAATGTTACACTGTATTTTGAAAAAAAAATCCGAAGCTTCAACTTCAACAAAAACTCCAACCTGTGTTTTCAGCTTTTGGATAACAGAGACCAAGCCGGAGCCGAAGCCTAAGGCAGGTATTGGGAAATGACCTTGGCCTCAGGCCCTGAGCTGTTCCTCGAACTCCCCAAAGAAATTGCTGCTTCTGATTGATTGCATCAAAATGAAAACTTGGGGTGTGATCAGTGGAGATATACGGCAGTTTAATGGTCGCATGCTTCTGACTTGCGCCCCCACCCCGGCAAAGACTAGTTGACTATTTAAGGAGGCCGCCATCTACAGGCTGGTGAGCTCAGGTGGTCAGAGGGTCGGTACATCATGCCTGAGGTCTCAAGTTCAAGTTCCACTCAAAACGGGGACACCAAAATACCAAAAGTTGGACCCCTTATTTATGGAGTTACCCATATACAACAAATGTCATTGCAAACTGCTGTAATAAGTATGCCCTCCTTTTTAGAAGAAAACAAAATCAGTCAGTTTTGCCGGCCTTGATTGCTTTTTCCTGTAGGTCTGCAAGTTCTTCATAGCAGCCATTGAGGACGGCAAGTACGGCTGGTTCTGGGTGTGTCCCAACGGTGGGGACAAGTGCATGTACCGACATGCCCTCCCCCCGGGCTTCGTCTTGAAGAGTCAGAAGAAGAAGCAGGACGAGGAGCAGGCTGAGCAGAAGATCACGATAGAGGAGCTCATCGAGGAAGAGGTACAGAGAAGGTTTTGTAAGGGCAGGCTCTGCCATTTTCAGAGTGCCCAATTTCCGGACGTTCCACATTTAAAAAAATCTTACTCATCAGGAAGTTTGTATCAGATCAGGATCAGAGTATCAACTAACGGAAGTACATGTATGGACATTATACATGGACTTTCTCAAGAGGATTCATCTTATGATTGAATCTAAGTACATTGAATCGTGAATCGAACTACATGACAGACTAAGTACAGCCACCATTTGCAGAGTGACCAATTTCCAGATATTCCATATTTTGATAAATTACTTTACTCATCAGTAAGTTTGTATCAGATGTATGAGATCAAAATCCAGACCGATTCAGAGAATCAACTAATGAAAGTACATTATACATGTACTGTCTCAAGAGGGTTCATCTTGAAATCAAATTAAAAAAAGCCATCCCATCATGGATCTAACTACATGGCAGACTACTTGACTACATTTTCCCTCATGCTACACAGGTCACCACGCATGCATTTTGCGTTGTTTCGAGTCATTATACTGCCAGCTAGCACAGGCTTGGTGAACATTTTCCCGCATCGAAAGTCCCAAGTGCGGACAGTTGTTACATTTTACTATATTAAATTTTTTTACCATCGTCTTGGTGAAACCTTCCAAAACAAAAAATGTCCAGTGCAGACACGGCTCAAGGCAATCTCTGCTCTGTTTTGGGTTTTTTCTTACCGTGGCTCAGAGGGCTAAGCTGAGCGCCAATGAGCAAACCAAGATCACGCTGGAGACGTTCCTGGAGTGGAAGAAGCGGAAGCTGTCTGAGAAGAAAGCCAAGATGGAGAGCCAGATGAACAAGAAGAAGAACGACTTCAAGCAGGGCAAGAGTCTAGGGGTGAGTCCCCACCCCACCCCCAAGGCACACAACTCACTTCAGCCTTTTCCTTCTCAGCATTTTTACCCAGGGACGTAAGACTTCTGGAAATTTCTGGATTTCCGGAAATGGCGTATATATTTTGTAATTTTTATTTATTATGTCAAACAGGTATCTCAAACTGCTCATTCTTATCTGTTAGAACTGAAAGGCGTCTGCACCCCTGCTGTGAATCTCTAGTGCTCACTCGCAGTCGCATCTCTCGATGGCGCCACTCAGTCGGAGTTACTCTGATCAGCTTGGCTCATTCCTCTTTCAGACATCAGCCTTTTCATTCTTTTCATTCAATTGCTTGTCTTCCATTTGAGTCTCCTGCACGACGAAACCCAGGGAACAAGAAGATTTCTAGATCTCAGCGGTCTCATTATGAGAGATCGCCGCTATGTCGTGACTCTTCAACCACCAATGGGCCCCCTTGGAGCTCTGGTCGTTCTCACTGTTTGTGTGCGGTGTCCCTTTTTTCAGATCACGGGCCGCGAGTTGTTTGCCTTCAACCCGGACATGGTGGGTGAGGACGACGACGAAGCTGCTGACAACACGCAGTACCAGCGAGAGACCGACGGAGATGAGGTAAGGATGTAGTTGCCATGGCTACGGGTCATGGACATGACGGATAGCAGTTCTGGTTGGCCGGGCATGAAGTGGTTTACGAGTCAACGCTGAAAATTTGTTCTTTCTCCACTGGACAAATGAACTTGATCTCATTTCAAAAACCTTTTCTGGAGGGTTCCTCCGGTCTTGGAAAAAACGGGAAATGTCACAGAATTTGTAAATTGAGCTGCCGTAGCCTGGTTTACAGCAATTGGTTGTTTGCATCCAAATGAAAGCGGGAGTGTGATCCCTAGAGATATACGGGAGTTAATTGTTGAATTGCTTCTGACTGGTGCCCCCACCCTGCGGCGTCCGTTTATATCCACTTCGCCGGTTCCTGTGTACCGGTTTGCGGACGCCGTAGTAGTGATCGTGCGGTTTGGCGCGCGATTCTGGCGTCCACTAGCGGCCCTGTCCGTGGTGGGTCGGCGGTTGTGGCGTCTGATGGTGGGGAGCCAGAAACCGGGGATGTCAATGCCGCTGTCCCGGTTGATGTTGTTTCGGGGTTAATTTTGTTATGATAGCAATTGACCTATTTATTTCTACTACCCCTCAGGCAGATGTGATGGTCAAGGATGTCAGGCTGGAGCATCTGAAAGCCGAGGAGGTGGACGGGACCGGTACGGTTGCGACGAGCAACAAACGCGAGGGAGAGACGAGCACGGTGACGGAGAACTCGCTGCCAGGGGCCAGACCCAAGGAGACGACGCAAGAAGGTATGGCCAGCATCACTTGTCCACCGTCCAATCACAGGGTTCAGCGAGGATCCAAACATCAACCCCTCCTACTTGTTGAGATGATTTTATTTTGCAGTACCTTCGTGTGTTGCCGTCATAGGCATATATAACCTATAGACATCTATTAGAAACGATGTGAGGATACTGGAATGTAACGGGGGAACCTGACTAGCAGAAGTAATGAGCACCGCCATACATTTATATTCGTGTGATGTGACGCACGTTCAATTTTTCCCGTGCTTCTATGACACTACGCGGCGACGCCCACGCAAGTGTATTTTGGCACTCTTCTGCCCATGCTTTTGTAAAGATGGCAGCCTCCACGGCGCTTCCGTCTAGCGCCCTCTATTGTATGTCTTAGGCTATTTATGGTCTACGTTTGCCTTTGTAGACAAATGACTCTGTCTAACTCCCCCTCTTTCTACCTCAGATGAGGAGAGCAAGCTGGACCAGGCTGCGGCATTTCCACCGAGCGACGGAGCCTCCAATCCCTCCCCAGAGGCGGCCAACGGTGTGCCCATCAATGAGGACCTCTTTGTGGAGGACGTAGAGGTGGACGAGAACCTCTTTGACCAGGACATTGACCTGGAGGATGAGCTGGACGAGCTCAACCTGAAAGATTGAGGTCGCCTGTGACACTCCAAGATGAAATAGAAATTAATCGACACATCAAACCAGGGGGGGGGGCTCTACTAAGGAAACCTATCTAAGCACAGCTTGCTATGGGTTATTTACATGGTCCAACAAAAATTCAAGAGTTCCATGAAGAGACGTCTCAAAAAGCCAAATATACCTTGAAAAACAAATAGATTGACTGGCCGGATGACTCGAACAAACTTGTTAAATTGAAGTTGGTTGTTTGACCTCCATGGTTTGACCGACTTCCAACAGGCAATGTATGATAGAAGTGGTCTATCACGGAGGCCTTGTCTGCTCATCCCCATTCCCATGGATCAGTTTAAGGAAGCCATACAATCCATTTCATTTTGACTTACCACACGTCATCCATTGTCACATAGGCCATTTTCAAAATGAAGGCTTAGGCTTCGGTCATATTTCTCTTACCCGTTATAATGTCACAGGCATCTAGAAACAAGCGTTTGGCCCCAGTTTCTTGGTGAATTCTCTGTACTTATCGAGCCGACAAACCTTCAAATTTGGCGATAAACCACAATCTGTATTTTCAGGTTTTGTCAGACGGAGACAAAGCCATGGATTCCTAAAGGGCCATAGTAAAATCTCATCCCCCCCTGGACATTTCATTCTCTGATCAAAACATTGGGCTCTCTAAAATGTTCAGATTTGCAAAAGACGTTTGTGTTACATCTCGACAATGTAATGTCAAACAAGAAAACCAATTTTAAAAACTAATGCTGGAATGAATTGCCTTTAATCTTCCCCTCCCCAAAAAACAAAATATCCAACAAGTTCAACAGTCGTCCTGCAATCCTTGGAGTGTCACAGTCTCTTCCCCGATCACGGTTTAAACTTTCCTTGTAACGAGGCAATGGTTTGCAAGTTACTGACAACTTTGTAATGCGTATTGATAGATTAATGTCTGAGCGCCAGCACTTCACTGTGCGTTGGAATACAAGTTGATAAGATTTGTCTTTTAAGTTACTTCCCAACAGATGACATCAATTTCAATTGAATTAATTGGCCGATGAATATTTTCCAAAAACTTCCAAAGTCAAAACGGTACTCCATGTCTGGTTTTTTTATATTTTTTGTTTTTATTCATCTTCTTTTTTGATCCCCGTGAAATATTTCAACAACAAAAAAGACTTGTTCGACATTATTTATTGTCAAAAAATGCCATTTTGCCTCAAACAAAATGACCAGTATCATCTCACATTTTAGGTTATGATGCGTGAATTACCATGATGTGGGGATTTAACAGCATATGGCTCTTGCATTGTTGGCCGACTTGGTTTAATTTTGATTTATTTCGCCATATATTGATTGTATGCATTAGTAAAGAGGACTTTGATGCCCAGTTACTTAACCTGGCAGTACTGGGTTTGGTATATCACCTCTTTGGATCCCTCTCTTTTTGCTTTGGGAATTCATGGGAATTCGTTTGCAGCGAATTGAGACAGGAAATCATGGCTGTTAATTCATTGAGCATAACTGTACAGACGAGTCAACAACGCATCACGTGAATTGCATTAAAATGTACATACTTCAATAGATTCCAGTTCTAATACGGAAACCCAATTGCACAGTTGGTTCATTGTGTCTGGTCGATGTCATGTTTATTTAGAGTAATTTACACAAATGTTGCAAAATGTCCACCGACTTAAAGGACCAAATTGATATTCTTTGAAGGCAGAGTTCCTTCAAGGTTCGAAACGTCAGGCCCTTGTATTTTTTTGAGATAAGTATTAATTAACTTCCAGAAAATTAGAAATTGGCAAAGAAAACTTTGACTAAACTGGGACTTGAACCCAAGACCTCTGGATTAAAATACCAGTGCTCTTCCATCTGAGCTATCCAGCCCTTACATGGTGGCAAGGCAATATTTTGGACTAATACTAACATAATTCTTCCACGGCCATCAAGTATCAAAATTAATTCCATTCATCACGCGATTACAAATCACCGCAGCTGTTTAATTATTCACGTCCAAGTGCTTATTAAACACGAGTTATTGCGTCAGAATACTCGCGCATGCGCGCTAAGACTCAGCTGTCATAAACGCACGTGATTGAAGTCGGCAGTTCGTCGTGGAAGTCGAAACCTTTGTCGGAAATTGAAACAGGAAAGTTCCGGCAAAACCTGACCATTTCCGAAAGGACAGCTGTAAAGCAAGTGTTCTTCAAGGACAAGCAAACGTTGGTAAAAGCAGGACGTCAGTCAATTGTCAGTGTAGCAGAAGAGTCATTTTTCACCATTAAGTGATTAACAAACTTCACGGACAAGACTCGGGTATTATTTGATTGGAACTTGTGAAGAAATTTAAGTTGTATTTTTGAACAACCAACGAGAGAGCAGGGGTAAGTAAATGACTTCAAACTTTACTTTAGAAATTATAAAATGTCGTCACAAAAAAGCAAACCTTACTACGTGAGCTCAACGGAGAGAAAGGACGAATACGACTCATTTTTATGAGGTGATTTCAAGTTAACTCGTACTACTTTATTAGTACTAGTTACTACGATCATAAACAGACGATAAAGTAGTCTGGTTTCCGTCCAGTGGCCAAGAACCTGCCTTGGTCTGTTTCCAGACCAATTTGTAAAAGCATACCCAAGGCCAGGGAAAATAATAAAAAAAAAATTAAATACTCGTTTTCAGCATTTGTAATTGTAGCGTTGTACATTCTTTCGGAGCTGGTCTTGCTTGATCCAATCATACGAGATGAAAGTTTGTGTCAAAATGGTTTGTTTACGTAAGACTCACCACCGCAAAATTTGCGAGACAAAATTAGGCTCACGAAATCAACAAACCAGATCAGATCATACCGCATGAACTGAACTGAAGTTAATTTTGGTGAATGAACTTCTGAGTTCTGTGCATGGAAGCCACTTCATAACGATTCTTAATTATAACGAACTTAATTTAAACAATTAAGGTTGGCAAATGTCTAAATTGCACGAGACTGGGACTCGTGTGTGAACTGAAATCAGAGAAAATGAATTCGGACACGGGTTGGGGGATTTCCCTTATGGGTGATGTGACAGCTGTTCGCAGGGTTCAACCAAAAAATAGGGCTAGATATAAAACCTGAACTGGCGTGGAGTACTTAAAAATAAATGCATGAAGAAAAATTAGATGTTCTTGTGAAATTTTGATAAATCAGTAATAATGGTTAACTGGCTTACCCCAGTAAAGACTGCTGACTACAGTATTTGGCAAGGCCCCTATCTAAGGGCTGGATTAGTGTTTAACTAGAGGCACAACTTCATATCCAGAACAGACTTTTTTTTCCTTTTTGAAAAAAAACAATCATAGATTGGTGATTACGTTAGCAAGCAATAAACTTTCTTCACAGAAGACAATGGGTTTTAATATAAAAATATGGTTTATTCAGTATGAACTGAAATTCCCACGAAACAAAATCATGCATCATTTAAATTATAACCATGCAGATAAATATTGACCCCTTTTATTTTGTCCTTAAAATGAAAGAGAAAAAAATGTTTTTCACAATCCCCAGAAGTACTTCACTCATCTATGGACAGTCTATTCACCCCAAAACTTTAAACTGAAAATGATTTTGTTTACATTGTTTCAAAAGCAATGACTGGTTTGGGAAGACATGCAAATTATTAATTATGTCCAATCATCGTACATGCAAAGTTACTGAATAAGAACACGTTTGAACTTTGAAGTAACTGATTCATATAATCTTGGGTGCATGTTACTTGAAACCAATGACATGCTTGCAGTTCTTCATCTCTTATCTTAGGTCAATTTTAGAGTAAGGATTCCAGATTTTTTTTATGAGATTCGAAATATCAAAAAAGCGCAGATGCTATAAAAGAGATTATTAAGTAGTACTGCAAAATAATACTGCAATAGACATGTCTCGTTCATTCGTGAATCACCGGCACTTCAAAATTCAAAAGTGGTAAACTTACAGCTCAGGTGAAAAAAAGTATACAAAAGAGAGTAGAAACAAATTCATAAGAAAATCCAAAAAAATATGAAATGATATTTCACCAGCACTAAAAATAGTTCAGTAGAAATGATACCCCAAAAATATTTCAAGTAAGTTTTGTTTTTACATGCGACAAAAAAGACACTACGTTTGCACTGAAATTTAAATCACCCAAATAAGTTACGCTGACAAATACGACTACTTGACACCCACCTACCCTTAAGGTCATGCCCATCTAAAAAAAAAACCAATAACGACAACTTTTATTCAGATATCTTTCGCATTTTTACTTTGGAATCCAGTTCACTGTTGACCGACAGAAAAATCCTGAATGAGAAAATCCCAAGCCAAGTTTGACAAGCGATCATTTTCAACAGAGTCAATGTTGACTGTTAACCATGCAACGATGGGCAACAAATTAACAAGGTTGTTATATAAGACAAAAATTGCACCTTGTGTGGCATGTCTCTAGTCATTTGAATGACAATGGGAGATTTTACGTGGCCCCTTTTGCCCAGTCTCGGAATGTGTGCGTCATTCGGGAAAGACATCTGCAGCTCTCAGAATGTGCACAATGATATTGCAGTCCCTGGAAACATTCCCCGCCCATTCCTGAATCGTTTCCTACCATTTTTTTTAGCATCGTTGGTTAGCGACATATCCCTGAATTAAAAAGAAACCTTCCCCAAAGTTCTTAGATGTCCTGATATAAAAGTACAGCTTTTAGTTTTAAAGCAAAGTTCTACTGTTGGTAGATTCTTGTGGATATTTTTACAGAATATTGAATTCACACCACAGTTAATAGTCAGACTCAGGACATCCTAAGGGGATTGCTTGAAAGGCAAAGGTCGACGGCATGATGAATTAAGTTAAAGTCAGAGCGCCACCAAGAGTTGATCTGGCAGGCTGCGTGGTGACTCACGGGTCAAAGTTCGTCCTTTGGCTGTTTACCCTGTGTAAACAAAATGAAACCAACGTTACAAATTATGGCAAAAATGGGGAATGTTCAACTGATGTTTCACTGTATGCTCATTGCTTTGCCTGATTGTCTGAGCACTTGGAAAACTCCCACTGGCAGCTTGGGAAGGATTCAAATGCATGACTCCTGCTTTCTATTTATTTTCTTCTTTTTTTCAATTTTGTTGGGGATTATTATTTCCAATAAGAACCAATACATGCATTTTATTACTGTTTTTAGGTATGCTTGTAGGCCTCTTCTTGTAATTTGATGTTTAATAAATTGAGTACATGTACGTTGCCAAGTACCGGTAGAAGACAAGTTGACAACTGACTGGCAGTGTGACGTGCTCAGGTCATGACAGATCATACAGTTTTCTACTTACCGTGTTCAGTTTTCCAGGGAATCGTTTCCTGAGGGTGGGAATCAGCCAGCTGGCTGACTTTTCCATCTGCTCACCAAACCAATTCTGAAAAAGAAAAAAAATCCCAAATACAGTTGTAGGTACAGTATAAGCAAATGAATATGCAAGAGTAGACAGACTGTCTTATAAATATGTATGAGCTGTTCCATGCCAAGACTAAAATTACAAGCAGCAAAGTACGTTGTGGTCTGAGGATCTTTCCAGGCCCCTCCCTCAGCCAAATCCCTGGTAAGAATAAAATAGTCCTGATAATGGCACAAAAGGCACACTGTATGCCGTAAGTGCCAAATAACCCCACCTTACAACACACACACACACCAAGGGACTTAATGTTCACATGTCCGAGAGACTGAGAGTACACCGTTTGTGAAACGTTGAGTTCCTCAGTTCTTGTCAAAACCTGGTGCATGGTGTCACTGCTCACCTTAATGAATATGGATGAGTGGGTCACATGGGTGATGAATATGCATATATATGCAAATGTCAATATTAGCAAACCATACCTGTGAGTGGCCAGCTTTGTGCGTGCCTTTGTACAGCCGCACTGAGGGGAAGTAATTGATGCTAGCCTGCTGGCATAGATTCTGATTCTGCGTGCAGTCTATCTTGCCAGCATGCACATATTCCTCAAGACCCTGCAAGGAAAAACAAAAAAATTAACATTACTTGACCATATGAAATGATTAATGATCACAAGTTTGAGAGTTCACGGTAACCATTGGCAATTTCATGTCACTTCATAGCTACACTACGGTTTGCATCAGTGAGGATGTAATGTGGTTGGGATGGGCTCTCCTCAGATGGGTTATTGGGACTCGGAGCACAAGCCAAGGGTTCAAATCCCACCTGAGAAACCTGGGAGTTCTTTTTCGAAGAAGTCAATAGGCAATCGCCTGGCAAACAGGCAGTTTAGATAAGTGTAGAGAGCTTAGATGGAAGGGAAAATCCTTAACAATTATTGACTCTAACTCACTTGATTGAAGTTACATTGGCAGATACATTATTTTTACACACTACCCAACAAGTTGAGTTACTGGCTCTTTTCAGAGCCATACTCCTTCTCATAAGAGATGATGTACATGGTGTCACCGCAAACCTCACATTTGCAAACCATGCAAACCTCTAAATCTTATTTCTCCCTGTCATTCTGCCTTAGAGAAAGGTCCTGCAAATCTTGACTCTTAACTCACTTGATTGAAGATACATTCCTTGGCAGACCAAACGTATAATTAAAAATGTACTGAAATTAACACACACAAAAAGAGAAGATCTGTGCAGAAGAAAAACCACACCAATTTTGGTAGGACAACATTTCCTGTTGTTCACAAGTGGTTTAATCGCCATGGAAACAAACTCACCTTGGCAACCTCTTCAAACTCAGGCTTATATTGTTGGCATGGCATGCAGTGCGGCATGTGGAAGTCGATGAGCCACGGCTCAGTGCTGCGCAGGACCTTGGTGCGGAAGTTGTTGCGGTCGATGACCTCCACCTTTGAAGGCAGGAAGTTGTAGGCCCAGAAGAAGATGGAGTTGGAGTCTCGCATCCAGCCGTTGTAATCGCTGCAACGGATATCAGAGTGGAGGTTTCCTCAGATACTTAGGTAACAATGAGGGTTTGTACTCTCAAATTTTGTGAGCAGGCAAACTGATTCAGCTGAACAAGACCAGGGGTGGATTTCACAAAGTCTTAACATCCATCGTGACTCAACTTATCATGGGTCATCTATCCATGTTACGATTCAATAAGGGTTTGCCCAACTGGTAACTAGCACCACATACTCAGTGCCTTGCATGATTGGTGACAAGTATCATAGTATATCTGTGATGTACATGTAATATATATTTTTGTGCATCACTCATCATCCTAAGATTGATCGTCCATTACGATGAGCTTGGTGAAATCCGCCGTCGAAACATTAAAATACCATGACCATGCTTAATGCTTGAAGTGTAAGGGCTACCACATAGCAATCCTTGCTAATTACAGGATTTGTGGCGAAGAACTGTTCCTTGCAATTGAGACTCAAGTCTAGACTGGTCACCAATCAATATAGCAGGCTCTGCAGGCTCACCTTGACTGGTACTCTGCACTTCTTTAGCTAAGCGTGGACATTTGCTGAACCTTACCTTCTGCCTGCGTTGCCTGTCCTGCCAAAGGGAAATGCTCTGATGGTGGGGTAGCTACGCACTCCCTGCTTTGTGCACAGATCTCCATAGCTCTCACAGTCAATGGTTCCCACACTAGCCGTGCCATTAAGTCTCTACAGATTGCAAACACACAGTTGAAGACTCTGGCATTCTAATAAGGAAATTCATATTCAAGAAAACGACCCAAACCAATACAGGAAGAATAGAAACTGATTGGGTTACTTGTATTAATAAATACATTACCCTAACCCTTTATACAAACTTGAATGACAAAGATTGTACAAATCTATCAAGTATATGGAGAGCCTGACAAGTTGCTTCTAGCAGGACCATTCTCAAAGGTCCTGCTGAAAATTTGTTTCAAAGTTTTCTCTTTGATTTACCGAAGATAAGAATACATGTAGGACTACATGAGGACTTCTATTTGAGACTTAAGACCAGTAGTCCATGGTCTTGGGCCTTGAGAACCATTTTTGTTGACAAAACCAATGTAGGGGAAAATAAGGCATGTCCGGTACCTTAGCCAGTTTCCTCCATTCAGGGGCCAGGGCCTGGCAGGGCCCACACCACGGAGCAAAGAAATCCACCAGCCACATGTCCTTGGTGTCTCGATTTATGACCAACGACTGGAAGCTGTCTGGATCAAGGTTGACCACCGTCGGATGCAGCGTGTCCTGAAAAGGCAAACAAAAAATGACATTATTAAGACCAAATCCAAAGGTTTCTCTTTAAATTCCTTTCAATCCTAGCACGACCTTTCTCAGACTCAAAGGAAGATTCACTCTGCCTTAAAGAAAGGACCTGCTAGGATCCAAACTGCCAGAACTACTGAACACTCTACGTCTCAGACTTCCCTCGCTGATCAAGCCCCCACCTGAATGAAGTCGATAATCTCGTCCGCAGTCTTGTACCCCGCGTTCATATGTGGCTGGCTGTTGTTGAACATGATGGTGGTCGGGTAGGAGCGGACGTTGTACTGGTTGCACAGGTTGTTGTGCACGACGCAGTCCACGGTGCCAAAATGGACGTCCGGTCTGCGAATTGCCGCCTTGCGTAACTGTGGTAACATCTGTCTGCATGGTGGGCAATGCTTCAATCAAAATAAAGGGATCAAAATTTGTATCAATCAGGACAAAATGGTAAAAATCCAAATCATTGAGTTAACAAAACTCAAAACTGCAGCTGTTTTGCCGGGGACAAGTTCCATCTACATGTGTATGTACTGGTAGAATTGTTTGTAGAATTGCAAATAGAATTGTGAAGAAAAAATATAACACATGACATTTCATTCGGACTGATTGTTAAATACTTGGAATCAGGTATTAATTAAGTAATTTAAGTTCATCTGTGGCTGACCTCTTTCTCTTTCTCTGTTCTAAATATCAAATCTTCCTCGTTTTTTTTTTACTTACTGGAGAGAAGAAATCCACAAACCACAGCTCGTTGCCAGTGACGACAGGGCTGGGGAAACTCTCCGGTCCAAGCATGTGCAGACGTGAGTCTACACTCTGTCGTGCAAACGCGGCGATGTCTTGCGCGAATAAACGGCCTAGAGATGGAACAAAGAAAACTAATCACCCTGAATTTCTCTTCAGTGTCACAGAGAAAATAATTTGATGAAATGATCACAGGCAAGGAAATCTGACAGGGAAATTTGGAACAGTTGATGAAAAATACCAACAAAAATTTGACTGGTTCAACATTCCAGCGCTCTTCCATCTATCAAACCCTTAGGGAAGGACCTTTCCACATTAAATAGATTAACTGAAGGCACTGAAGGCAACAATCTCAGCAAGAAGCAACAGTCTGATCCTTTCAAGAAATGATAAGATTTTGTACTTTTGTCTTTGTCCAGTAACAACCAAATGCTTCTCAGAATCACACTTATCGGATTCTGTGCAATGACAGAATTTCAAAAATTAGGAGGGCCTGACTTACTGATCCTAGCAGGACCTTTCTCAAAGGCAGAACAGGGACAAAACAAATGGTAGGGGAAAGTAACAGGAACATGGATGACAGACAGAGGACAAAGAGGATAGAGAAGTGGTGTACCGTGATGAAATTCGTGGGCCCCTCCTAGTCTGAAGAGAGCCACCTTTGGTAAGCCGCTGCCAACATACAACTGCTGACACACCTCTGTATGCTCTGTGCAGTTAAACTTCCCAACCTGCAAGCAATGGGACAAGAACCATTGACCATTAATCCATGGCTGTACTCATCCTGCATACAAAACCATGTAGAAGCGAAATAGTACTCAAGGCATATTTCAGGGAATATAAAATTCTCAAAAATTTGGAGGGCCTGACATTTTCATCCAAACACGACCTTCCTCAAAGGCACGATAATTTCTACGAGGAATTTACATTGTTTTGAGAAAATACGTAATCAGAAGTTGTCATTGAGTGTACTGCACTAGTCAGAAATTCAAATCTACATTTGACCAATTTATTATCATATGACTGTGGACTGGACCATCCACGCACTGTCACATATGTAGGACCTGTATCAGTGTACTTGACTACATACCGTCATGTGTTTCAGAAGGTAGGGTAGTTTACGCAGCTCAATCTCGTGATCCCCTTTCCCATCCATGAAGTACACCAGCATGGGTTCGTCTGATTTCCCTTCCTTCATATCCGTCTGTCCGCTCTGAGAAAGTAATGAAAAACCCCATTAAATAATGTCTGAACCATGATGTTTCTTGGTTTACAAATTCACAGATTTACATGAAACTTATAAAGTTTGAAGATGGTTATAGTAGAAACCTCTCACTGAAATATTTCTGCCTAAATGTATTTTGGGAGAAATGAGTAAAAGATTTTTACTTTTTAAAAGTTTAGATCTCACCGAGATCTAAACTATTTTTCAGAACAGTATGGCATTGAATGCTGCATTTTCGCGAAACAAATGAAGCGGTTTTCTCGAGACTCCGTTGGCGGATTGAGCTGAAATTTTCACAGGTGTGCTCTTTCATGCATATGTTGGATCAGACAACGTATGGATGCTATTCTTTGACCTCGACCAATGTTGTGTAGGGGCTTTAAATAAAAAGTATTCTGTTTTCAAATCCTTTTTCATGACTTTTGATTTTCAAGAAAAAAATCTACTGAAAAAAGTGGACTTGACTCTCAAATAATATTAAGGAAGACTGAAATACTAACTCACATTAACTTAGTTATTGGTATGAGCAAAGATTCCATAGTTTAGCATCACAAGAAAGGGTGATGTAAAAATGTAGATGTGAGAAAATAAATTATCAATATCAGAAGAGGGCAGGTTTGTACGGTTAACATACCTCCAATTCATCGCCCGTCAATGTTGCAATATCTGGCAGAAGTTCCAGCACTTTGTCAGCAATACTCTTGGGCTCGTCCAACTCAAATGTCTGACGAGAAGAAAGGAGGCAAAGATTATTCAAAAACAGATGACAACTGAACATTTTAGAAGTTTCTGAAGTTTCACTGAAACTTTGTCTGGACCAGGACTTGAACCCATCCCTCTAACCACCCCAGCTAACCGGCCACTAAGTAGCAGCCTTCTCAAATAGTCTTCATCAACTGTTTGTTTCAATGTCCTCATTGTTACTTACACGGCTGGATGAGCTCAAGGCTTTCTTCCCTGTGGGATAGTACTTGATAGTGCTTTCATCGATGTTCAACTTCCTGCAGAGCTTGGCAGAGGCTACGCAGTCCACAGCACCAACATTCACAACTTTGTTCTGGATTGAGGAAAACAAAAAGGCAGAAACCATTGAAAATCAGGACGTGAAGGTGCGTCATTATAAGGAACCAAGTTGGAGAAGTGGTTAAATTTGAAATGACAATCTAATGGCCGTACAGCTTGGCCGCCTTTTGAACGTGTTCCGTAAGCTTTAGGTCACAAACATTCTCCTTACCAGAATGGCTGCCAGCTTTGTGCGGTCTTCCAGATCCAAGCAGCCTGCATGAGCAAGGTCAGTTGATTCACCCTCGTGACCTGAAAGAAGGTCAAAGGTCAGACTTATTAATCAAGCAAGAGGCCACCGAAGTCCAAAATGATTTGGTCCAACCATTCTTTACTCCTGGAGTTCTGCTGTCAGCATAACAAAATATCTTTAAAAAAACGTCTTTCAACATAAAAGAACCCAAGAACTTCATTAAGAGGATACACATTCAGACAGACAGACAGACAGACAGACAGACAAGTTAACTGACAAACAGACTCACCATCTGGCGAACCGCAGTATGATATGACCCACGGTTGACCCTCGTGCTTTTCATCCAAAAGTACTTTCTTAAAATTGCCTGGGAGTGGAAGAGAAGAAAAGCCAGCCAACATTTTACAACCTTGACACCAAAATTAGACATTTAAACAGGATTCATGAATAGTTAACCAACAATAAATCAACACTGTCTTCCTGTTTGGAGATTTGGGGTTATTCATAGTGACATTCACAAGCCAAGAAAACTTTGGATTTACACCATGTACAAACTTGTACATCCTATATCATCTACACTCCATTTTGTTTTTAAGGACAGATTTGGGGAGGATGAAGAGTATTGCAAAGGATTTGTTTGTTTGTTTGTTTGTTTGTTTTTTCCAGGGTAAACATGCAAGATGTTAATCATTCCCCTCCTGGATGTTGAGATTTATATCGCTTCATTTTTTTAAAACTAGGATGGCGCCCCACACCAGGCAAAGACTAGTCGACTATTTGGGAAGGCCACCATCTAGTGCGATATGCAAAACCAGATGGTCTCAGGTTCAAATCACTGTTTTCTTTGCCATTTCTTTCAATTCGTTTTTGTTTTGTTTTTCCAGGGGAAGATTGTCGAGTTCTCACCTGTCCAGATGGAGTGGAATTCTGCTTTGACCAACCACAAGGCATGCTTGACCAGATCTGGCAACTTGCGCTTCCCAGAGAACTCCACATTCTGTAAAGGTAGGACCCCCGCAATAAAAAATACAAACAGAACCAAAATAAGAGATGTAAGCTTTTACTGTTGCCTCTTTACCCCTACCAACAGCAGAACAAAAAAATAAAGCAACGCAAAAAATTTGTGAACTGCTTACTACCTTTAATGACAACAGTTTATATAAATCTCAAGCAATAAGAAGGCTGACACTAGCAATCCAAGCGGGACCTTTCTCAAGGCAAAATTACAATGAGGGGACCATTGACAGAGCAAGAATGTCCACCTGTTTCTGCCTTCAAGGAAAGGTCCCCCTGGGATCAAAATGCAAGGTCCTCAAACTTTTGTTTCAAATTTGTCGTTCATCCGCAAAACAGACCACTGCACAGTACAGTGACAACGATGGATTGATTAAGGTCAAACGACCACACAGAAGTCTCAAAAGGGCAAAGAGAAAGGTCCTTTTGAGAAAGGTCCTGCAAGGATCGAAACATCAGGCCCTCTAACTTTTGAGATTGATGTATTGCAGGTCATTTTAGTCAGTGAGCAGTTTGCAACAATTTTGTTTATTATTTACTTCATGACCAAACAGAAGACTAGATTTTCCCGCTTTTTACAAAGAGAAAATGATGGTTAAGCCCCCAACCCTCCTTCCAATCAATGACGGTCTCCACATTCCCCTTCCCCCTTACCTCTGGGTAGACCTTCAGTGTGGGGAAGTACCGGACCCCCTGGGCTGTGCACAGAGGGTTGTCGTCATGACAATTGACAGCACCGATACGGATAACACCCTCCATCTCCTTGGCAAACTCACGCCACTGAAATACATTAAGAGAGAGAAAACTCCAGTAACAACACAAGATTTTTATATTTATTTTGTTTACCACAGAGGCCAATTTACTAGACCGGGACTTGATGAACCCAAGACCATCTGAGCTATTCAGCCCTTAGATGGTGGCCTCCAAAATAGTCAACGAGTCTTTGCCAGGTGAGGGTGCCAGTCAGAAGCAATTTAACCATTAACTGCTGTATATCTCCAGGGATCACACTCCCATTCTACAGGGCAGTCTGTTTATCCTGTTTTTGTTTTCAGACATGGCAATGTAAATAACACGCATTCGAAAATCGAACAAACACAGAATAATTCAGAACTACTATCAATTCTGATTCCTTGCCAATCGTGGCCTGTGCTGACTCCTTACTCTTTCAAACACCAATCATTTCTTTGTGTTTCAATTCAAATTCTGCTTTTAATCTAGTCTGCCATGAGACATAGGGTAAGATTCGTTACCGAAATACAGACTGGGAATAACGTCAAAACTGTCAAACTTTCTGATTCAGAAACTGTTCAGTATCACAGACGTACAATTGGAACAAGGTCGTGGCAGTGATGGCATCTGGGCGAATAGAAGTTGACAAACCAGATGTCCTCCCCAAACACAGATTGTTCTAGCAGGAAAAACAGAAAAAAAAACTGTTAGTCAATGAAACTCACGACATAAAAGCCCATAATATCAAGGACCCAACACTGGGCCGAAAGAACTACTTTCACTAAAAAAATGTTTCTATATTTGAGAGGGTCTGTCATTTGGATCCAAACTCACCGAAATCTGTCTTGCTGAGGGTGACAATTTGTGGATCCTCATCGTAGAGACCTGGGTATGAAGACAAGGACGTTAACCACATTTTGAGCACCCATTGCATTTGCAGGAGATCACGATGCACATTTTCCCACGTATCACAGACTGGAACCACACACATTCAATTCTCCAGCATCAGTACAGCCTGCTCATGCTGATTGACACACAGACCACGGGATAAGGAATTTGATCACGTCATTCAAACAACCTACACTTCTCTGCCTGAGAAAGTTCAAGTGAAGCTTTCTTCAGGAACAATGCATGAGGTTTCCAACATTTCCAATGATGAACGCATAGAGTCTATTGTGAAGACTCGGTGACTAAGACTTGAAGGTTTGCATTGTGGAAATAGTAAGTGGAAGGTTTACGGTGACACCATATACTGGTAGCACTTCTTTTTCAAGAAGGAGTGTGGCTCTAAAAAGAGCCAGTATAAACTCAAGCCACTTAAGATTTATTGGATTTGACCCTTGAAGTGATTAAGCTTTTTGTGTTGTTGGTTTTTTTTTAACTTATTTTTCAAAAGCAAAAACAAGGGCAATATGCTTGCAGTAACACCACAAGTATCATCTCAATTAGAAGGGTGATCAAAGTCACGCGATGTGTCGTTGCAACGACACATCGCGTGACTTTGATCACCCTTCTAATTGTCTACACCACCACGATGAACAACCCTTTCATTTCTAAAGTATCATCTCATTCATGAATGGATGTAGCTCTGGGCAGAGCTGGTAACTTGAATATTTCCAGCGCTCTGCCAGCCGTCCAGACAATCACAAGCCCTTACCGAATTCTGTCTTGTAGTAGTTCCAGCTCTCGTAGCGGTTCCATCTGTTTTGGCCCTGGTCCTTCAGGCCTTCCTCGCCGAAGCGGTCGTACTTCTTGCGGAGGTCGTCGTCCTTCAGGACCTCGTAGGCTCGGTTCACCTCCACGAACTTGTCGTGTGCCTTGGGATCGTCCTGTTACAAGAATAAAAGCAAGGCCCAAACCTTGACTTCATCATTCCAGGAGGGGGATGACTGTCACAGCACGCATGCTTTATAAGGATACATATGTTTACTAACATCCTTCTTTTTTACTAACGTCCTTTTTTTTTTCTGCCTTTGAGAAAGGTCCTGCTAGGATCAAAACGTCAGGCATTCTAATTTTTGGTCATTTCAGTCAGTAAGCAGTTTGAAACATTTTTGCATTTGATTGTCCTTTTGCGTTCATCGTCTTCACTTCTCCCTTAGCTCATTTCTCTTTGATCTTTGCTCCTTTGATCCCCTACTACTTGCCCATCCCTTTGATCTCATGCTATATTATAAGTACATCTCCCACTTCATATTCTCTTCTGTCTGTCATTCTGACTTCAAGAAATATCCTGACAGAACCAAAACTTCCATGGGGGGCTTGCCCTGCTTGATTAAGAACGTTTGCCTGATTGCCTGCTGAAAAAGGCAGGCAGCTCAGGCTGCACACGGGATTCGCACCTGCGACTCCTACTTTCCGGTGAAGATGTCTTCACCACTTAACCACCGAGCTGGCTGGGGGAGCCACGGGTGGATTCGAATTCTGCGCAACTCACCTGGTTCTTATCGGGGTGCATTTTCAGAGCCAGCTTCTTGAAGGCTCGTCTGATGTCCTTGGTGCTGGCATCCCGTTCAATCCCTAGCAGCTCGTAATAGTCCCTTGAAGCGTGCACCACTACCACCGAGACTAGACTCAGCACAGCCAGCACGACCAGCAGTTTACCGACCCACAACCTTTGCATCCTTTGAGCGGTTGAACAAGTCCCGCAATGTCTTGAAGGTGATTGAGCAGTCCTCATGCCTGTTAACATACTATCGTTTTTTTCCTTTTGAAGACAACTTGGCGCTGTTCCTCCTCAGGGTTCAAATAGTCTTGTAGGAGTCAGTCTTGTAGAAGGGCTGTCACATTTCCATTCTGTAAAAGAGGAAAGATAACTTAATATAGATTTTCAGACAGCATGACTGCTCCTTGTGATTGGAATGGAATGGATATTTTCCGAAGCAATGAAGGGAAAGTTCGCTCTTCACAGCTCGATGACCTGCAAACTGTGTGTACTGTTATTGTGACACAGGAAATAGTTGCCGTGCAGGATACGCGATCATGAGACTGAGGCTGATTGGTCAAGGAGCCAGGTTCAGATGCTGGACCTGGCGAAGACGTTAACGGGACGTTTTCAGACAGTTTTTTTGCTCGTTTGTCGGCAAAACATTTTACCCATGATGTTTTGAGTTGTCTGATTACATTCAGTATTGCGATCATATATCCATGTCCTTAGAGAGACTTAGATAGTGTGTGGCAATTTTCAAAAAGGTAAAAAGGGGGGAGGGGGTAATCGGGACACTGGTGATTCAAAAATGCTGAAAACACTAAGTTCTCCAGACTTTGGAATTTTGGTCATCGGTACCAGTAACCCTCAGGTCTCTGACTCTCGTGAGGATGAGGGCTATGGTTACCGCGTAACTAAGCATCAAACAAACAGTAACAGTCACACTACAGCATTACAGTACAAGTTACAATTTAGAAAATACAAGTTACAAACATCAAACTGTCCCCAAAATTCTTTACAGGGTTGAACTGGTGAGTATATTACTAGTTACCATGGAGGTAGAGGCGTAGTAGAAGTACTATATTGAGTAATAAGTAGTACTAGTATAGTACTAGTACTAGTAGTAGTAGCTTAGTAAGTACAGGTAAGTAGTACTACTACTACTACTACTAATGAGTACTACTAGTACTAGTACTAGTACTAGTACTAGTAGTAGTAGTAGTAGTACTAGTACTACTACTAGTACTAGTAGTAGTAGTAAAGATCCAACCATGATACACCCTTGAACTAAAGTTAAACCATGGTTAAACTGTGTACTAGTAATAATAGTATTACTATACTGTATACCGGTACACACGCCCCGTAATGCGAGTCAAACGACTGTGGAGGCATAGACTATAGAGCAAGCTAGACTGGTACAAGTTCAACTACATCTTACAAGGAGGTAAGGTACCCCCCCCCCCGGGGATTACACATTGTTTTTGTAATTGTCATCACCGAATTTCGAATGGAATTAATCAACACATACAAATAGAGTCATTCCACTACAAAGCATATGATCCTATGCAAGTTTTGACAACATCGGGACGTCTTTGCAGACTACTTACGCAAGACTTATGTTACAAAACTTGTCTTCACCGTAGGTTTGTTCACACACCCGGTATCATGACCTGCTCAGTGAAGCGTGCACTGTGCGACATGTGTCAAATAACGATGGTGTCTGCATTGCGGCTCGTAGGGATTGCGTAAGCATGGGCGGATACCAGCGATCGACATCCCCTTAGAATGACGTGTCGACAAGAACTTCGGTCGATTTTCACCAATAGAGGGCGGTATACTTTGGCCCCGCTAGAGTCCTTCTGGAAGTAAGGCCTTGTACGAATAATAATGGCTGCGGCTAGAAGTAACACGCAACCCTATGGGAACTGGCCGCAGCCGCTTGTTGACGACTTCCATAGACTCGTCCGCTTTTTTAAGCCGTAGCCAATGAATTAGGGCGCTGCCTTATTGTTGGAGTAATAAAAGCTTTCGAAGCACGCTTGCATCTCAAACAAACACGCGTAAGGGTATTGCAACAAAATTAAATTAATAATAATTGATTATGATTGACTATAATTTATTCAAACAAACAAAAAACTGACTAGGAACTTTTGAACAAATTGAACAAAAATGGCAAATAAAAAATTGACTGGACCAGGACATGAACCTGAGATCTCTGTGCTCTCCCAGGTATCCAGTACCTTCTGACTGTCTGGAGTTCAAGTCCTGGTACAGTCAAAGTTTCTTTGCCAATTTTACAAAATGATTAATTTATAGGTAGATCATAAAATGATTTAAATATCTTGCAAACAGCTTACTGACCGGAAAGAAAAAATGTGAAAGATTAGAGGGCCTAGCATTTTTATCCTAACAGGACCTCGACCGTTCTCAAAAAAGCTTGCACACGCACTCGGTTCTAATAGTCAAGATGACTTTCATGTAATCAAAAAAAAAAAATTACTCACAATTATTTTATGCTAGAGATAATGATGCAAATTTAATTTAATTTATTATTTCACAGGGGAAAATTTTACTTGTTTAATAAAGAAATTATTCATAAGAGACAAAAATAGACAGCACCCCTGTTGGATTGCCAAAATATATACCAAATCACAATGAGGCAGCTCTCCAACATTTTGAAAACAAAAATGCCATGTAGAATACAAAGCACAAAATAAAAAATATTGCATTTTTATACCATTCATCAAATTTAATATCGATGTCAATTTCTTGGGCACGTCAATTGCTTTGGTCTTTACATAAATATTTCTTTCCTATGGATTAAAATAGAAATGAATTTGTTTATTTTTTTAAGAGAATGCTTTCAATAGACTGATTGTACGACCAATGTTTACATGCCATCACGTGACTTATAGTGGGTATTTTTGCATCTCATTTTATGCAGAACAGGAGTGGAAATGAGTAAAGAAGACTATCACATTGTCCACATTCTTCTTTGTACATTTGCATCGCTGCTCAGCCTCTGTGCCAAATCAGATGGAAAACTACCCATAAGTTACATGATGGCTTGTAAACAGTGGTCGCGCAATCGGCCTATTACTGATTAACATACAATTCTTGATAAAAACAAACATTGCCTGCAATCATGCAATCCACCCTGATGACTTAATTTGCCCCTGACTGAAGTTTGCATCAGCCAAGACAAAGGTCAGCATGATCTGTAGTGCTCATTGAATTGCACCCAATGACTGCCATTCATTATTCATTCAAACATTGCACTAATACGGTGCATCAATACCGTTGAATTGTGGATCCACCTGAATGTCCTAGCTGTTTGGTGACTAGAATTGTCCCTTCATTAGATTCGAGGCCACTCTAAAACAATGTGGCCCAGATGTTTCCCCATGACTATAATTTAATGCATGAAACAAACATGCAGTGCATTTTTTAAAATATTATTTTCAATTTCTTTATAAAATAGGTTAAATAATCTTCTTTTGCTTCCAACTCCTACACTTCTTCCTTTTCTTGTTGGTATTCCCTATAGTTTTTGTATAGGTTTTTTGATCCTTTAATTCCTTACTGCTTTCCTTTAATTCCCTTGGGCGCCATCTTGGTTTGTCTACCTGCTGTCCTCATGTCCCCATCTTCTTTCACCAACACCTCACTACCTCTCTCCCATCCCCTTCCTATTCTTTTAATTTC
Organism: Luidia sarsii; assembly: GCA_949987565.1. NCBI lineage: Eukaryota > Metazoa > Echinodermata > Asteroidea > Paxillosida > Luidiidae > Luidia > Luidia sarsii. The sequence continues at coordinate 1,644,803 of OX465107.1, forward strand.
GCCTTTTGTTCTGTAAGGATCAAATTATTAGTCCTAACCCCACTTGGAACTTAAGAATTCATTCTGGAGATTGGTTATCTCGAATTCCATTTTCTTTCGTCATTATTTATTCGCAAAGCTCAGCCTTCGAATCAGTTGCCCAACAATCCCCCAAGGAGTAGGAGGTTTTCAATATCAGATCAGAGTTGCACTGGCAGTTGATAATGGTATATCACGTGCGGCTAAGGTTTTGTTTGCACTTGCATCAATGCATGAGGAAGGGTGGGTATTACAAAATGCTAATGTATACACGGTATGAGTTACGTCCCCAAATCTACAACTTACAAGGACACACACGTTTACATAAACTACGGCTTTTTTAATGCAGACACTGAAATTGATTTGTATTCATTTTCTGTCAGGAAATATGGGACAATAAATAGCTCGCCTGATGCCTATTGTTATTATACATTAGAAAATGGGTGAGGTGACAATGCTAGCCGGCCACAAGCCATTCTTCTTCCCATAACGTACTTTACGCTGCGGAACGCGTCGAGTCAATTGACGCGGAGATAAAGGGTGCTAAAGTCGAACATAGTCTACAATCCCAGTTTACGTGGGGGAAAAAAGGCCTGAGCGACGATAATCGGGTAACGCGAAATATCGGCGTGTCCCCTGCGTGAACCTGCAACTACGCTGCGCGTGTCCCCCGCACGAACCCGCCAATAGTGACTTGACCTAACCTTGACGCCACTCAACCCTGCATGACGTCAGCCAGTCAGGGCAGTCACCCAGGGCTGGTAACCCGGTGCCCAAGCGCGGTCCCCGCAGTCCGCTCGCAGGATACCAGCCGCTGACGTCGAGGCCGGGCCACCACCTTAGCGTGTGTGAGGCTCTTGGGCAAAGACTTCCGAGAAATCGGCTCGGACTGTAATGAATTATGATAATAACTCCAGTGAATATGTCTGCGGTTGCACGTACCTTGTATGTTATAGCCTACACCCGGGGCACGGTTGGTGACGCGCCTGGTCCTACACTCGTAATTTTCTCTTTCGGTAGGTCCCCATCTCCGCCATTATTTCTGTGGCTGCCGGCCAACTAGGGGGTGGAGGGTTGCCATGGTGACGGTGATGTGCGGGAGGTTTGCGGTGTAAATGAGGCCTAAGTCCTTAAGGTTTCAAATGAGGCGAGTTGTTTTCGAGTAATTCTTGTTGCAATTTTATTATAATTTCGCATCTTGTTGGAAGACGTCAGAAATCTACCACAGGACTAAATTCACACCCACGCTCACCCACTGGCAAACGCCTAAAAATGATGAAATTTCAGAATTACTGGATTGACTTTATTATTTGTTTATAACTAAAACAATGTGTAGTTTGCAGAAATAAACATTCCGAACCCCACTTAAGATTAGAAATCAGCGATGAAAATAAAATATGGGATGTAAAAGTAAAATGAGCAATCCGAAGACGTAAATGTGAAAAAATATCCTTATATACACTGAATCAATTATAAAAATCTGAACCACAATATTATTCTCTCTTGATAGAATGGCGCTCGAGCCATTTTTAAGACGAATAGGCCCCTATACATCATTGAGCGAAGTCGATTCTTATTCTAAACCATTATTGTGATTTATCGCACGTATTGCACGTATATGTATCAGCATGCGTAATACACTGGCAAGGGAGTATTTTTAATTGAAAAAAAAACCCACCAAAAACAAAAAACCAACGGTATTATACGATGCGAAAATGCAAGTATATAATTGTACTGTTACTAGTGGAAAATGAAAACATACTGTTTTGTGTAACCAGCTGCATAGAGTTCAGTACTCGACTGTTGTATTATTTATTAATAATGTCTACCTTTAGCATAACAGAACAAAATATCATTCAGCATATAAACACTTTTTACCCATGTCAGTTAGATCATAAAAACAACTTCTGTGGAATTGTTACAAGCCCGGGTTGTTCGTAACCCGTGGGAGGTACAACGGTAACAATGACCTTAAACGACCCTGAGATATATGCAAATTATGAAGAACACTTCCGGCTCTACGCGTTGGAATTTCTGATATCAATCCGCCCTGAACCTCGTTGAAGTTAAGTCATATTCGGCTAATCATTTTCATCAAATAGGAATGATTCAGACGAAATATGGCATGAAGGATGAAATCATGCCATGAGATCTGTCAACATCGCGATTAATGGAATTGGAGACTACTTGTTTCTCGGTGGATGTATACACCGTATCCAGCGCACGTTTTCCGATGGCATTGCTGAGCAGTAAATCGGTTACCTTGGAGTTGCCGTACACTGTGCGCAGTGCGTGTGCTGCATGGGCACAAGTAGAAAGGTGCACTAGTAGCACACGAGTGCACCGTGCCCTTAAGTTGACCTCGTGTGTTTTCCTATTGATTTTTCGGGTTTATTTACGTCGTTTTTTCACGCCTGCCAGTCGGCCACGCGTTGTCATCCCAGGGAGAGTGAGAACACGGCCCTATCGTCGTTGCTTTAGCGATCCCCAACCCTCGACGCTGGCTCGAAGTTGACGAAGAAACGGTAATGAATGATTTTCTGGTTCTCGCTTGGCAAACGAGTGTTTGAAGTTGGCTACGCACTGTGTGCACACTATACATAGGCTGGCGCGCATGGCATGGCAGACACTCTGGGATGAACAAATATTGTTTTGCTCTGATCCTGGTGGTGGATACGGGCCCGTCACATGACTCACCGCACCAAATAACCCCAAACTTGAACCCAAAAGACTGATGTCGGATTCCCCGTACAGTATTACCCATCCTAGTTTGTCTTTTCAACGGCCAAATTCGACTGCAAGCCGTTCCTTTGCTCGTTTGTTGTGGAGCAACGCGACCGTTTCGTTTGTTATTGTTTTGAACTTATGTACATGTACGTGCGTACGACCCGTACCGTCAGCGCCATGCGTTTATATAGGCATACCCGATCCGTACACTATGCAGTGTAGCACCGCTGACTGAATTTCCCCATCGACGTCTTGTAAACCTTTTCTAATTTCATCCTTAATAGCAGCAAGCGAATCCAGTGAACAGTATTTTCCAGTATGTCTTTTGCTAAATGCTGTTTACAATCTGGGAATGAGTTTCATATTCATAAATAAGCTATTTTTAGGCCCAGGCCAGGGTGATCGGTGATGTAAAGAAAGTGTTTTAGCTCAATAGGCCTGCTCTACTTTGCAATTTCTAATATTGGTGAAGTTATGGTCAAACGTGTGAAGTTTCTATATCTAGTAATATTTCGGGAAACAAACAAGCTTGTTGTATTGGTAGGGGCCATGGAAATTGGAATGCTCATGCTTATTTTCCTTGCGATTGTTTTTCCCATGTGTGGTGAGATTAATTTTTGAAACAATGATTATAAGTCTTCATTTGATAGTAAGTCTAATGAGTATGATAAGCTCACTAATTTGTAAATTTATGAATTGAGCAGATTTATAACTTTAATGATACCTAAAAAAAAATTCACTACGTTATTAATAAATAATAATGCAGTGGCTAACGCAATTTCCATTTTCTATAGTTACGGCACTGCAACTGTGCAAGCGCGAGGACATGCCAGATTTCGTTGCATGGGGTATTAACTATTAAACCCCTACATGCACAGGCAGCGTCGTCTCAAGCTCAGTACAGGCACAAGAAACATGGCAAATTGTGTCTTTTACAATCATGTATAGACGCTCTCGCACGGTGAGATCCGCAAAAAAACGGGTCCCTAACAAAGTCGTCAGCGATGCACTGTACTACAATGTCAACGTCGCATGCGTGCATATGGTGGCAGAAAATACGTGAAGTTATTCGATTTTAGGGAAGTTTAAAAGACCACTATAATTATAAAACTATTATACCTATAAATCAACGTTGTAGTTTTCTCTAATCAAACAGTGGCAACAAATAATGACGAATGCATCATGCAAATGCAACTAATCAAGATCAAGCACGACGGCTGGACTGCAGCGTCGCCAGCTAAAATCGCGCTTCCAAAGTCAGTGTACATGTTACGGCCAGCGGGCAAGAAGCACTAGCTTCATGGTTCGATCTGGCATATGTCCTCGCTCTTGCGCAGTTGGAGTGCTGTAACTATAGAAAATGGAAACTGCGTTATGGCTGCCGTAACAATAGCCACTGCGTATTAATAATATATACAGAATGATGTTAGATTATTCATACTTAAATATTATCTACGGATGGCTTACGGTTGAAAAAATATATGTATTTTTCGCTGGCTTCCTTTTATTTCTTCCATTATATAGCCATCATTACCAGTAATACTAAATTGTTAAAGTATTATTGTCAAATTATGTTAAATTATGTTAAATTATGTTAAATTATGCTTCTGACTGGTGTCCCCACCCTGGCATATTCATTGACTATTTTGGAAGGCAACCATCAGGAGGGCTGGATAGCTCAGACGGTAAGACTAAGAGTGCTGGTACAGAAAGCTAGAGGTCCAAAGTTTTCTTGCCATTTTTCAAAATGGTTCAAAGCTCCCAGACAGTTTTTCCTGTATTTGTTTGTGTGAGAGTATTTGTGCAATAGGTGGAGTAATTCCGCGGTGGATAATACATCATACTGGATTCCCTCGTAGAGTAAATGAAGAACTGTTTGCTTGCTTGCTTACAGGACAGGAAACAGGGATTATCCTCCCAAATGATGTCACCCATCTGGGCAATTTTCCAATGTGTTAGATGTTGCTTGGTTTGCTTGGATTAATTATTGTAGAAATGTTAAAAAAAATGATACAAACAGTGCTGAGTGCTGACAAACTCTCTGTGAAGTGCTCTTCGATGTTCACATTGCGCTAACATCAACATCAACAGTTCAACACCATATTTACGATGTGTAGCAACGACATGGCCTATCTACTATGCCACCAACTTGCACCCTATCCCAACAGTGCGTAACTTTCATGAAATCAATCATAGTTTTTGCGCAACTTATGCAATAAGCTACGTACATGTACATGTATGGTGTAAGTGGTATTATGCCATAAACTAATGTTTCGTGAAAATGGCGGCTGGTCCTTTTCAGAATTGTCTGAAGCTTCGTGGAATCTACAGTACTTTCCAGGAATGGAATCAATTCTCTTTGTGGAATTGATTCCTCATTTTGGAGTACCGGTAGACTCTTCCATTATTCCCGGAGTCGAATTGTCCAAGCCTATTGGGTCATATCTTGGGTCATATGTTTGGCTAAGCCTGTGAAAAAAGGTACATGTACCCCGGTAATTGGTTTGTGGTCCCTTAGAATGTATACACATGCAATCAGTGTCAGAGTAGTGTGACTTATCCCTGTCAAGCGTCAAAGCGTATGCTTGATATATGTACAATAAGTACGTGTACATATAGCTATTTAGCATGGAGTGATGTGTGTCTTATTGCTCTTATAGATGCGTTTTAGGATGTCAAGTACTTTGTACAGTAGGGCCATTTCCACTACACCAAATAAACGCGATTATTTTGATCGCACTTTGAATCGGGATTCAAACTCAAACATTTTTTTTTATGTGTGGACACAATAAACGCAATTATTTGTGGGATTTGAAATGCGATTCGGACTCCAATTAGCGTTAATTTGCGATGCTGTGTGTGGGAACGCTCCACTGAATCGCACCGGGTATTTTTATCCCACAATGCACCACTCGCGTTCTGATTGGCAGGAAGTGTTGTGCTTGTTTATATGTCTCCCTGCATGGGCCACCCTCAAGGACACACCCATTATTTCACCACAACTGCTAACCACAATCAGCTTACGATTTTTAGCAATGCAATCGCCAATGTTTTGGCCTGTGTGGAAAAAAGAAAGAAAAGGTTTTGGAATCACTGTTCAAATCGCGATTTTTGTCATAGTGGGAATGAAGGTACGTGTGACTTTATGTGACATACCAGCCTGTACGTGAACTGTTTTAGCCTGCACTGTTTATGTGCCTATAGATAGAAATATGTACGTATACGGTATACATGTACAGTAGATACATTGACTATGATGTATGTATGTACTGTAGATGTACATGTACATGTATGTATGCAAATGCAATGCATGGTCTTGTGCTGAGGCCATAGTTGTGTCTTGGCTAAATCTTGCATACACATTGCACAGCCCGTGTGTATATGTACAGTGCATGTCCCATGGGGAAGAGTTGCTTGTAATTTCCCAAGTTTGTTGAAGTTATGGACCAACCTCAGCCAGGAACTCACTGTCTTATCAATGAAAACCCAGGATCTTACTGCCCACTTCACACAGCAATGTGTATCAAATGGCAGCACCATGCCTTACAGGTTTGCAGCTGCTCCCAGCTGACAGATTACAGGAAGGAGGATCTTTTTCAATTTTGTTTTTTGTTTCAAATGTACATTGTACATTTACAGTGATTCACATGTACATGTACAGTATTTGGTTACCTTCTATGAAAGCTTTTTGGGACTTACATGTAGCTTGCCCTAAAGGTTAAACAAAACATTGGCTAGACTGACTGCATATGAAATGACAGAAGGGAGATTTCTTTTTCATTTTCATTTTCTTTTTTTGGTCAAATTAAGATGAAAAAGTTGAAAACCTATAGGCCGTACTAGCCTCCTCATGTTAACAAGCTACAAATATTAAATACATCAAGTCATTCAAGTGGCTAGATTGAGTGCATGTACAGTATGTGTGGGCTCACTGTATTTAAACATTTATACAAATCTGAATAATTCTCTGTGAGTGAGAGAGGGGGTTTGAAATTTTGAATATGAATTGTGTAATGACTAATGAGAGCTTGGTAGCTGTATAGAGTTGGTGCTTATAGACTGATGAATGGGCAGGCTGTTAACAACACACCCATGCCAATATATCATCTTGTCCAAGCCAATTGGGACTACATGTACAGTGTAGGTCTCCCATAGCCTACAAAGTAAGCTCAGTTCATATTTGCACTGCACTTTCAGAGTGAAATGAACCTTGTTGGCCTTAGCATAGCACCAGTAGACTCCAGAACAGAGGGTTTCTTTCTCCACTTATGAATGTTTAAAGGTAGGGTACACCATTTGCGAAGGTCAAACAATCGCTTCTCACTGTTCCAAGTTCCATGATACTTTGTCAAACTCAACGTAGGGCCTATACATAAAATATCACTCCTGCATAAGCTTCGGTTCAATCTGTCAACCACGTCATGAGAAAAACTGGACACAAAATTAAATGTTAACCCTTTTTCAGACATACATGTACATGTAGAGGATTAGAGGGTGGTATAATTTGTAAAAGGAACTTTAGTTTCCAAGTATTGCTCATGGGGTGATCTTTTGAAAATCCTCTTTTTCACGAAAACTAAAAAATTGTTCAGCACTAAAATTTCTCTTGACTGGACTGTCAGATATCTCATTACAAACTTCGTAATGAGTTAGTGATTTCTGAAATTTAGAAATGTCTGGAAATTAGGCACTTTGCTAATGGTGTACCCTCCATGCAGTCTGTCATGTACAGTGTAGCATCCACTGAAATGATTCCTTTACTTTACTGATTCCATTTCTTTAGTGCCAATTATCCATTTTATTTCTTCTTTTTATCTATTTTGGCTCCATCAATTGCTCCGTAAAAACTTTGAACATATAATAAAACAAGGATCATAAATCAATTGCTTACGTTTACTGTACATGTACATGTACATGTAGTTTGATTCATTTTGGGATGGTTACTTTTGATTTGATTATAAGATGGATCCCCTTGAGAAAGTACATGTACGTGTATAATGTCCATATGTGTACTTCCGTTAGTTGATATTCTGAATCAGTCTGGATTTTGAAAGTTACACTGTCTCGCTGAACATGGACACCCCCTGTGTACATGTAGATCCTCCAAATGTATAAGTTCATGTACAATACTCGTGTATGCACATGTTATGCTCATAATATGTTTCAGAATGGTTTCCTGTTTCTTTTCTGAGCACAATGCAGCGTACACAAATCAATTTCCTTCCAGTCTCCTTTTTCCTTTTCTGTGGACCATCCAATGGACTTCCCATCAGGATGTTCATGGCGGGAAAGACTGCGGAGAATCATTTCCTACTACATGCGCAGTTATGAATACATTATGCACGTACATGTACATGTCCGTGTGCCCACCGCATCCGTTTCAATAGAGCCAGTCTGAAATCTGTTTATCCTCTTGTCTGCTTTGCTGGCTGATGTCATCATTTTGTATCTACATGTATTTCAGACCACAGGAATTTTGTAACCAGATGGCATTCTAAGCTAGTCGTGCACATAGTATTAGCATGCCTTGTGAAAAGTTTTTTTGAAGCGGGCCCTAGAAAGGTCATTGATGCTAGTTTGAGTGTCACCGTTTCTTGATATCCATGCCTATTAGAATTCTGTTAGAAATGGTGAAAAAGGAACTTTTCCACCGCGTTTCCACTGGACTAAAATTTAACCGAGACGATAGTTAGATTTCCAATGGTCAAATCTGACCGTCGTTCCCACTTGGACTTTTGAGTCGGTCAAATTTAACTGAGACGATGGTTAAAGTAAACGAGCTGGCAATATAACGGCTCATGAAGGTCATGTGTCAGCCGGATAAACAATGTACGCGTGTACACTCACGGCATAGAAAAGCAGACGCTGTGCACATTTCATGTACGTGTTATGTCTTAGGCCGGATGTGTTTTTTTACCGAGTCGCGTTTAACCAAGTGGTGCGTTTCCACTGGACTAATCGGCTCGGTTAAACTTACCTGGTCACTTTTACTGGGCAGAGGTTGGTCGGTAAATGTAACCATTCGGCTCGGTTAAATTAACCAAGAGGAAATTTAACTGGGCCGTTTCCACTGGACTTAAAATCGGAAAAGTAACCATAGTCTTGGTTAGTTTGACGAAAATAAGTCCAGTGGAAATGCGGCTTAAGAGTAAGAAGCTCAGGACTCAGCAGTGCCTCGGTACTGCAGACTTCATGTCAGAACATGCGCAATGTGTCAATTTGTTGCCATCTGTCTAAAATCAGAATGACAAGCTAGCTAGACACTTCAAAATTTGGACCCGTTGAAAAACCGGCTGTTGAGGTGGAACCCTGGTTTGCTTACAAATCCATTCATTGATTTCTTATCCTTTTCTCTTTGTAATAAGTGTTGCTGACATTAAGATTGGTGTGCTTGTTGCCCTGCTGGCTGTTTTTCTGGGCTGTTTTTCTCAGAAATGACGACAATTTCAGATGGTTTCAATTGCAGCCATCATTCAACAGCCTCCCATTTTGATTCACCTTGAGTAAGATGACTCAGCTCTTGTAATATATATTGATATTTTCCGGTGACCACAGACCGTTGAATTCAATAGAGTGCCAATTCCTGGAAATCGACTCAGTGCCATTATGTAAATTTGAATAATAATACATGTAGGCTAGTCTTTGTTATAAGAGGACAGAATTCGTTTTTCATCAAAACAAGGCATTTTTATATCAAGTTGATTCAGTCTGTGTACTAATACTAATGCTAATAATACATACTGTAGTAACTGTACACATGTACAGTATGTATTTGGTTGATTTGTATTATTGTACTGTTTCCTGTTTGTTTGTGTTTGTTTGTTGGGTGTTTGTTTATTTGTTTGTGTTTGTTGGTGTGTTTGTTTATTTGTTTGTTTGTTTTGACTCCTTTCCTGCATTAAAAATTTAAAATCCAGTAAAAACTGCAAAGTGTGAATGCTACCATGAATAACAAAAGCACATGCAAGTCAGTCAAAACAGAGAATATAGATACAAAGCTGGCACAAACAAAGGCAAGTAGTAAGTTATAAAATGTCTGCATTTGAAAGGCAGGTAGGCAGGCAGGCAGGCAGGGCAGACAGACAGACAGACAGACAGGCAGGACAGGCAGACAGACAGACAGACAGACAGGCAGGACAGGCAGGGAGGCAGGCAGGCAGGCAGGCAGGGTTGGCAGGGTAGTCAGGCAGACAGGCAGTGCAGGCAGACAGACAGGTAGGTAGGGTAGGCAGGGCAGGGCAGGGCAGGGCAGTTACATGTAGACAGATAGACAGACAAACAGACAGGCAGGGCAGGCAGACAGACAGGCAGGTGGGGTAGGCAGGGCAGGGCAGGTACATGTACATGTAGACAGGGCAGACAGGCAGGGAAGGCAGGCAGACAGACAGGCAGGTAGGGTAGGCAGGGCAGGGCAGGGCAGGGCAGGTACATGTAGACAGGGCAGTCAGGCAGGCAGGGCAGACAAAGCAGGCAGGCTGGCAGGGCAGGCAGGCAAACAAGCAGACAGGCAGGCAGGACAGGCAGGGCAGGGCAGGGCAGGCAGGCAGGGAGGGCAGGCACTCCAGGCAGGCAGGCAGGTGGACAGGCAGGGCAGGGCAGGGCAGACAGACAGGCAGGCAGGCGGGCAGGCAGACAGGCAGGCAGACAGGCAGGCAGGGCAGGGCAGGTAGGGCAGGGCAGGGCAGTGCAGGGCAGACAGGCGGACAGGCAGGTAGACAGTGCCAACAATTCCCAGGACTCGCCAGGAGTTGGTCCCAGCCTGGAGCTTACAGGTGCATTGCTAAGGGGGCCTGGAATCCTGGAATTGAGAGGGAAAAATAATAATAGCCCCTTCAATGAAAAAGACACCATGGCTCCCCAGTGAACAGATGGCCTGGCCATGTGGACAGGTCACCTGCTCTCTGACAGGGGTTATTCCCGGTTACTCGCACTGGTTCGGAGATCTAGACTCCGGGCATACTGACTGACGGGGGCGGTAAGTGTCGTACACTGAACCACTGGCCATTCACTTCAGGTTGTGCTGCTGGAGGTATTGTTTTTCAATTGAGGGATTCTGCCCATACGCATGCATGACTTGTACTTTAGTTCATTTGGGAAATATTCATTAGACCATCTTGCTCGGGATGAGTGCAGTGGATATTAGCGTATTAGCGTTTGACGATAGTGTTGAGTGATTTCTATAAATTTAAAAACCCAAGGGATCAGCCATTTGCTGTTTTGTCGTTCTACTGAATAGCTGATGTCTGAACCTTGTTTAGTGAGCAGATTTCTGGTGAATATGAAGAAAGAGAGTGGCCTTCATTTGTTCAAAATGCTTATCCAAGTGGAACAGCAAGGTAAACATCCACTCTTTTCCCTGCCCTGACATTTGTAGTTCCAAATTAATTCTGAGCACATTCACGGAGCAGTTTGACCATTTCTTCCGGAAGGCGCAGCAGGCTGTCTTTATGCCTGAAAGACATTTTGCGCTTCCATCTCAGTGCTGTCCCAATGCAATGTTCCATGAATGTGAGGAATTCCGAAGGCCCTGTGTGTGCTCATCATGTGCCATGTTATTTATGTCTGCTCATAGTCAGGCCGGTCAGGCGAGACTCCGATGAGATTGATTCATTCCTCAGCAGGATGAGGGGGAGGAGAGGAGACCTCTGCCGATTTTCTTCTGAGAATTCCTCCGGTTCAGGATGTTATTGCATTACTTAGCCAGTGTCTTACATTAGTGCTCGGGAAACTGAAGTACAGCATAGCTTTCACTATGGCTGGAAGCTGGGCCCAGTGGGAGGTGGAGTCCAGAGGGGTTTTGCGGTGAAACTGTGACCGACAACTACATCTGGCTCTGAAAGGCAAAATGCTCCTTGTTCTTGGTATGCTTGTTACTTTTGTTTTGTCTTATTTGTCGAGGGAGTTTGTGGGCTCAAACTGAATGACGTTTCTGAATATGCCAGGGGCCTTTTTTCAAAACAGGATTTCTCGTTCCAAAGAGAATATTTACATGTATGTTCATGTATAATGCTACCGTACATGTAGGCCCTGGCCATCAAACACATTTAAATCATTTTTTTAAAATGATAAGCGTCTTTGGGATTACAGTAATTGTGGCTGGATACATGTATTCCTATTCATTATACATGAGCATATACTGTACATATACATGTACAATATAAACACTGTCATCATCATCAGGAGCATGTTTTCCATGTGCTGGTATGGCTTAATGCAATTGCAAGTGATTCTGTCATTGCATGGGTCCTGTAAATGCAGGTTTTATTTTCATGTCTGGGGATTGTCAGTCGATCCTCCATAAGGTCACACGGTACAGCTGCCCTTTTCAATTCCATGGTGTTTTTTTTTCACAATCCCTTCCCTGTGTTTACTGAGAGTCCTGTTTTCTGCAGTGATGCATTGGTGCGCTGCACTGGTGAAGTCTGTGCATGCCAGCCCTTCCCAAAATATCCCTCATGAATACACAGGTCAGGACTGGGGATACTTGCGCATGTAGGTACAGGCAGTGCGATACATGGCCATCAGGTGTCTTTCATTACAGAGTTGTATGATGACATCCAGGCTGAGTTTTGATAAAAGCCAGAGATGTCCACAGTGCACTGTGGGAGTCTACACTCTTGGACTGTGACAACCTGACATGAAAACTAAAGAAAAACTCAGTAGTAGTAGGTACAGTAGATGTGATTCTAGTATTGTAAAACTGTTCATGAAGTTAATACGAAAACTGTTGCAAACTGCTCACTGACTAAAATGACCTGCAATACATTTTGCCTGACATTTCGATCCTAGCAGGACTTTTCTCAAGGGCAAAGGTAAAACTGTTGAGTGAGTTTTGTAAAGAAAAATGAGCATTGACTTTTTCTGTCTATCCTCTCACACTTGTATAAGATGTCATCATGTGTGGCGCTTATATCCATCTTCAAGTCCCTAGTCCCCTAGAAACACCACCCCCTCCCCAATGGCCCACATCACTTGCGTTTATCTTGCAGTGGTTTGCTACTCTGCTTGTCAAGATAGTAAAAATCACGTTATTATCGTGCACACTTAAGAGAACTGTATTCTAAGTTTTAAGACAGACAAAGAGAGCTGTTCTGTGGTTATGCCAAAATTATTCTCATTCAGCAGAATCTGTGCAATCCTTTTAATCTCTAGAATGCTTCTTTGAACATTTTTAAAGGCAAAACCAAGAAGTTTGTAAGTCACCTTGATTGCTATGCATATCTCAGGATGCAGAGCTGAGCATGCCTGCAATGTTTTGTCCCAACTGGGCAGAGTTGGGAATGGCCTTAAACTGACCAGAGACAATGTCAACTGTCGTTTGACCACCAGGCCACTACCAAAATCAAACCCTGCATGTACCTGTATGGATTTTGTATGATGATGCTGGATTTGGTTTTTTACATGCAAGGTAATCTAGACGTTGATGTTATTGGTAGTTGACTGAGTGCTGCCGTTTCTACACATTCGATAGGACTGATGATGACTCAGGCTTTCTTTGGCTGATGTATTTTTCTGCAGCTCTGGTCATTCGGTGTTGGGTCTAGCGTAATGACTGTTGGCTGATGTATGTTACCAGAGATTAGAGAACAATGGAAAGAGAGTTGTCCACTTTCTAGCAAAAAGAAATGGAGGTGCTGACAGCATTGTTATCTGATTTTCTGCCTCGATACCCCTGGATGTGGGTTTATTTTTGGGAGGGATGGTCTTTGGTCCCCAGATTAAAATCCTTCCCCCCCCTCCTCTCCCCTCTTGGCCTTCTCTTCATCTCCCCTAAATGGTGATGTCATCTCAAATCTTGCAGTGTGAATAAGATGTGTTGCAGTAGGGCTCTTACACTGTAGCTTGTACATGTTCAACATACATTTGTACACGTGTGTGTACAACTGTACATACACTGTACATGTGCATGTGCTGTACATGTACACTGTACATGACTGTTTCATGATTGACTGCGAGGCCATGGCAGCCTACAGGATTGCAAAGTAAAATCAAAATGAAGGTATGAAATGTGGAAGGGGCTTCACGGCTTTTGTAAGAGCAACGACAGCACTGACCGCCGTGAATTTCCTGCCCTGCATGTGTACATATTTTTAGGATGTTCAATGTTCGAAAAGCAATACTGTATATCATCGCATGTTGTAATGTGTGTCTTGTGTATGTTCGTGCGGTTGTATGTGTACACAATTGTGTGTTTTGCAGGCAAGCAATCAAGCAGAGATTTGGGTTCGGCAATGGGTTTCTTGTTTTGTTTTGGTTCTGGCATTTACTAAAGGCCAACCCAATGGGTTGAACCCATACATGTAATTGCTGCTCAGGCTGATGGTTGACTGGGAAGACAGGCTGTCATTCTATGGTTCTGTCAGCAGTCAGCACGTACGTTTAACCGCAGTGTTATTGTATGTGGAAATGAGGGCTGAGAGGAACAAGCAAACATACTAAGGAAAAAGAAAACTCAAGATATCTTAAGATTGTGCTTCCTGTCAAGTAAGTTTGAATTGAGGAACTACATGTATCTGTATGTGTGTGTAAATGTGTTTTTTATTCTGATATCTTGAACATTAGGGTTTTGCCAGTCTTGCACACTTCCTATTCCTAAGATCTGTGTTCGAAACTGCCCGATTGTAAACAAATTGAATCCCTAAATTTAACAAATTAATTACCGGTATGTAAAAGATAATTTCGACACACTTACAAATGCTAGTACTGGTTCTACTAGTAGTAGTTTGTCCTTGAGACAGTCCCTGTATAGGGTACACTTAAAAAAAAAAAATGGGGAAAAGGCAGCTGATAGCACAATCGTGTGCACTGTGCGTATAGCCGTACACATTGTATGCCTTCCATTGCTTTGTGTGCAATAGTCCTCCAAGATCTGCGATTCATTTTCACTATTGCATGGGATGTTATTGCCCTCTTAAGAAACAAAGAGATGCGTGTACAGTACTTGTCTTCCACTGATTTAGCATGTGCTCATCGCATTGAAGTAGCGGTGAGTGCCCCTGATTTCATATTATCAACGATAAACCTCTGAATGGGTTGTTGTTTCTGAAAGCACTCAAGACAGAATGGTAAGAACTTGCCTGCTGTTGAGTGAGCAGCTCATCTCAAAAGACAGGGAGGGAGACTCTTAATGGCATTTGGACACAAGACGACTTAGTGTACATGGTCTGTAGAAACAAAGGCTTGACAGGTTCTCTCAGCGGTGCGACTGAAGCCCAGGGAATTCCCCCTGCCTTGTTCCATCGATATTATTATTTAACAAATCACATCTGGAAGGATTAAAGCACTTCCCCCCTCCCCTGAAAGTACCCAACCACAACTAATCGCTTTTGCTTTAAGCCACCTCTCATGGGATCAATTACTTGGAAAATGAACTTCGCAAGAAAAACCCAAGATGAAGAAATTACTGGTGTTCCTTTGAGTGTGTGAGTGTGTATGGTCTGTCTGTGTGCCTGGAGTGTGCATGATGCGCTGCCTCGTCCCCTGGATCTACTGGTTTGTAAAGGGCATGGGAGTTCATAGAAAGTGCACCTTCCCCCTTACTGGTGCGTACCAGTCTGAGCTACTGAGGGTATTTACCGACTGCACTTTTCGGACTTCCCCCGTTCTATCCGACGCCGGGCCCTGGCGCTGCATTTGTTTGATTAAATAGAATTAAGTACCTTTTCTTTGTCGCTGCCTGCTTGCTGGTAGGGAGTCTGTCATTGATTTTCATCCCTGTTTGCCTTCTTGATGCAAGGGTCGGTACGGGGAATGGGCTGGGCGTGCCGTACATGCAAATTCTGTCCTTAAAACTCCTGCTGCATGCAGCCCACTAGTTTCGGACTGAATTTTTGAAACGTGTATGTGTATGTCTCAAAGTTGGGGACATCTATGCCGAGCTTACATTACCGGAGAGCCTGCATGCACATGAACTTTATTTCTCAAGGGGCCGGTTGTTGTGTTGACTCATACTGTACCAGGGCCAGTTCTTGCTTGCTGCGTTTTCTCCTCTCTTTTTTTCTCTTTTTTTGAGGGGACCCTGTGTGGACTGTGTGTTCATCTGACGAGTGAGTCTGCCAAGTGTTGGAACTAAGAGCCACAGTGTGATAACTCACCCAAATGAAGCCATTCATACAGATGTTTTAAAAAAAAACTCTCAGAAAATGCTCAAAAAAAAAGTTCATGAAAATCTAGATGTATTTTCCTATTATATATGATTTCCAATAAAGCTGAGACTACATGCAGTTACCTGTAACTCTTCATACTCAGATTCCATTGAAAACATGCCGGGAAGGCTAGGGCATGATGGATGTGATTTTCTGCCATTTTTTATGACTTTTGATTTTATTTTTCCAGTAGATTTCAAGGGTGTAGTGAGTATGCACCAATGCAGTGGCAGAACGTGGGCAGAACGTGGTCTTACATGTATGTGTTACTCAGAATGACTCCTTCATTGTATGTTGATATCAGTTACAGTACCTGCCTATCAGTTATGTACATGACTACATACATGTACATTGTACCACTTATAAGTGAGGCTTCATGGTGAATTTGTGCAAGGTTTTATTCTTCACATACAGTACATACATGCACTGTAGTCTACTGTATGTAGACATGCTTGTACATGTACACACACTGTACACTGTACAGTACATGTACATGTACATGGAATGTACAATGTATTTTGTTACCTCCACCAAGGAGGTTATGTTTTTGCTGGCATTTGTTTGTTTGTCTGTCTGTCTGTTAGCAAAATAGCTCAAAATGTTATGCATGTATCGTTCAGATTTTTTTACAGTACATGTGGGTATTCTCACTGGCTCCAGGTGATTTTGTTGAGGTGATGATCCGGATCAAATCCTGTATTCTACAGTACCGGTAGATCACTTTGAAATTTTCGTTAGAATTGCAGTAAACGGTGCTTGGCAGAGGTCTGCACTCTCTCTCTGAGTGCTTTTCCAGTTTTTCATTTACCGTGTACACGGTGGAATGTCACTATAACGAACGCCGATATACCAAACATTCGGCTACAACGAACATACCCTTTGGCACCCAATTTTTGTGTACACAATATGTGGCTACAAGCACTCAAGCACTATATCGAACGATCGCTATGCCGAACTATTTTCATGGATCCCAGGATGGTAGTTATAGCGATGTTCCACTGTATTATATACACTGTAGTGACTGTACATATGAGATTTGAAGGTTTGCATGGTGAGAATAGCAGGATAAATAGGTTTGCGGTGACACCATGTAAATTCTCTTCTGTGAGTGAGTGTGGTTCTGAAAAGAACCAGTGGAACTCGACGTTTCGAACAGTGTACTCTGTCTGTCTTCAGGAGACTGAAGACGAGCAGAGTACACTGTTCGAAACGTCGAGTTCCTCCGGATCTTTTCAGAACCACACTTACTCACAAAAGAGAATTTACATGGTGTCACCGCAAACCTAATTATCCTACACTGTACACACATGTACAGTACATGTATACGTGTATTTGTATTCAATAACTACATGTACAAACAGTACTTTGTACATGTACATTTTCACCAGGCTAACGTGCAAAAGTTTCATGGGAACCTCCCCCTTTTTTTTTTATTGTGTGCATAAAAAATATATTCACTGAAATACTATGTACACACATGTATGTGTTGTGTATGTGATTGGTTCTACAGTACATGATGTCATTGGTTCTACAGTACATGTACTCATATTGTATCTTGGTTTAGTGACCTTTGTATCTTGTTATACACTGTACATGTACATGTACTGTATGCAGATTGTAGACAGATACTGTACTACGGTACACTGCACGCTAGGCTGAAAATGTGGCTGTGTGCTTATCCCACACGGCCACACCTACACGTACAAATTTATTTCTAAATAGGAAGTCTATGGAGACCAATCACTAATGTACATGTATAGAGTATCTGCGGCTATTTTTAGTTGCTGTTTAACACAACCCAGAGATGCGTCCTGAAAGATGGCAGCAAAATGAGCAAATCAGGCTGAAAAAACCCATCAGATTTTATAGATAAGGTTTTCTTTTCCTGAGTTAATTGGCATATAAGATTGGCTTAGAACTGAAACATTTACATAAACAAGAATGTGATCTGTATTCAGTAAACTGCTACAGTGTGCATAATTATGTGCATGTACAATGTATGTAATCAGGGGGAGTCCTCTATATAAATTTCTGAAATACAGTACTATGAAGTTAAGTCACAGTATGTAGTCAAGTGCAGTATGGCCTATGGGGGGTTAATTACTTGTACGCTGTACATGTACATGTACATGTATTGTACATGGTGTACATGTACAGTACACCGTGTGCAAGTTTACTTGGTTGCAATAGCGCCCTCAGTTGGTGATTTGATGCCATTTATAAAAAATGCCTTTCATCACATCTGTTACAGACAATGTGACAGAGCCCTCTGTTGTTCAGATTCTGCCATGAAGTGTACAAAGTTAAGGTCAAACAACAAAGCCATTATACGATAGGCCCTGTATGTGTTGACTTTTATAAATATATAAATTGTGAAGAAGTATATTGTTCATGAAATTATTGGGTTGTCAACAGGCAAAGCACATTTCATATGTGTACTGTGCATGTACAGTATATGAAATGAAAATGTACATTTGAGAAACTACCATACATGTATAAAGGCATAAACACAGGGAAAATGTTATTCAAGCAAAAAGTATGCAAGTGGGCTACAGTTTGGGTATTGTAATGCTTAAAAACATTTGTTTGTGTATTCTAACTTCCTCCAGGCCATGTTTCAATCTTGCGGTTCATTCAGATGGTTGTTTGTGGACTCAGGAACTCAGGTCTCAGGAACTTGTTTGAGATGTTTCAATTGGTCATCTGCAAAGTAATCAAGATGGGATCACGGTATATTTCTGGCTGAAAGAACTGGTGACCCTGGTGAAACACTGGTCACTTTGGCAATCTGAAAAAAAAAGTGAGAGACAGGAAGGGAGTGAGGGAAGAGAAAAACAAGTTGCTTTGTGAGGTCATCTACAATTGCAGTGTCAGGCTGATACATGTGTAATCTCCTGTGGTCGACCCAGTCATAAGTGACTGCATTGGCACACAAGCTTTGAGGTTGAGGCTGCTGGTATTATAAACTCAACTGTGTTA
Source organism: Luidia sarsii (assembly GCA_949987565.1). Classification (NCBI taxonomy): domain Eukaryota; kingdom Metazoa; phylum Echinodermata; class Asteroidea; order Paxillosida; family Luidiidae; genus Luidia; species Luidia sarsii. Next base: position 1,663,672 of record OX465107.1, read on the forward strand.
TTGACTGGGGTGACCCTGACCGGCAGCTTATATTACAGCCAGCAGGATTGTCCGTGTCCTGTCTGCTGCCCTGGTCTGTCCAGAAAACCTTGGTCTGGGGCAAGGTTTACTGCCTGCTTATGGCAAGGCAATTGTCTCTGGGGGATAATCACTCACCCAGATGGGACATTGGTGGATCCAGACTGCTCAAAGTCAATAACTAACCCTTGGCTTCCTTCAGCTCTCCCATGAATGCTGTCACGTATTCTATCCGATAATTCCATGACTGTCTGTTTCTCGATTTTTCTCCCTTTTTTGAGGTGTGATAACCCTAATAGGTCAGATAACATGTACGGTTGTGGGATTTTGAAGGTCCGGGGAGAGATAAGGTTTCATTGGAGTAAACTTTCATGGTAAAGTTTGGGTAAACTTACATTACATGTACAGGTGTATGTCACCATTAGTGCCAGTGATGTGCACACTTCTGAAGCAGGTGACATCCCATGTATACCCATTGATGTGTCTCATTATTGTGGTTTCCTTTGTTGTTGGTTTCTTAGTGTGATGTTTACTTTAAAAATACAGTTACACGGAGATAGACGAACATTTTATGTGCACCATACTGGGACTGGCGTCATTGAGACTCATCATTGAATGGCATTGAGCGAAGCATTGGCAGGTCTTCCTACAAACAGTCAACCCAAAACAATACAACTAATGAAGCCGTGAAGTGAACACAGGTGATCTAATTAAACCCGACGACAGGCAACATACATGGACATGTCTCTTGTCCACTGGAAGCCTTACATTTGCATTGTGTGAAGAGAAATTAAATGTACTCTTCTTTTTTTTCTTCAGGAGATCCCAACACCGCTAACCTGTCACTTCCAGAACTACATGTATTGATTTTCTCTCTGTCTCTCTCCCCACCCTCCTCCTTCCCTTATCAGTCATTGCTTGTCAATCAGACACTTGTCAGCAGAACTAATGGGCCCAGCAAGGCTGCCTGTGTCTGATGGATCTATGCTGCCTGTCTCGGCCTTGGTGGCCCGTGGTGGTCACGTTTGGACATTTACCTATTGTCCAAGTGACCTCTCCATGTATACATGCACATGATTGGATTGTTTGTTGATGTGTGATGGTCCCGATGCTATTGATTTGTAGAGAGGGATGGGAAGGACAGCATTCAGTGTCTGGGTTTAAAGGTCAATATACATGTACATACATTGGTGTATTTTGCGGGTCCCTAATCTTTGGCGCAATATTAATACAGAGGTCGTAGGGATTAACAGTACCTTGTGTTTTTTATCCTATTTTCCAAATTAATTGAGAAATGGGTGCACATGTGAATCACTTGGCCAGTATTGCACAAACATGTAGTATATATTGTTAATATGAATCAGGATTTATTAAACTTATTGTTACTTACACACTGTACATGTACTGTACATGTTAATGTACAGTACATGTACTGTACATGTACATTTGTACATATATATACATGTACATGTGGCGTTTGCTTTAGGCTTTAATACCATTATGGCATATCTGGCATTTGCAGCCTTGAAAGCAAGCCTTTTGTGTGCCAGTGATTGAAAAGCCTAAACGTCCTAAAAGCAAGAATCACAAACAATTGAACACAAGTTGAAATGTCACTGGATGAAGTAGTAAGAACTTCCCCATGGATTTGTTTGTTTGAACATTAATCAGCAATCCAAGTTGATATACAAAAATGTTGCAAACTGCTTACTGACTAAAATTACCAAAATGCAAATCTTAAAATTTAGTGGGCCTGACGTTTCGATCCTAGCAGGACCTTTCTCAAAGGCAGAGAAAGGTCCTGCTAGGATCTGAACGTCAGGCCCACTAAATTTTAAGCAATCCAAGTTATCCAACTTGTTCATATCCAACTTGTTCATATAACGTTTGAGTGTACACTGTACGCTGTACATTTACATGCACACTGTTGTATGCTGTACAAGTGTTCCATGTGGGCCCTATTTGATTCAAAGCTGGAAAGTAGCCCCTGTAGTACTGTAGTTGCTCTCTTTTCAATGCCAAAGTAGAGGTGGATGGGGAGAAGATGTGGGTAAATGTTCAGCGTTCCAGTCGGCCATTGCACCCAATGACATCATTGCCTTTGAGATGAATTCTCGGACTCGCTCAGCGGTGCAATCCTGTTGCCAAGACGATCATGATGCAGTTAAGTCGGCCCTCTTGTTTTGCTTGTTCCGAAGCACGGACATTGTGACACACTCAGTCAACATGAACATTATTCAACAATAACGTAAAGTAAAAGACAGGAAAGCATAAAAGAGCCATCTTTGTTGTGGTTGTAAAGACCACGCAAAAGGCAAATTGCAATGACCTCCGTTGACGGCCGAGTTGTTGACAGGTTTTCTGTGAAGAACTCTGGTGTGGTTTATGGAGATGAGTGTTGTAAACTGCGATTGCTCTTTTATCTACTTTAGAGAATTGTGAGTAACCTTTCATGATCCGCGTTCCTCCCATGCAACCAGTTGCTTGGCACGTCAGCTTCTATACTCTGCCTTTTTTTTTACACAGTGCACTGTGTTTACTCTTGGTCCTTTTCTTTATGCTCGCTCAATTTGAATGTCATTTTCAAGATAGGCATAGAATTAGCCAATAACAAGCTATCGTGGTAGGCAATCATTCCTATAACTCCTTTTAATGGTTGGTACATTTGTGTTTTTGTGTTTGTTTGTTTGTGTTTCAAAACAAACACATTAATGAAAGGAAAACTGACTTTGAGATGTCTAACAATTTGTGGAAAGCCCAAAGCCAATTTGAATGGAGCGGGACATGAACCCAGGATCTCTTGCTTGACTAACCAGCGCTCATTTGGAAGGCACATGGCAGTGAAACCACGTACTGTACATGTGCACAAAAGTGTAAGGATGATTCATCCACATGGTTGGGTGTTGGTGTGTCTGGCTCAAGCATGTACTGTACATTGCACTACATGTATGTACCCCGTACATTGTACATCAGATCCATTGGTTGGATTGTGTCTGTACTTTGCCTGGATGTACAGCCAGGAGACCCCTCTGTCTTGTCCTAGAGGATGCCCCATTGGACCAGTACATGTACATGTACTGATATGTCATCAGACAACATTCGGTGTACACACATGTGAAGGTACATGTACATACATGTACATGTGTACATGTACATACATGTACATGTGTACATGTACATACATGTACATGTGTACATGTACATACATGTACATGTGTACATGTACAGTAGGTGTGTTCAGTGTGCACACCCATGCAGACACATACATGTTCAGTGCACATACATGTACATGTGAACGTCTATGTGTTCAGCCTTCGGAGATGAATTTCACAAAGCCTTGCCAATGCTATGTATCGTAACTCAACTTACATGTACGACTGATAACCCATCGTAAGTTGTGGTAGGCCGTATTGTCTTGCAATTGACAGTAAGTTACGATGAGCTTGGTCAAATTGAGGACAGTGAATAGACACGTGAAGGTCTATGTGGTCAGTGCATGTAAATACACGTGAAGGTGTATGTGTTCAGTGCATACACATGTGTGAAGGTGTATGTATTCAGTGCACACCCATGTGTGAAGGTGTATGTACATGTATTCAGTGCACACCCATGTATGATCAGTGCATACACGTGTGAAGGTCTGTGTTCAGTGCACACCCATGTACATGTATGATCAGTGCACACACATGTGAAGGTCTATGGGGTCAGTGCATACACATGTGAAGGTCTATGTGTTCAGTGCATACACATGTGAAGGTCTATGGGGTCAGTGCATACACATGTGAAGGTCTATGTGTTCAGTGCATACACATGTGAAGGTGTATGTATTCAGTGCACACCCATGTATGATCAGTGCATACACATGTGAAGGTCTACATGTATGTGTTCAGTGCATACACATGTGAAGGTGTATGTATTCAGTGCACACCCATGTATGATCAGTGCATACACATGTGAAGGTCTACATGTATGTGTTCAGTGCATACACATGTGAAGGTGTATGTATTCAGTGCACACCCATGTATGATCAGTGCATACACATGTGAAGGTCTACATGTATGTGTTCAGTGCATACACATGTACATGTATGATCAGTGCATACACATGTGAAGGTCTATGGGGTCAGTGCATACACATGTGTGAAGGTGTATGTATTCAGTGCACACCCATGTATGATCAGTGCATACACATGTGAAGGTCTGTGTTCAGTGCACACCCATGTATGATCAGTGCATACACATGTGAAGGTCTATGGGGTCAGTGCATACACATGTGAAGGTGTATGTGTTCAGTGCATACACATGTGAAGGTCTACATACATGTACACACTAACAGATGAAGACACAAGGTCTTTACATCAAGCAGCCTTGATGCTTCACTCATCCTGTTCATGCATTTCCTGTCTTATCTGAAGTTCCCTTCTCTCTGCTGAAGGCCACATGATACCACCAATCCATAAAGATATTGTGTAGCTTCCCTTTGTTCTCCACTTCTTCATGCTGAGTGATATACATGTAGTACCTGTTCTGTTTCATTGTCAAGAGAAAGACTAAGGTTCAGTTTACTTCAGTACTTCAATATGTTTGTTTCATTTGTCAGTACTATCTGAATTCCGAGTTGTGTTTGGTTCAAATGTGATTTTTTTTTAAAGACTTTGGTCTTTTGTCATCATTTGGACATTTATTTGTTCACAAACAGGTGGTGTTTAAAAAAGATCTTTTTGTGTGATAAATTAACAAAGATTTTTGTAAAAATTTAAAAACTTACTGGGAACTTTTGAAAAATGACAAAGAAAACTGTGAATGGAGCGTGATTTGAACCCAAGACCTCTGGTTTTGCGTAACAACACTCTTGAAAGATTGTTGCAAACTGCTGATTCACTATCTTGACAAGAATCAAAAATTACGAGGGCCTGACGTTTTCAACCTTTCTCAAGGATATTTTTATTGGTGGTTTGCTCTTCCTCCAAAAAAAGGCCTCCATGCAGTCACTTAAATTTCCCTCTTCCTCCCTCCGCCTCCCTTTCCCACCTCGTGGCTTGATTTGTCAAAACAGGTTTTGTAGCCGAGGCTTGTGTGGAAATGGCAAAGCGCCCATTGGCAGTCTGCACAATGGCCTAGGATAGTCTAGCATTTCCCCCAAGAAAATATCACTGTCTTGTATTGCTTCCCTCTCCCCTCCCCCTCCCACTTCCCTATTTTTTTGAGAGAGAGATAGTTGACAAAGAAAGTTGACTTCCATGCCTTCACTGCTGCACAGACACATGTAGGTCAAGAGAGGGGGGAGGGGGGGAATGATGTGACGAAAACAGAAAGTTGACGGCGTTTGTGGGCAAAGACGAAGGAGGGCTGAAGTGCAGGAAGTGAGATTAATTCCCGGATGGCTGGCCATCTAAATGTCACCAGCAATGTGACATTTTACGGAGTTGGTGGGAGGAGGGGATGAAGAGAGAAAGAAGTCAAGATCAAACACAGGGTCTGACAGGATACATGTACATGTAGAAGGATATCCTAAACAAAGCCGTGAACTTTTGTTGTTTTTGGCGATGGCTAAGGTTGGTTTGGTTTTCAGGAGGTGAACTTCACGTGTTTTCTGATCCTCCTTAAGCCGCATTTCCACTGGACTTATTTTGGTTAAAGTAACGGAGACGATGGTTACTAATTCCCATTTTAAGTCCAGTGGAAACAGCCCAGTTAAATTTCCTCTTGGTTACTTACATGTAAACCGAGCCGAAAGGTTACTTTTACCGGCCAACCTCTGCCCAGTAGAAGTGACCGGGTAAGTTGAACCCAGCCGATTAGTCCACTGGAAACACACCACTCGGTTAAACGCAACTCGGTAAAAAACCACATCTGGATGAAACAAGTATGCACTGTGTCTGCTTTGTGTCGTGCGCTAAATATACAGTGTATGTGTCTATATGTACGGCGTCACTTTGTAACCTCAAAGGTCACACACAGCACCCACATAATGTATTGTCATCTCAGTTACTTTAACCATAGTCTCGGTAAAATTGACCGACTCAAAAGTCCAAGTATGAACGACGGTCAAATTTGACCATCATCTCGGTTAAGTTTTAGTCCAGTGGAGTCTGGAAATTATCAGGTAAATTATCAGGTAAATTCCTGTTGTCACGGAGTTAAAGATGTGGATGTTTTCATCAGAGCGTTTTACACCTCCCTCGCCCCGGGCATTCTATATTTTCCCCCTTCCTTTATGGCGTCTATTTGTTCCACGGATACTAATCCTGCGCTGCGCTTTGCCGAATAGGACGACAAGGTGAAAGGTGTTTTTATCAGTTAATGTGCCCGAGTCGCCTGAACTTCCCAAGTAGGAAACGACTTAATTGGGCAGCCTTGAGGAGAGGCCTCCAGTCCTTTCCAGGGTGACAACTGCTGTGGCCACCGCCCTGATAAGTCTGGAGCTATTGTTGAGCTGAGGTTTCTATTTTCTTTCGTCTTTCGCGACACTGTCCTGGTACACGTAGAATTCACAAGGAAGGAAGGATCCTTCACTCTGATGACCCGTGGCTTCCAGACACTTTTTCTTCTTTTTTTTCTCGCCTTTTTCTTTTTACAAGGGTGGGGGTAAATGTTCCCTCAACACACTCAAATCACCGCTGGATTGTGCCGCAGAATACTTCTTGATTGGATGAGGCCGAATGAGATGGCCGGGGTACTGCTTGGGACAGCTTACAAGGGGAGATTGACAGAATGCATTCTTCTCTTGGGTGTCTATCATGCCCCGTCCAATAGCGATCACCTTTAAGAACTCCGGCAGAGGCTTGGCTGTGCGGAGTGAGTTGGGGAGCTATCAGGGTCATGCTGATGAGAACATGCATGTAGTGTGTGTACAGTGAACTTCTCAATCTCATTCTGTATCAAACAGGAAAATATGAAACCAGTGTCGTCTTCAAACAGTAACTGTAAGACAAGAATAATGCCAACGAGAACTTTGATGTCTGTTGTAACAACAGAACACAGGACTTTGCGAAGAAAACTTTGATGAAAATATGCTCAAATCAATGTGAAATTCTGAATATTTCAGTACATGTACCTCATTAATGTTTATGAGATGATGCCACAGTCTCATGATGGCAAATTTTGCATCAAGATTTCAATTGAGCGTTTAAAGTGCTGTCATTTTTATTGCAAACTCAAAATAATGAATTTATTTTTATCTGACATCTTTTCCTTCAAATCCAAAAACGAAAACGGCCTGTTTGTTTGACTTAGTGTACAGTATCTAAACTAAGCACATGAGTGTGAGATTAAACATGACTACATTACATAATGTGTTTGTGTCATACATTTGATTGTTATCGCATTATTGGTACAGCAACAATTGGTTACTTATCTGTTCCTCATGACCAGGAAGACAGGACCAGTGGGGGATGGAGAGTGGTGTACATGTACATGTACATGTACGTGTACATGTACATCCATGGGGGTACATGGGTACATGTTGTACATGTATATATATGTACATTAGTCATGCAACCTACACAACTTGCCTCATATCATTCTTTTGTTTTCGGCTCCCAAGCTTTCCACAAAAGTGCAAAACATCAAAGCAACTTCCCCTTATGGGTTGTTTGTGTTGTGTAGCATTTTATTTTTTGGGGCTAGCCAGCATTTTGTTATTGTTCAGGTGTATGGAAGGAAGGAAGGGGGAGGGAGGGGGGGTTGAGGTTGGGGGAGGGTAAGAGTAGAGCCTGAGGCTACATTGTTTGTGTTGTTCATCTCTTGTTAATGAGCAGCAGGGGTGTATGTCTGGCTTGGTAGGGGTGCAGAGCAGAGGGGGAGGGGGCTTCAATAAGACTAGTTCCTCTCCCCTCCAGTTTTAGGCTGGGGGTTCAGCTTGATTCCACACACCTGTCCCGGGCCTAGTCAAATTTTTCTTTCTTTCTTAAAAAACAAGAGGGGGGGCTCAGTTTTCAGACAAAATACAGCTGGGCCGCATGATTGGCAAGATTATAGTATGACCCCGGCAAGAAAACACACTACATGCACATGTATACATCTGCCACTGTGAAGAAACAGTCTGAGAACATAGAGGATCGATAGGGCTTGCTGAGATGGTTTGGTTTGGAATTTTATTTTTGGATTCACCGGGAAAGAAAAAGGAGATTTGTGGGAAAGCTCCTTTCTTGTGTGCGTATGCAGGTGATCGTAATTAGTATGAAGATGAACCAATAAATGATGAAAAAGGATTGTTAGTATTAGCATTTATTATCAACAGTTTTAAAATTGTTTATTGAGAGTGGGCCTCCAAAGCCACACCAAGAAGTGCCGACTGCTACGATGAAACCGAAAAGAATAGCAACATCTTAGCTGATAATGTTATTTAAACCATACTACATTGTGATATTTGTTTAAAATTTTAGTTATAAATAAGAAATGAGCTGTAAAAAAACATAAAGATGCAAAGACTAGTCGACTGTTTTGTTTGTCATCTAAATCTAAGGGCTGGCTAGCTTAGATGGTAAAACCGCTGGTATGCAAAACCAGAGGTCTCGGGTTCATGTCCTGGTCTACTCAAAGTTTTGTTTGCCATTTACCCAATCAGTTTTCCTTTATTTGTTAAACATAAATGTCATTAAAAAACATGATTAAATCCATGTATTCACAGAACATTTGCCTGCAATGCCCTGCCAAAAATTGGAATCAATTATCAATATTATTTGGTCATGAAAGCACTTATTATTGTTGTTAATTTTATGGAAAAAGTTCCTGATGTTGTAGGCCTATTGCAATTGTAATTTCATTTGTCAGACATCTGTTTCTTTGAAGACATCAAATCATGAACAAATGACTGCACTGCCTTCTTTCGGCTCAGCTTTTGTTTTTGTTTTACTAATTCTCAATGTGTAGAACATCAGTTCTGTTTCTGAAGCACATGCACTGTACATGTATGGACTTGTATATTTTGATATATACAGGCATCACTGGTTTATGTATGCCCACATTGATTTATTTGAGGTAGGGGGTAGGGGAATGGTCAAACCGGAAGCATCACACACAATGTACGTGCGTTGATTGTTAGCCGAGTGCCAATAAAAAACGCTGGTCTGACAGAATGACCTAGAACAGACACATCATACTGGTACAGCAAATACATGTACATGTACATGTGTACACAATGCATGGCCTTTACATGTACATGTATACAAAGTTGACAGTGTCCTATAAGATCACTGATGATTGATCTTTTCCTGCCGGAAAATTTGAGCCGGCATTGACTTTCCTTTTTACATTAAGAGATCTCACTTATTCATCATTTACTTGAAAAACATTTTTCACCAACATGTCAGATAATAACTACATGTACGTTAGTATTTCTGTTGAAATGTCCTCCAAATGTTCCACTGGTTTAGTGCATGTATCCATCAACCATGGAGGATGCATGCAGTTCAAGTTAAATGTAAACAAAAGATAGAAATGAAATATTATTCAGGTAACACATAGAGTGTCCAGCTGTATACAGCTTCAATGTTTTTGTAGTTAAGTTCAGTCCAAAAACATGTACATTGTGTACATGACAAGGGCCTGACGGTTTGATAGCGGGACCTTTCTCAAAAGAGAAAGGTCCCGCTAGGATCTTTAATGCTAATTGAAATGGTGAGGTACATGTAAGATAACATTGAAACATGCATACATATGTACATGTACGTGTGTGTACATGTACATGTACCATATTGTATAGTACATGTAGGGCTAATGTGTCACATGTACAGTATTTGTACATGTACATGTACATGTACATGTTCATGTACCCCATAAAAAGGGCATGGTACTGTGTACATGTACATGTGCATACATGTATGTACATGTACATGTACATGTACTGTACATGCAAAGATCATACATGTACAGTACATTTACATGTACATGTACATGTACATGTACATGTACTGTACATGTATAAACATGTACATACATACATGTACATGTACATATAGTTAGTGTACACATGTACATACATGTGTTGTACATGTAGATATACATTTACATACATGTACATGTACATGTACATGTATAGTCAGTGTACACATGTACATACATGTACATGTGTTGTACATGTACATGTACATGTACAATGTCGATACCCCTCCCATTCAGCTACATGTAGCCTAGAGTGCCACATGTAAGAACACCAAGGACAGGCTTTCAATTACTGGGGGTACCAGCCCCCATCCAGCCAGCACAACTGTCAGTCAGCCTGACTTGACCTCGCTGACCTTTGAGGGCACTTTGTCTGCATTCTATGCAAATGAGGCTGGCTGTTATATAACAGGGCAGCTAATGCCCTGTTAGTGCTGGCTCCATTACTATAGATCCTATGATTCATGGCCACAGTGTGCCCTGAATGGCCGTATCATAATATTCAGCAAAGATGCGTGTATGTCCATGTATGATTTTGCACAAAGAAAAAAAACCCTGCTTGACCACTGCTGTGGGTACTCTCTGCAATGGTGTAACCATGGCGTAACTTTTGTGTGTTTCTGTGAATCGTTGAATCGTTGGAAAGGGAGAAATTGCTGCAGCTGAGTTCCACTTCCAGGACAGGAAAGGAGAAAAGGGTTGACACCAGTCTGTAGGTATTGCCGCTGTAGCTGTTCAGCCAAATTCTCAACACTCGGGGGCAAATCGTGCGGGGCCACCCACAGGCCAGATTCGGACAGCGAGAAAAATCACAGGGGAGGCGGTCAAAAAGTCATTACTTATTAGCATGGATGTACGTGTAAATGGCCGACAGTCAACAGAGGCCTTGCTGCAATGCTCTCTCTTGCTGACCTTTACGTAGGCAGGGGATGGGAGTGGTGACTGGTGATTGTACAAATGGTCTTGCTTTTTCAGATATTTTGTTTCAGGTTTTTTGGGGGGGAATTGTTCATCTCACATGTGCACTTTACAAGGGACATTGCTCATGTTCATGTATGGATTTACATGTACATGTAGGCCTATATGCGAGTGGTCATTTTACTCATGTCTTAGGCCTTAGGGGAGTGATGTTGTGATTGAACCCTTTGCTTGTTTGAATTAGGGTTGGTGATTAGATTCTGCATAATTTGAGAAAGATCCTGCTAGGATCAAAAGTCAAAACACAAGGCGGTCTAAATTAATTTTTGTGTAAATTTGATTTAAGAATGCAACATGTGTTATGCCAGAAGAATTGCGTGGAGTTTTCGTGATTGAAGGAATTTATTTTATTATCAGCTTTGATTTCTGATTCTAAATATGTCCCCCCCCCTAATTATCGTCTTTTAGTTTTGACTCATCAATAAGTTGAAAATTACAGACTACCATGAGTCACTAACTTTTCCTGTTAATTGTATTTCCAATTAATTTAATTAGTACATCTAAGCGAAGAAAAGTATGAATGTGCATGTGCTGGCTTTTGATTTTTTTGAATTTTTTTTTTCATTTGAAAGAGAAACGACTTGAACTTTGGAATAATTGAATATCCGGATAATCATTTGTCTTCCTTATTTTCTCTCTTCCTCCAGGTTTCGCTTGCGCAGGATTTTGTCTGGATTAAATTGATTGTGAACCTGGCCTGTCTGCCCACAAGGTAAGTTTGGTCTTTAATGCATTCATTGGATGGATACTGACCAAAGTGGTTCAAAACAGATTAAGCTTGGGCGGTTCTCCCGGTTCCAAGTGGAACCGCGGTTCCAAAATGGGAACCGGAACCGTGGTTCCGCTTTTTTTTTTAACCGGGTACCCGCTTTGGACGGTTCCCGCTTCAGAGGAACCGGTTCCAAACTCTGTGGCCAGCGCGGCCCAGCGCACATTTAGCGAACACGCAGTCACGCAATGGCCTGGCCCCAACCATGGATAACTTATGCAATGTTGGTTTGTACATGCACAGTGCAATGGGTGCATGACACATGTACATGTACAATTTACTTTGTATGCCTGTAAATTCACAACAATCGAACGCAGGCTGCTACTGTGGTACTGCACGTGGCAGCAATAAGCAACGCATTGAATGACCCCATTCGATCGTGGATAATTCTGTACGCATACACACTGTACATTGTACTACACCCTACACGCACTGTACTTGTGTTGCCGTGTGGCGCAAGTCTGAGTAGGGCTCCCAAGCATGTGTGATTTCATCAGTATTTCATCGGCTACCAATGCCCAATCACGCGATTCTTTTACAGACCACATGGTTGTGACGGGTTCACTTGGCTCCCTAGGCAGAGATATATTTATCTCGTCTTGTTACTTGTGTTCTTACATTGTTCTGCACGTGCATACGGCCGGACTCGCGCGGCTCCAGCGTAGGACTCGGCTATTGCACGATTGCATTGGACTCGGACCCGGTTCCTTCGCGGGGGGGAGGTACCAGATTTGGAACCGGGTAATGACTCGGGAGGTGTCCCAGGTTTGGAACTGGGTATTTGGCTCGGGAAGTGTCCCAGCTTTGGAACCGGGTATTTGGCTCGGGAAGTGTCCCAGCTTTGGAACCGGGTATTTGGCTCGGGAGGTGTCCCAGCTTTGGAACCGGGTATTTGGCTCGGGAGGTGTCCCAGCTTTGGAACCGGGTATTTGGCTCGGGAGGTGTCCCAGGATTGGGACCAGTCCCAAGTTTGGAACCGGGTAATTGGCTCGGGAGGTGTCCCAGGAATGGAGTTTCGGTACGGCGTTGTGTGGGGTGGGGTTCGTGTATTGCTATGGCAGAGGATTCGGTACGGCGCGCCGCGTTGTGTGGGGTGGGGTTCGTGTATTGCACGGGAGCGGATACGGTACAGCGTTGTGTGGGGTGGGGTTCGTGTATTGCATGGGAGCGGATTCGGTACAGCGTTGTGTGGGGTGGGGTTCGTGTATTGCACGGGATTCGGGACAGTGTTGGGTTCGAGTTTTGCGTGGGATTCAGAACCACGTGTGTCTCGGGGTATTGTGTGGGATTCGGGACCACGTGCGTCTCGGGGTATTGTATGGGATTCGGGACGGCGTGGGGCTATGATGTTGCACGGAATTCGGGACCGCGTGGGGCTATGGTCTTGCACGGGATTCGGGACCACGTGGGGCTCGGGATCGCGTACGTGGGGCCCCGGTGTTGCTCGGGATTCTGGACTGCGTGGGGCTCGGGTATTGCTCAGGATTCGGGACCGCGCGGGGCTCGGGTATTGCTCGGGATATGGAACAGTGTTGGGTCCGAGTTTTGCGTGGGATTTGGGACCGACACGGCTATTTGCGATAGCTGTCGGCTCCAGCGATTGCTGGTGTTTGAATTGGGGACTGCAGGCGTTGGAATCGAGGACTCGGGAAGTAGCCACGTGGTACATTTTGTCTGTAGCGTACCTGCCGAAGTTATCCATGTTACCTGGCCAACCATGCTGGCGCGCGTCCAATAAACAACCAAAAGGTAATGGCTTGACCCTTCCACTTTCTACGGGTGAATTTACTCAAAGGGTTTTATTCCCTGTTCTTAATATGCCATGCAGAATTGCTTTTGAATAGAGGATCGGAAAATCTAAACATGTTTTCAAATCTAAATCTATATCAATCTACGGTTTATTCATCGGTCTACAGAAAAAAAAAAATTTTTCATCGAAATGAAATCAAATCACCCCTTTTTTAAGAATGGGAAGACCCGAGTTTGGGTTTGGATGATTCCATTTGTTTAACGGTTTCGTTATTGAACCGCGTTGTATTTTCCGTTAAAAATATTGGGCAAATGAGCAGCCAAACAATTCAAGCAAATCTTTTAAACATGTCTCATACATCCTATTGATACATAAATGACAATCAGACTGCCAAACCAGCATTCGGTATACTTTATCAATGCATTGAAGCAAAATTAAGTCGCCATAAAAGACGCGCATGTAGTTGAACCTTCCAAGCTCATGGCGGCGTCTGCGAAACCGCGCTCACTGAGGTCTTTTTTTTTTTTATTAAATCTTATGTTTTTCTTTGTTTTTTAGGAACCGGTTCTATCTCGGAACCGCGGTTCCTAACTGGAACCGGAACCGGTTCCCAAAATCTTGGAACCGCCCAAGCCTAAAACAGATGTGAAGTAGGGAGCTGCAGTATACCAGTCATGTCGATATACCGCCACTCCTTACCGTAATGTGGGTTTGTTTGTTTATCTAAAGAGCTCTTATTTTAATGAGATATCAGATAGTCTCTGCGCTGTCATTAGGAGTTCATGCGTCTGTAATCTGAACGAACCACTGTACTTCAGTGACTGAATAACATAAACATGTCATAAATCTGGATTCCTTTTCTGTCTACAGTGTACATGAATTTACCCATAGTAAACAGCACAGTATTTGCGTACCCCTGGATAAGTGTCTGATTCTCTCTACGTCTGTCTATGGAAGCAGTTTTTGCAACTGAGTTTAACGATGATCAAAGATTTTAAGTAGAAAAGGGAAACTTTGTCATGCCTCATACACTGTAGTTCCGTTTGTAGTTGCATCTGTCCATGTAAGCAGTTTTTGCAACTGAGTTTAATGAGGATCAGAGATTGTAAATAGACAAGGGAAGCTTTGTCAGTGCCTCATAGTTCCATTTGTAGTTGAAGTCTTCCAAACACCTTCAACCACTTACAACAATCAAAGAAGGAGAGTCAAATTTATTGTAGATAAAAACTAGCTCTTTCAATTACGGTATTTTTCACTGTTCATGCCTTTTCATATTCCTTTTTTGTTGTGTAGTACGTGTACATGTTTTGTATGGATACATAATGCATTTAGAGCATGTACAGTGTATACATTACTGTAGGAGATACTGATCACAATTACATAAACAAACATTAATAATTGCTTTAGTCATTTCTTAGACTCGCATGTATTTACACTGAGAACTGCAAAAATAGACATATCACATACAAGAAGAATGTTCAATTCATTTGTCCATCTTTGACGCAAATGCAGAAGTTCTGAAGCTTTAGATGTGGCCATTTTTGGTTATGGAAAAATATGTGACGTAGTGAAAACCAGTAGCAAATAACAGGGGTTTTTTTTGGGGGGGGGCAATTAGCAAAGAATTGGATCAGCCATCACAAAAGTGGAAGAGAATCTGACTTGTTTTGAATGCAGCTACAACTTCCTGAAACTTGTGCGTCTGAATGATTCAATATGAAGTCATACATGTATATCTTTGTAGTGTTGTCCCTGGAAGTTGATTTGGGAGTACTGCGTATTTGTGAATGGGCCCTCTTCCCTTATTCATTATTAATAAGTGGGGCTGGGTGTTTTTTTACAGGAGGCTAGGGGGCCTTGGACTTAGATGTCCTTGAAACGCTAACACGGCCCAGCTGTTTGCATACCATTATGGGCAGGGGTGGGGAAGCAAAGGTCACCCTCTGCCGGCTGAGGTCAGACCAGGGAGGGCTTGCAGTTTGTCATGGGTGTGCGCCGGGCGGTGCATGTACACAGAGGACAGGCAGGCCTAACCAGTGGAGTCTATTCACTACCCCTGTCAGCCTGCACCGCTCACAGCCTGAATAGCGCCACTCTTGTGTGTGCACTGTAGCTCTGTTTGCTCGTGCGCTCATTCAAGCCACTCACTGGCGGTTGTTGGGACCCCCGTCCACATGTGCGGTTGCAGTTGTACATAGTCATGTGTGTGTGTCGGTGCGGGATTTTCGTTCTCTCTCTTTTTCCCCTCCTTTTCTAGTGTCGTGTAGGGAAGGAAAGTCCCAATTTTTCTGTGTGATTCCCTCCCTGCTCGGATTTGCGGGGTTTTTCTTTTTTTGTGGGGTGGGAGGGGAAATTGGCCCGGGAAGGGGATTGGTGTATGTACAGTGGACTGCGGACGCTTTGCTACAGTGTGAAACTGTGTCACCCCCTTGAGTCCTTAGTGCAGACGTGTCAGTGAGGGACGGCTGTACTTCCACGAGGTGCCTCCACTCACCCCCTATGAGTCTTCCATTCAGCCAGACCAGCTCGCCGGAGAGTGCACCAGGGCCAGACAGTTCCTGATGGTGTTTTTCAGTCTGAGCGTGCGGTGCGGCATTTTTGGGGGTTTTTTCCCCGCCTCCTCCCTCATCGGCCTCGTGGCTCGACCAGAAATGCTCAGACTGGCAGCGCAGAGCGACACAGCATTCGACGACCCCTGCAACACTCCCACAGTCTTCCACAAACTGGCCGACGAGTCGACAGCCTGGGATTCGTCTGCAATGACTGACATCTGGGCAAAGTCTTGACGTCTCCTCGTCTCGTGTGCTCGGTGGTCTGATTTTCTTTCCTTTTGTTTTTTCGTATCATCTCCCCTGGTTCTTGGTTTCCTTTCTGTAACTGGAAGGCAGTAAATAACGACACACGTTCCCCCCCCCCCCATCCTTTGGAACTGTTCTGGTCATGCGCATCTTGTAGACGTACTCACCCAAAGACATCTCCAGCATATCTGAATGAGGAGTCCCCCTGTGACGCCTGTAGAAGCCGCTCCCGCTGTGGCGTTGTGAGTTTGGCAAGCCCAGCAGGATTGGGGTTACTCTTCATTATCACCACCAACCACCCTGCTCCGTTAGCTTATTGAGCAGTTGCCTACTTCTTTGCCGTCTTCGCCTTGTTTCTCAATCAACTCGGACCCAATGCCACTCAAGATGCCAGAAGCCCGTAAGTCCATCCCTCTCTCTCAATCATTGGCACTGTTTGCTCTCCGCCAAACTTTTGTTCCTAGTCTGTTTTTCCTTAGTTTTTTGTTTCTGATTTATATTGAAAAAAGCTGTATCCACCTGTGTGTGATCCCCAGACTGGTATAGCCAAGTTTACAAGAATTGGTTGTTTGCATCTGGGAGTGGAGGCATGATCCCATGATATACAGCAGTTAATAGTTCAATGCTTTTGACTGGCACCCCACCCAGGCAAAGATTAGTACTATTTGGGAAGGCTGCCATCTAAGGGCTGGATAGCTCAGATGATAAGAGCGCTGGTACTCAAAACCAGAAGTCTCAGGTTCAAGTCTCCGTCCAGTCAAAGTATTCTTTGCCATTTTTCAAAATTTATAAAATCATATCACTTTAGCCCGATTACATCCGAAGTGTCAAAATTGATCCTGATTCCGAAATAATGTGCAAGCAATTTCCATACAAATCCCCTAGATGGAACATGAACCACCTTCATGCTACATTATTTTGGACAGACACTGTAAAGCACAGTAAGCAGTTAGAATACTAAACAGAATAATGCTTCCATACTAATAAATTCTGATGGCTGTTACAATTGCGAGCATGCTCTCAAGTTTCACCTTTGGGTAGGCATACTGTGTAGCACATGGGCAGGTCATCAGTGAAATCATCATGTGAGTGAGTGTTTGACCAGCTGATAGAACAAATATTGCCAGCAGCTGGGAAAGTTGCATCCTCCAACATTGATTGTGGTTAAGAACTTGAGAGAAGTTGATGGGACCTCCACTGATGACTAATGTGCTGTACACGTACACGTACATGTATGCGTGTATGATATTGTACACGTATCTTACTGTGCTTATACAGTGTACTGTACATATTTGTTCATGTATTTCATCAAGTTTGGAAGACACGATTGCGCAATAGTTGATTTTTTGTGGCAATTACGTACATGTACGTTCTTCTCCTGTTTTGGTTTAATATACATGTACCGTAGCACCTGCACATGCATATTTTTCTCATCAAAATGTTCCATCTAACAGTCGTCCTTTTGTAAGATTCAGTCGCTTGAAATTTCATTTTAAATTGTGACAAAAGAGACTATAAGGCCCCTACATGTTTGTACTTTGTGAATGTACGTTATATTTGATATTAGTGCAATTTGGCCGGCCTATAGACTTTGTGACCAGCTCTCTTAAATGACTAATGTCTGCACCCCAATGACTTTTTCGCATCCCTCCATCCTTGCTTTATCTTTGAGTTGTGCAAATTACATTTGTAATACATGTGCCTGCACATTTGACCAATCACATTATACATGCATGGTGAACTGAGTGTAGCCTGGATATGTACATACTGTGGGAGGAGAGCTGGATTGGAGGGGTTTAGTGGGAGAGGAGGGGAGGGAAGAAGGAGTGAAGGGAAGGGAGGAAAAGGCATTCACTATATGCCTTGCCGCCTGGCTTGACAATCTGGGAATTGCTGGCAGACCCAGCCCCAAAACCTGTATGGCATGGTTTGTTTAACATTAACCCGCTTCCAGCCCAAAGTTCAAGTTGATACACGTACAGTATACGGCTAGGTTGGCACACTGACTGCTCACGCTCAGAGTCCGCTCCGCACTGACTTTTTTTGGTCACGTTTTGCTGTAGAAAAACAACAACCGAGTATGGGGTGACCAGTTTCCCCTTGCCTGGCTTTGGGCTGCAGTTTGACGATAGCTCTGCGCCGGTAAACAAGACTCATCGACCTTTGTCCTGTTAACGACAGCAGTTGGAAAATGAACCAATGAAGTTACATTAAAATCTGCGGAAATGCTTATTAAAGAAGTAAAGAAGTACAGATGGTTTTTTTTATCTCTTAAAAACTTGAATTGGTCACATAACGGAAGTACGGTACATGTAGAATATCTAAAAAATTTAGTGGGCTTGACGTTTTGATCCTAGCAGGACCTTTCTCAAAGGCAGAGTACCTCTCTGCCTTTGAGAAAGGTCCTGCTAGGATCAAAACGTCAGGCCCACTAAATTTTTAGATTTGCATTGTGGTAATTTTAGTCAGTAAGCAGTTTGCAACATTTTTGTATATCACATGTAGATATGTTAAATTTTACTAGTAAGAGAGGAGATGTGTGAATAAAGAGATACAGATATGTAGAAGCAAAGATTACAGAGTGAGATGTGTACATGTTCAAGTATGTACACATAATTATGTCTTACATGTGTAATACATGTACATATCTTCATGTACATTGTACACGTACACGTACTGTACATGTACATTTATCAGTCCAACGTTTTCCAACATGAAATACATGTACATGTACCGGTACACGTAGATGTGTAGTACGTGTACATGTACACGTAGATGTGTAGTACATGTACGTGTACCGAGTGAGTGGGGTTATTGACTTTTTTGAGGTTGTTTTTTCCAACTACATGTGCGTGTATGATCTGGCCAATGCATTAGTTCAGGTCTGCTTGTTTCTCAGAGACATCTCTTGAGCAGGGAACAGGGAAGGAGAACCCTTTATTGATCCCGCTCCACACACGATACCCAGTAGACCTTTTGCCCCGGCAGCACTGGCCAAATTCACTGGCAATTGGGCAAACCACAATGGAATCAGAAAACCACAAATTCGCTTAGGATGAAATCAATCCGTAATGAATCCCAAGATTTGACCAAGCGTACATGTGTATACTTGAAGCCTGTATCTGTGCTTTTTTTACACACATGCAATGTACTGTATGTGTAGAAGTCCAAGCACTTGGCTTCCTCAACACAATTCAGACCCGATCTAAAAACACATTTTGTACCCATGTATTTCACACATCCAGTGGTGCTTTGAAATGCTTGTACACGTATAGTAGATGAATTCTGCATAAAATTTAATGTGGTGCTTTGGAATGCATTGAGTTATTGAGGTTGTTTAATTTATCATTTGTGCTGCAATGGCACCTTTTCACAATATATATGTAAAATCATCCAACGCTTGCCTACACACAGGTACTGCAGACTGTTTTAATTACACATGTACATGTAGGCCTACATGTACCTTGAATTTCCTTTAGACACAAAAACAACAACACAATAAACATAGGAAGGTTTGCTGTAACACCATGTATAAGGTCTCTTCATGTAAAAGGTCTCGTCATCAGGAGAAAGGCCAGAGCATACTGGTCGAAACGTCGAGTTACCACTCAGGCTCTTTTCAGAACCACACCTCTTTCTTTAAGAGACCTT
The DNA here is from genome assembly GCA_949987565.1 of Luidia sarsii. Classification (NCBI taxonomy): domain Eukaryota; kingdom Metazoa; phylum Echinodermata; class Asteroidea; order Paxillosida; family Luidiidae; genus Luidia; species Luidia sarsii. Next base: position 1,683,520 of record OX465107.1, read on the forward strand.
ATACATGGTGTCACCGCAAACCTTCCTATATTGTTTCACCCACCATGCAAATCCTTAAGTCTTATTTAACACAATAAACACCAAACTATGGGAGTGCTGAGAAGTGTCGACTTGATGACCTCTTGATTAAACAAAAACGTCACTTTACGCCATTGTTGCAAGCTGATGTGTGTATGAATCACCCGGCAACCATTGCTGGTGACATTTCATCGTTTCTGCCCCAGCCTCTGTTCCCCCTCTCCCCTTCCCTCCCCTCCCCTTCCCTCCCCTCTACCCCCTTTTCTTTTCTGTCTGAGGCTTTGCGCATGTTGGTGAACTCTGGTGGCCCCAAGCCACTCCTGAAATCCCACCTTTTTTCCTGCTTTTTTCTTGCTGCCTTTTCAGGAGTGATGTGTTCTTATTCATTTACAGCTTTCCATTAGGGGGGGGGGCGTTCCTCTGATTTCTCTGCTGAATATAACATTTATTTGGTTTCCTCGTATTGTCCCTCTGAAATTCTCCACACTGCGCATATTTTATGCAGACCATTTGGGTCGTGGTGTATACTGCGGTATTTTCGATCTTAAGTTAAACCAAACTTAGCCAGACCTAATTCTCTTAATGCATCCTTTGGATTACTCCACCGCTTCTAGTCGAGTGGAAAACCTGCATTTTCTACCCTCCTCCTGTCTTCTTATGATTGTTTTTTTTTTTTAGAAGCACGCTTCCAGATGGTTAACGTGCACTCCGCTGCATATTCAATCCAGTCAACTCAACAACCCCTCCCCTCTCCTCATTGGAAATGTGTCAGACCTTGGCCGTGCCGGGTATGTGACGTTACATTCATGTCATTTGAGGCTTCAGTCTCTGATCATCTAACAAGATCCTACGCAAGACTTACATTTGGTCTTGATCACCTCAAACTGTTTCTCCATCTCACCTGAAAGTGGCTTTCATTTGGCTCTTACCAGACCAATAGTTGTGATCAAGAGAGAGAGAGAGAGAGGGGGAGAGAAAGAGAGGTAGAGAGACAGAGAGAGGGGAGAGAGACACCGAGAGAGAGAGAGAGAGAGAGAGAGGGGGGGGAGAAGGAGAGAGAGACAGAGAGAGAGAGGGGGTAGAGACACACCGAGAGAAAGAGGGGAGAGAATGAGAGAGAGAGGGGGGGGGGAAGCGAGAGAGACAGAGAGAGGAGGGAGAGAGTGAGAGAGATATTAAGAGAGAGATAGATGGAGAGAGAAGAGAGTGAAGGAGAGAGAGGAGGAGGGAAAGTGAGAGAGAGAGAGAGAGAGAGAGAGAGAGAGAGAGAGAGAGAGAGAGAGAGAGAGAGAAGAGAGAGAGGGAAGTAAAGTGGTACTGCTCTGTGTGGCATTATTGTCTGCATACCCCTGATTAGTTTTACAGTACATGTATGCTTGGGGTGCATGTGGGCGGTAGTGGTTCATTGGAGGCAGGCAGGTTGGAATTACGATATTAAAGGGTCGTCATTTTGCCACATTGCTGGAATGACATTCAAGACATGGTACACGTGCTTGTCATCTGCTGGCAGTGAAACGTGCAGCACTGTAGATGCACTGTAGGAGTGGGTTACAGTATGCGATCTCCTCCTGAGTATGATTGAAATGAAATGGAGTTGTACACGTTCAGAGGTGCACTAGACCCCATCCGCTTTGAGGTAGATGGATGCCCATCCATCTATACATGCTGTGGGATGTTTCAGCCACTCCTCCTCATGTTTGATGGGTTCAGGAGGATCATAATCCTACATGTACATGTACAGTACACTACATGTACATGTACACTGTATATCCCCCCTTGACAGCTTACACTAGGTGAAACAAATTGCAAACTTTGTGACATTGTGACAAAATTTAACTTGTGTGGCAGTTTCTCCCCCAAGAACTTCGCACTTGTGAAAAACTGGATATTTGCAAGGATAACCTGCTGGCTAAAGGGAAGACACCCAGAAGTCTTTTTGCTACTCCTCCCCTCCCCTCCCCTCCCCAATCTGACTGGACCTGACCTGACCCGACCCGACCCGACCCGACCCAGAAGACTTAGATGCTCGCAGGAAATCTACTGTAGCTACGTGTACATGTACCACACACACTCTATCCTCTCCACGATATGTTTTCTGACAATCTGAATTTCAGATGTGCTCCGCTTTGCCATGCGTGTGGTGGGCTGGTTTTTGTTGTTTCCTATTAATGTCTGCCTGTCGCAAAACACAATGCCTGTGTGAATAGACTAGGTCCTGAACTTCATCTTAGCCTAATGATGCAGAAAGAGTGGCCCACGCACCTGGTTCTGGAAACCACTCGTACGTCTATACTATAGCGTTCTTTCAAAAGACGGCAAATATATGAAAGCACTATTCTGTATCCATTCATATTTTTTCTTTCCTTTTTTTTGTGCCACCTCCCAGCTTAATTTTCAAGGCGGAAAGAGAGTGACGTGGGACAATGTAGACACAGAGACAAGCCCTACACGCCAACATTGTACAATAGTTGTACCCTGTGCTGTACATAGATGAATACCGGTAACCAGGCTAGGCTTGATGGCTGGTCTGCGTTAATCCCATCCCACCCCATGTTCAAACAGCTTCAAGGATTCCACATCATTCATCATTGCCGCAGATCACACAGTGTGAGGACATCCATTTTTCTTTACCCAAACAGGCCCACCCCTCTTCATCCATCTATCCCCACCCAGGTCATTAAACTTAAAAAGAAAGAAAAATCCTCCCATTTATCTTTGGTTGCTCATGCTCAAATGTTTTGTACAGTTGGTGCTGCGATCTATATAAATAGCGTACATTTATGTGTACAGTATATTGACTTTATGAACACATGGGTTGGAAATTCATTCTTGTTCAAAGAGGGTGGTCCTGTAGACCATGTGTAGAATCAATGCCCAGTTTACCAAGAGAACAACAAATCAGGCATTGGCCCTGCAAACTTCATTCCCAGTCTGTGCGTGCATCAATAAGTACTTGAACGGTGTACCGGTACTGATACACTCTACGTTCTGGCCTTGATTTTTTGTAGACAACTTAATTTGTAAACATCAATATCAATCTGTGTGCATGCACCAATAAGTGCATGTACATACAGTACTTGAACATTGTACTGAAACATTTTAACCTTGATTTTTACAGACAACCTTATTTCAAACCACACAGACTTAAGTGACTTTGCATGTACATGTACAGTAGGTCTGTACCATAGACCAAAGTTTGATGGACCAACAAGTGCTTGAACATTGCACCTTCATTTCCAAGCCCACTTGCATGTACACATGTACATGTACATGTAGATCTTTTAGGGAATCTTTTGATTGCATGTTAATCCGGCCCTTAGTAATTTTGGCAGTGGTCCAGCAGACTGTTATGGGTGGATGGTTTCTTCTCTGCAGACTTTGCACTTTGAAAGACTGTTTGCTGTCAACTTGACAAACATTCATTCAGTAAACAAGTCGTTCCTGTGCATTTTGCACGCATCCGTAGGAAGATTCACAGCGAGATACCCAACTACTGTACATCATGTACTGTACAGACAGATCAATGTACATGTACTGTACATGTATCTGTAGAGATCTCTTCATCTCTTGGCAGATACTGTATCCTGAGTAAAACGAAGAGGGTTGTCACTTGTCACTGCCTCACTGGTTCTCTTTTACACTTAATTGGAGCAGTTTTACATACTGTACATGTACCTTTTCATATACATGTACATGAACTTGTAATACTTGTGGAGCCACACCGCACAGCTTGTACATGTACATTGTGTACATGTGTAGGCCTACACTATAATATGTGAGAATAAACAGGGCAATCTCTTTGTCCTCTTGGCAAAATTTAGCATTGTTATTTTGAGGGTCTTTAGGATTCAGGATTAAGTCCACTTTGCACTGGAAGCATATCAGACTGAATTTTGTTTCAATCCCACATGTACATTGTACGTGTACAAATGTACATGTACATGTACACATGTACTGTACATGACAGTACACATTTAGTTACTGTACACGTACACATACATGTGTATATTGCACGTGCAGTTGTTTGAACTTAAAGTTAAATGGCAAAATTTAAGATGTGAAACATCCATTGCTGTGAATACATGTACAGTACATGTACAATGTACATGTACTGTACATGTATGTACAATGTACAATGTACATGTACTGTACATGTACATGTACATGTACAGTACATGTACATGTATTTCTGCTTTGGAGGTTTGGACCTCGACAATAATAAGTGCGTGTACAGTGTACATGCAAGTTTGTACAGCCCTTATTTGTACACGTGTACATGGTGCCTGTAGACTACAGTATAGTACATGTACATGTATGGCCACACTTGTCCAGACTGTCCAGACAAGCATCACATGTGCTATGATGAGGTTAGTATTATTACAGTGAGTGTGTGCTGGAAGCCAGGAACAGCATGACTGTTCCACAAAGCACAAGAAGGTACATGTACACTGCAGGATGACTTCTGTCATATCATCATGCCTATTATGGAAGTGAGTCTGTTTCAGTCAATCAGGCAGTCCCAATCCTAGTGCGGGGACAACGAGGACCATCCCTCATCCCATAACGGTATGAGTACAGTAGTGTGACTCGTGCCAAGAGGTGTGGAAGTTGTGTGGGAAAGGGGGGGAACTGAAGAAAAAAGCCCTGTATTTTTCAGCGAATTGCCTTAAGCCCTCCTGAAATTGATGACAGAATTGGCGTGACTTGTCAGGCTGACTATGGTGTGTTTTTGTCATGCCCAAAGAATGTATGTGCACCCAAGCCAAGCCAGTGCAGAGTTTTGTTTGCTTCAAATTGCTTGTCAGTCTCATAAAATTCAGCTTTTCAGTTTGGGTTGTAGAGAGGGATGGGGGAGAGGGTTGATTTTTTTTTTTTCAGTCATTTTCTCAACACATATTCGATTCATTGATAGACACCCACAAAGAAGTAGTAAACAGCAGCCTCACCATCCGTTTCATCCTCCACGGTCGGACATCTGATGGTGTTGGTCAGGAAACAGCCCCTTCTGAACATTTCCACAGGAAACTCATTCCAGTCAGGTGCATGCAGCATGACAACATAGTGCAAATATTCTGAACAACTAGACGGGTCACGTTTAGTTTCTTTTCCCACGATCAGACACAACGACATAACTCCTTCAGACCGAGCCCATTACCGGGGACTCAGATTTCTTCAATGACAGAAAAAAAAAGAGAATCCCCTTTCGATTACAGTGTACAGTAGCTGATCTTATTCAACCTGACCTTCGAGAGCAAAGAAAGAAAAAAATTACAAATAAAAGGAAATAAAATCTGGAAGACCATAATGAAGAAAGAACACCGCTACTGGTCCGTAGCAAGTACAGGTCATGAGTAGCTAATTATTTATACAGTGCAATCGAGTCACGTTCTCATATTATTAGCATTTAAGATTGCCACATACATTATAGGTACACACACCAAACACGGGACCTCCCCTTAACCCTCTCACTGCTCACAGCGGCCACAGCGTGGGAAAGGCATTGCCTCTCTATCCCTGCTATAGGATTGGTTAGGAAGGTGAATAAAGATGTACATTAGACTTAGTGAAACATGAGAACTTTCTCCATTGATCAATGAATTTGATCTGTGAATTACTTTAGGTCGCCTTACGCCTTCTACTGTACATAGTATGTAAGAACTACATGTACAGTAGTTGACTATTAGGGAATCCTGTCATCTAAATGCTGGGTAGCTCAGACAGTAAGAGGAGCACTGGTACACAAAACCAGATGTCTCTGGTTCAAGTCCCAGTCCAGTCAGAGGGGTTTTTTTGCCAACAAGTTTCCAGGCAGTTTTTCCTTTGTTTGAATTATTTGTGACTGAACATTCAATGATTAAAAAACAGTTAAACCATTGATTTTGTCTCTTTGTAGATATGTAGGCCCCCTATACATTGTACATTTACTGATTTAGGTTACATTCTGAAATATTATATAAGCAAGACTACAGTATGATAATAAAGTTTCAAGCTACACTTGAGAAATAGATGTTCTATACATGTACATGTACATGTACTGTAGGTGTTCTGTATACTACATGTTGGTAAATATACAGGTCTTGTTCTGAATGGGTTACAACTACATGTACTACCAACTGACAAAATGTAACATGTACTGTCCATTAGTTTACATGTTGTGTCGCAAATAAAACACTACATGTAGTAGTAGTAGCAATAAGTTTTGAAGTTTACACATAAACAACTGCTTTTGAATTACATGCACATGTACATACTACATACTGTAAAATGTGCAATAAGCCAGGCATAATTCCGTACATGCATGAACATCTACAGTATATCATTATCAGTGGTGTCAAATGAGTGACTTGAACCCAGATTCCTCCCTAGGTTCAAACTGTTTTCCCAGGAATTGTGAAAGAGAATATGGGCACATACTGTACATGATGTACTCAAATACATGGTGTATACTATACATGTACAGGCCTGTACATTTTAATGTACGTACTGTACAGTAGTAATACACTGTACATGTACTGTACATATTACACACATGTATGTTTTACACACATACACACTTTTTTCAGTTTACACCCTTGAGTTTTATCGAGGGGTTCTCAACTTCTCGTGTCCCACGAGATGCTTAAAATGTCCAGACCAATAAGGAAAATGCCATGAGGTTCTCTGCTTTTACCTGATTAAGCTTGACGTGAGTGAGTGACTGTGAATTTATTGCTTGAGGTAAAAATTGTAAATGTATAAAAAATATATATAATGTTATGTAAATGCATGCATGTGTTCTGCTCACCACAGGCTGAGATGTTCAATTTTGTACTGTAACGAGTAAGTTGAGTATTATACACTACATGTACATATGTACATGAACATGTAAGCACTGGTTTGACAGTACAGTACATGTACACACCTGTACATGTACATGTACATGTGTATGCAGGCATGCGCGGCCACTATGATGTAGTACAGTAGGTGAATAGGTAATCCATAATTAACATGTACCCTATTGTAAGACTTAAAATGTTGCCTTTTCTCTACAAAACATTGTCCAAACAACCTGCATTACAATTCAAATAACTGATAACATGTATTTCACCATACAACGTTCATGTACAGTATGTACATTGTAAGTGTAAGTACTGTACATTGTAGATCCACCATTGCCAAATGTTAGGTCCTGTGATCGTTTTCCATATCTGTGGTCTCTGTTTAATCAGAAATAGAGGAGGACATGAATAAAAACCAACCCAGAAATAGAAAACCCAATGTTGGATATTTGCGCTGGCTGCTGGTTTGCCCTGCCTTCATTTGACCCACAAATGCAGTGACCTATCAGACCGTGGAAAGTTTGCCTGAAATGTGAGATTGTGCCTGGGTCCGTGACTCAGAACTTAGTCAGTGAATTATCCCTGCACCGGCATAATTACGTTATTAGGAGAAACGTGCCAATTGAAACATCTGCAGTTCACACTCTTTTCTCTCTTTTTTTTAAGAGAGAGAGAGAGGGGGGGGGTAAACCTTGTGGTGAATGGTGTAGGGATTGGTGGAAAGTGCTCATGACATTTTGAATAACCTCAGTAGTGAATCGGTGATTTCAAATAATTCTTTATTGGAAGAACTTGGGTTCAGCCAATGGATTATTGGATGCTGCAACAAACAAAAGCTAGAAAGGGGAAATTCAATGGTTTGATAATTGATTTCACTGGTGAAGGAGAAAGTGAAATCTCTTGTTGCTTGCTTACTTGATGGGTGGGTACATGTACATGTTTGTTGTGTAGATGGATTTTTTTATGCATCCCATGGATGGTGCAGGCCCATGCACAGGATGTTTCGTAATAAGCAAGTCAGTCTGCCTCAATCTGAAATCTAAAGAAGGTCTAGCACCCTGACTCCCTGTCACCATGCATTTTCATCATACAATGTGATAATTACATGTACGCTGTACATGTACATGTAAATTCACTCTATTGAACAAATTGGCATGGATATGCACAAATTTTAAGGAATGTAAGGTTTACACGTAGTCACGTACATGTACTGTATGTACTGTACATTGCACACACTTCAGTTGACAACTGCCCTGTGTACAATTTTTCTGATTTGAATTGGGTCAAATCCATACATGGATGGTGGAACACCTACAGTACATGTACATGTACGCGTATAGATACAACACATGTAGTTTATTTGATGCCAGACTCCATCCTTCTGATTATTGATGGCTTGCTTGAATGATTGTCATGTTATCGTAGCTGTGGTGGTCCCAATGTTATTGATTGGTTTATTTGTTCATAGAGGAGGCACATGTGGATGTTTTCGTTCTCTATCCCTCTCTTTTCTCATGGCATCTGTGTACATGGATGCACATGTACATGTACAGTACATGTGCATGTATTTGATGTACATGTACCTCTGTGCTAGTACATGGCTGTGGATTGTCACAGCCTGACTTGAGGTTGTTTTTTTCATGATCCTGAAATATTCCATGTTGATGAAACGCTATGTGCAAACCAACTTGCATTGTTTCATCAATTTGTTCTTCCAGCTCTTTGCAAGATTTGAGCTCGTTTACCACTGCTGTTCATACTATTGGCCAAAGGTGTGTAAAACCTGGCTTTTACAGGGGAAACAATAGAAGAGACGAGGAGCAAAGGAAAGAGAGGGGTGAATTGGATGTCTGGATGACTAGCGTGAAAGAAAGACTGGTTACAAGGAAGAAGAGTAAACGATCAGGAGGTGGAGTCTGATACCAGAGAAAGCAAAGCACAGAAAACTGTGGCATGATGCAATTGCTGATTCCAAAAGATGCATGGATGGCTCTGAGACTGAGAGTGCTATTTAGTATTTACTACTGCTATGAATTTTTGAAGCCAATACTGGCTGATGTATGATCAGGGTTTGGCATGGGTTTGCTAATGCAGCATTGCCTTTGCGGTTGCCCATCTCTGGTCAGCCAGCAATGGGCCAACCTTCCCCTTGGTGTAGCATTACAGGCAGGGGTCAAGGCATGGCAAGGCATGGCATGGCATGGCATGGCACGGCATTGCACACATGCATGGTTGAGCCTAATACCACTGCCCTACACACATGTACCTCTGCCTCTGTCCAGGCAGTGAACGTCTTGTAACTGCTGCCTGGCCTGGCTCCCCTGGCTCCCCTGCCTGCCCACTGTGGGCTCGTGTTTCAATGAGGAGAGGGCAGAGGAGCCTGGAGCTTGCTGGGCAAACAGCAGGGGGAACTCCTAGGCATCTTGAGAAGTCTAGTCCCCCCTCCCACACACACACACATACACTCTCACTCACTCAAATACAGATTTAAAGGGACTGTCAGTTCATCTCATGGGATGAATGGAGTTTGGCATGCATGAATGGCGTACTAGTAGTAGTCTTCATGTACATAATAAATGTACACCAGTGGCATTCTTGGAAATTTTCTGAAGAGCAAGGAGAAGATAACCAATTTATATGGGAAGTGCAATTGCATATTGTCTAAATCATCAATTTGTATGCCGGGTATATGAACTGTGCATTTTTTTTTTTTTTGAATCATTTATGGTACATGTACATGTAGGTGTTAGGCTATGATTTGTAATGGGCTGTCATTGTTCTTCATTATGAAATTCTAAAGGCATGCACATGCATGTACAGCATGACAGCATGTACAATGTACAGTCCTACCCCTTTTCCATTACGAAATCTCCGGGTTATCTCGGGGTAATGTCAAGCCTTGGAAATGGTTGCTAGGAGATTTTCCACTATACTTTTCTTGCCCTGGTTTAAGGCAAAATTTTGGTCATTATCCTGGGGTTTGTAAACCCTGCTTGCGACCAGGGTTAAGGGTGGAAATCTCGAGGGTAAGGGCAGAACCTCAAGGTTAGCATTGTGGTGGAAAACCGAGCAGGGTTTGGTGTTTCGTGGTGAATCTCAGGGTTAAGACACCGGATGCGTTACATAATGTGACGGTGAGGGGTGAAATGCGTGGCGCGAAAATCTGCATGCGACACACACGTATGTAGACCTATAGATGCATTCGAACTACAAGCAATGTCTCTTCCATATCTGTTGACAATCAAAGAAAGCCATGCTCTCCGTGACACCTAAAATCAGGTTGATAGCGACCAAATCAGCCTAATGTTTCAAAGCCTTCTTTAACCGTGGATGAGTAATAACTAACAATAATCTCATAATAATATTTGATAACTGATAAACATCTCTACACGTTTACACAATGTACAAAATATCGTGTTTATATGTACCATACAATGTACACATGTTTTTTTCACGTTTTAATGTTATCTAAATGAGCCTCAAAACCATGTGCCAATAGGTGAGTCTCATGTACAAGTCCTATCCAAAAAAAGATATGAGTAGACTGTACATGTAGTCTATGATGTTATCTTCATAGTCACGCAAACTGCAGACTGTCTAGACTTGAAACTATACAGCGCAATGTACCGGTAGTACAATGCTCTCATACATGTACAATGTAGTTTGGGAATTCACTAGTCAACCTTTTTACCCCCCCCCCCCCTTATCTGAATTACATGAGAGGCAGCACCTTCATTGATAAATCTTTAGGGCGTCTGTATCTGCACGCCTCTCCATGGTTTGAACCACCCCCGCAGAGGAGAAATGGAACTTGCCATTGTCTAGCACCAAATTGTTTCCACTTGACAGACAGGGAGAGCTGTGACCTTCTTCTGGGGTCAATCTTGAGCTGTGGCACAAGATGACCCCAAGTGACTGGATTCAAGGATGGAAAAGGGAAGGGGAAGGTTGTGAGAGGGAGGGGGGGCTGCTTGGTTTGCCAGGGAGTCTAAAGGGCTTGCTCCGTGACATGAGAAAAAGCAAGAGAAAAGCTGAAAAGAATTAATGAGGAAACATGATCTTTTTTACATTCTTGGCACAAATAAACTGCGTGGTGTAAGGTACCGGTACAAGTACAGAAATCGCCAATGCACTTTGTTTGGGTTCTCTGCTTATTTGAATGTGTGCTATTCTGGATAATGTTTCTTGTAAAGGTACATGTATACTGTACATGTCTTGAGTCTTACAGTACATACACTGTATACATGTGCATGCACTGAGGTTGATGATTTTCAAATGCTTGAGTATTGTATGTCAATTGAAATGAAAAACATGCAGTGATGCACACAGATTATTGAATGATTATACATGTACACCTGTAAATGTACATGTACACCTGTAAATGCACACCTGTAAATGTACATGTACACCTGTAAATGTATGGATAACCATTACAAGTCCTTCTCAATTGTAAAAGACAATCAATGAAGCCTACATGTATATAATGTACAAACCTTAGAAGCCCCAGCCGACAAACTGACATCCTCTCCCACATCTTCTTTCTTATTGAATTCAAGCCATTTTTTCCCTTCGAAATGAGAGCTTTGCTATTGCTTGGCCACATACCGGAGACGTGTATTGATTGAGAATTACGTTAGAAAATAAAATTGATCTTTAAAGATGGTCTGTGGACATACATGTACATGTACAGTACTGTCTGCATGTACATGTATATTATTTATTTTGTGTAAGTAACATTGGTTTATGCTATTTACATGTAGTATCTCTTTTTGTATGTACACATGTATGCTATCCATTTACATACATTACATTGTGTGGTGTATCATCAAAATTCTGCCAAGAATGAAAACATCTGTTTTCTCTACCATATCACACATACATACTACTGTTTATAAAACTGACTGTAGTCATACAGTACTGTACCTATTTTTTTCCAAGTACATGTACAGTATACAATACATACTGTATAAATGATAGGAACATCTTGTATCCATTCTTGCAGTGAACTCATGTGTATGCATGTGCTGTAAGTGTGGATGTGTTTAGTGTTTTGTTACGTCTGGCCATGGAGTGGCATCCGGTGTTTGGGTTAGAGACTTCATTCATGAATCGGCTGCCCCATATAGAGAAATGGCACATATTGCTTTATCTGCTGGCTTCTGTGCAGCAGCGGCGCTGAGTCACGAGATAATCTACATTTCTCACGCAAATCATATCTGCGCGGGGAGTGCTTCCCTCCACGTGCACAGTGTAGTTGCCGAGATAAGTACTTGACCACATGGACAACTTCCTGAAGGCTTTACTTCATGTCTAATACACTGTACATGTACACCACACCATCCCACCATACATGTACAGTTTCTACATGTAAGAAGTGGTGCAAAGGTTGCAATCTTAGAGTTGTTCATACATGTACATGAAGATTACATTTGATCCTTGCGACTTTTGTCTCTGTTGAGGTTTAGTTGAAAAGAGCTTAAGGTGCACTCGTGCAATCACTCTGATGGATATTTCAATATGCAAGTAGGGCAAACCTTATACTGTACACATCTACCATGTACATATGTACATGTAGTGTCCAATGTGCAAATTTAGTGGTCGTCTTTTCAAAGGCAATAAATTATGCGATACATACATATCTGGAGCAAGTCAATTTACTATGCGATATATACAGCGCTTATATAATGCATTCAGTGCTTATACTCCAATACATAGGGAGCTTTTGACATGTATACGGTACATGTACTGTACATACATAGTACATACATGTGCAAGTATTTGTATACATCACTACTAGTAGCAATATTCAAAACGGCAGTGAAATATTAATCCGAGTTGCCCAACGGGTCGGTTACATGTGTAAGTCAAAGTACGCCTACGTACATGTAAGAACCAAATAGCTTTCATATCCATGTACTTCAGTGTCATCTCAATCAAATCTTAAAGTGTGATCTTGCTTTTCCTTCAGTGATTTCAATTTGGAAATATATTTTATTCGGTTTTCAATGCTGTCGCTTTTACATATTAACCATAGTGCATTTTTAAAAAATGAAAGAAAAAAATTCCCAGGAGGGAGGCTAATTTATTTCTCTTTACCTCAAGATGTGTTTGAAGTTGTTCAGCTAACGAGAATAAACTGATGTGGTTTTTTTTTTTTGGGGGGGGGGGTTGAGTGAGTTTGGTGCCCTTTTTTCCCTCTGTCCTGCTGTGAGGCCGTTGTGGTAAAGAGAGAGTGAAGCTGTTGTGGAAAAGAGACAGCGCAGGGGATTCCCTTTAATTGCCTCAGGGTCCCAGACATGGTAATGAGCTGCGGTTAGACAGAGACACGTTTGCGGCCGCGGACCGAAAGAAAGGTATCCCCATCCCGCCCTGGCTCTCCCTCTCTTTCGTTATTTTAGAATGCACTGGGCGATGGAAGGGGTGGGGGAGGGGAAGGGAGAGAGAGAGAGAGAAGGGGTGGGGTAGGTAAGGGGAATCCTGATGAGCAGAGATTGAAGGAACTGTGACACACGGGGGAAAGGCAGTGACTGTGGATATAATTAGATGAGAGGTGTATCCCTGGCGTGACTTAGAATTCTTGCGGTTAGACCGGGGGATGCCTCCTTCATCAGTCCGTCCATGCCTTGGAATGAACGCTGACTGGACGGAGGAATGGAAGAGGAAGAAGACAGAACAACAACCAACGGTGGTCTGGGGAAGCATCCTTGCCATTTAATGAAATTCCTCAGAGATTGTCTGCACTGCAGATGATTTTTTTCCCCCGCAGTCTATTGTTTAGCTATGCATCCCTAAACATCATCTGATATGCCAGTGATTCAATTTCTATATATTCGTCTCCACGTTTATATCTTTGGGAATAATTTTGCCTTCTGTTCACATTAAACTACATGTAGGCAAGCCAAAGAATGGCTGTCTGCCTTACATTCATCTATAACTAGCATGTACATTACATGCATAATGTATCTGGTGCATTTGTATTGACAGTGTATGCACATTAATTTTTGTGAATCAGCATGCTTACATGTACAGTACAGACAGTGTACCTACCGGTACATGTATGTGCAAAGCGAAGCAGTCTTACCCTTGCTCACACATGCTACGGTACATCAGCAAAACCAAGTGCTTGATGGCCCAGTTTTTTTCCTGCTTTTTCTCCTTCTTTGTCATAATCCAAGAATGCGCCGTGGGGACGCTGTGCTGTGTAGGATTTGGGCAGGGTCAGGAAAGGTTGCTAATGGGAATATCCAGGGGTGGGGTGGAGGATGAAAAGGGTTTTTGGGAGGGAGTTGATAAGAAACCTGATGTGGCTGCATATTTTGATAACCTCATACCCATAATATGTAGGCCAACAACTACTCTACATGTATGTGTACAAATGTACATGTACATGTACCGGTATGTGTACATGTAGGTCTCGGTATGGGGATTTCGATGTTGAACTGTCAGGGATGATCTAGTTATAGTGATGGGCATCGACTGCCAGTTAGCTAAGCTGTACCGGTACAGTGTATGTATACCAGTTTGTTTGGTTTGTCTCTGGATCTTGGATGACACACTGGCCTTTTTGTTTGGATCATTCTCAATCCATCATGTTTATCAAGGTTGATTTCAATCAGTTCTGGTGGACTCATTTGGTTTGGTCTGTGAACATTATCAAGACTAAAGGCAGCGTACCTGTGTATACATGTAGCTGTACATTTTTACTGACGACACGTGAGCTTGGCGTGTACATGCACATGTGCAGGTACACAAATGTGATATCTCAAAACTTTAGAAATTAGAGGGCCTGACGTAGATGTACATGTACATACAGTGTGTACAAATAACTGTACATGTATGGGTCCTAGCAGAGTCTTCCTTGACGAAAGAATCCCTCTCTTAAATACATTAACTGTGCTTGGTCTATTCCCTTGTTTAACTCCATACGTTCATGTACGTGCACCAAGTCCTCACATTTACCATGTGTCCATCTGCATACAGTGTATGTGCATGTACTTGTATCCATGTAACCCCATTCAAGCTCTAACCTTTCTCAATTTCTCTGAGGGCAGCGGTTCTTGAGGGAGTAGGGCAGTAGTTTCTCATGTTCCACAGTGCGGTTTGTGGCCGGGGCTGGAAGCTATTTTGGAAGAAGCGGGGAGGTGGGAGGGTGTGGGATTGGATTTCCAGCCAGCTGTAGTCTTTGTGCGTGTACGGTGTCATTTCCTATTGCCATCATGGCACAGACATGTGGTGGCTGCACAAGGCTGCATTTGTCACACACACTTTGCCCTGAAATTGGTGGGAAGACAGCAAACGGACCAGTACGGTAAAGTGAAGCCAGCCAGCCAACTTGGCATACATGGCCAAGTAAAGGTCGCCGGACATGCTTGGGACCAATTTTTTCACAGCCATTCTACTACATGCTCGAAAGCTTAGTCTGAAAAAGTCCTGCTGAATAGAATCAGCTCAGCACTGAGTCACCTCTCCGTTTGTATTTTATGCTAAGCAAAGAGTTGTCGAATGCCGAATGAAAGCAGTGGGGATCACATGGCAATAGTTCATGCTGTTTTCAGCAGGAAAGACTTTTCGTGCTCAGCACATTTTCATGCTCAAGCAGCTCTTCGGAATTTGCCCTCGTAGTCTGGCAATGAATTGGAACAGGCAGTCAAACAAGACGCCTTTATTATTATACGCATAAAACAACAAAAACAAAATGCATGTACAGTGTACATGCCCCCCCCCCCTCCCCCCAAAAAAGATATTCAATTGAACATTGTAACCCTTATTTATGCATCTTATTGACTGACAAAACAGAGATACATTGTAGAATGTTAGGGTACACAAGCCAAAGTTGGTCAACTGATGCCCTTGAAGATTGCCGGCAGGGAGAGACATGTTTGCAGACAAACCTCATAGTGTAGACACCTCATTGCCTTTGATAAACAAATCCTCAGAGAACCAGAATGCAAGGCCACGTCGTTATCACCAAAATAGCTTCTTGCCAATTTTTTTTTTTTCAAGAGAAAAGGGTTGTGATAAAATGCTTTTAACGTTTGCTAGTTAGACGGTGAAATTAAATTTGCAATCCCCTCCCAATTCCCTTTCTCATTCCTAAATTGAAATTTGAAATGGAAGCAATCATGGTACATACGAATGCACCGAAAATCTTATTCCATTTACCGGGTACTTGTTAGTGGCATTCAACTTTGAAAGAAATCAATGCACACATTAACCAAAACCCTTCTCCAACCTGGGGAGAGATCTCAACTTCCATTGTAGTCTATCACCTGAAAAGGATGTCAGGGCTGGCTACAAATTTACGAGACTTTTTTCGATCAATGGCCCAGTTAGTCCCCTGATGTCCCAGAACTTCAGAGCCGTAAAATTGACTTGAAATTTACTCTCTCTCTCTCTCTTTTATGTCTTTCTATGTATTTATTTGTGGTTAACCTTCCTTGTCCAAGTGCATGACATGGCTGGCATCAATATTGTTACAGTGGTTTGTTGGTTGACCTTGCCGACTAAAGAAAAAGAGAAAAAGGCAGGGAGGGAAATAAAAACTCTGTGATTGATGAGTGAGGGAGGGTTGATATTGAGATGAAAAGAAAAGGATGAATATGAAAAGAAAAATACCCAGGGGGAGGGGATGATACAAGTATGGACTATGGAGGGTTTAAGATGTATGTTACATGTAGTACAGATGAGAACCATATGTGTGGGGGGGGGGGGTTGGCAACAGAGGGTTCCTTTCAGAAGGTACATGTACCGTACATGTCACTTGGTGCTGTACTTTTGGCTGGCTCTGGGGCCGAGCACTGACTTTGCCTGGTCTGTCATCACTCCGGGCGGCATGTCTGGCTGCTGACTCTGCCTGCCATGTGGCTGTGTGTCTGGCTGTAGAACGAACTGTTGGTGGGGGGGGGGTTGATTTAGTCTGGTTCCCTGTTAGAGATTGCATCCAAAATCTGCTTGATTCAGACTACATGTAGGTTGTGTGTTACTGTAGGGCCTACTCTGTACATGTACATGTACATGTACATGTACGTACATAGGCGTAAAAGAATGTACACGTACACGTATACAAGTACATGTACACGTACATGTACGCGTGCATGTAATCACAGTGCAGTCCCAAACTTACCTATTCCAAAGGCTTTGCTGTGTTTAGTGCTTCACACATTTGTTTCTTTGTTGGTGCATTCACAGAACTCTTAAGCTGCTGTGTGCTTCAAATTTGTAAGGCAACACACATACCGTATCTGTACAAGCCTGATACAGTACCATATGAACAGATTTATTTGTGCACCCTTTATTATACATACATACACGTATACGTTACATGTACGGCCTTTAATGTACATGTACGGCCTTTATTTAAAAAATCCCTGCCCTCATACAAACATGCATGCACGTGGTCTGGTGGAGTGAGTGTGTTCACTGAACACGTTTTCACAACATCTGTACAAGTACACAAGTACATTTGTATTTGGGCACTGTGCATAAAACTTAATCAGTAGTTTGATATGTAGGCCTAACATGTAGGAACATGACTTTTTGAATTATTTTTACAGTCTACATTAGGGCTCACAGTAAATGCCTGAAGCAGCCTGACTGCATGTACCAGTACATGCACATGTACATTGTACTGTACAGTGTACATGTGCATGTACATGTTTAGTGTAAGTGTACTGGTACAGTGCCAAGCAGATGGTATTGGGCCAAACTCCAGGGATTGCACCATAAATTTATCGTGACAATTTTCCGGCAATAAAGTGTGCTCATTCCTAACCTGGAGCAGAGGGGTCATTTTGTTGACGAGGGAATGGCGTTTTGCACTCAGAGGCCACAACATGGAGACAGGGTGGGAGGGGAAATGAGAGAGAGGGGTGGGGTTACGGAGAGGGGCAATGACTGATAACAACTGCGGAAATTGGTTCCAAGATTGAGAAGGAAAACAAAATGTTGATTTATGGCCAGTGGGTGACCTTTGCTGATACAGTGATATGAAATGTGAAAAAAAGTAGATGAACATGTAGGCCTACTAGTTCCATAGGGAGACATCATGGTTGTTACATGTACCGGTACATCTACATTTAACCCTCCTGTCTAACCTGCTTCAAGAAGCCAGGAACATAACGTGTAAAATGACTCATGCAACTTGCTTCATTTATGAAACTCACATTCTCATGTGATGGATTATTTCAACCTGTTTTTTTTTTTTTTCATACCACAATCTTGTAAGTTTACTGCTTTGAAAATGAAGTGAATGTCTGATTCCCTTTTTCAGGGAAAGAAGGGGAACAAATCATGGAATTCTTCTGACTATTCATTTTTTAAAAATAGAAAAAAAAAGCAGAGAGAAAAATGACATGAGGATGTCTTAGTGAGTCCCCCCCCCTACTTGCGGGACAAGCGTGTTCAGTCTTCATCATGAAAGCTACAACTTGCATTGACATTTATTCGCAGTCATGATGACTAAACCTTAGGTAGAAGTACACCAGTGCATTACTAGAAATGGCATCGTGTTCTTCATTTTAACGCAAAGATATGTCATTCATAAAGAGAAAGAAAGATCCCCAGACCCACTTTGCTAATTTGTCCGGCATCTATGACTTCATCTTTCTTTTTTTTCTGGTGTTTGCAGCCAACTTACAGGTTCCACCCTCTCCGAACCAGGGTCATGTCGCCAAGCGTCCGCTGAAGGTAGAAGCTTCTAACTCTGCCCCACCCAGCCCTAGTAGCTGGGTGCAGCTCAAGTTCAAAGTGGAGAAGTTTCCCCAGCAGAAGCTGGGTGCCTACCCGGCCCAGCAAGAGCTTGTGGCTTCCTCGCTGGTGCACCACATCCCAACCACCCTCTCGCAGCAGCAGCATCAACAGCAACATCAGCAGCAACAAGAGCAGATGAGGGGCCTCCAGGAACCAGTCAGAGCCCAGCAGCTGCAACAGCAGCAGCAGCAGCCCCAGCAGCAGCAGCAGCAGCAGCAGCAGCCCACACTGCCAACGACGACAGCGTCAGCATCATGCGGCATTGACATGAACATGAACATGAACCCCAATTGTAAGTAGACTGGATGTATCCTACATCATCCTCTCTCCCTCTCCCTGTCTCTGTCTGTCTCTCTGTCTCTGTCTGTCTCTCTCTGTGTCTTTCTCTCTCTCTCTGTGCACCGGGGACCTGTCCAGATTAGACTTAATAACAACAGAATGGGTTTTTTTTTCATATGACCATGAACTTCATTCATGAAAGGATGCGCCTGGTTGGGATGTTTTTTGTTTTTTTATCTGAATTCAAAGGATGTCCCCTGCGAGGGAAATCCTTTTTTATGAGGGCTTTGCATACGTATTAATGAAGGCTCCATGGCAATGTGGACACACTGCCAATGGTTGTGGGTCTATCCTGTGCACCATTGGGTTATGTACATGTACACGTCAGGTCCACACAAAGTACTGACGCAGCTCAATTTTGTAAAGATCAACAGATTCCGGAAACTATTTCTTCTCTTCTGATCAAATACAAAGTCATCCGATATCCGTAATCCTGGTTGTAAGGGCTCCCAACTGCTCCATGTACGGCGCATACTGTATGATGGAATAGGGTTGGGTACCAGTTTCCATTAAAGTGACCAGGAGTTGAGTTCACCAAAGTCATCGTAATCACAACCAATCTTAACCATTTTGTGCCGGTACCTCCAAATTTGGAGTGACGGTGGTGTACCTACGTGCCGGGCCCTCCGAATGCAGGCTGCACTGTTGTCTAAGTTTTAAACAAAGACTCTTTTCAGCCAACCACTAAATAATACATACTGTAGCATGTAAACAGTTTGAACACAGAATTGGCCCTTATTGATTTTATTTCACAGGTATTTGTTGTTCGATTGTTGAGTGAAAATGGCACATTATTATTATTTTTTTAAACGTGTGGTGGTCATGAGAACTGAAAAGTAGCCCGGTGTGTGATGCGGTGAAACCGTTTGACCCATCGCGCGTAGCAAGTGTGCGCATCGGTAGTTAAGTTGTGAACTTGTGGTGGATTGGAAGGCTTGGTGAAATAGATCTCAGGAGTTGACTTTCAAACCAAACTCATCCCACAACTTACCCTCTATTAAACTAGACTATTACTAGTAAATGACAGTCCTATAAACAATCGCAACTTCACTTTACAATGGGTCGTGAAGATTCGCTGAATGGCAAGGCTTTTTGAAATCGACACGACTGGTTAGATTCATACATTTGTATCACCTTGGAAAACACCACTTCTCTTCTTTTTCATTCACTGTTTTCCTATTTAAGACAATTTAATGGATGTCAGATAAAAAAAGAAATATGTATACATATGTACATGTACATCCTCCACTGTACACCACACAATGTAAAACGTGGCAATGTATGCAAGGGCGGTAATGAAATTTGACGGGAAAGAAAAAAACTAATTTGAGCAAGGCCACGACGCATTTGAACACTCACATCCAAGGAAGTAAATTGTGCGCACTGAATAGAACGAGAACCATGCTTGGAGTAGCAATGTGAACTTGTATTGTCTGCTGCCATTAGGCACAACATTTTCATGTTGGCTTCTTTGATGGGAATGGGACGGCTGATTCAAGGTCACGGCAGTAAGCATGTTTTAGTTTCATTGTCGGCGCTCGGACGGGGCCGGGGAATGGGAGGAGGGGATGCAGGGAGAAGATTCCTTTGAAGTCTTGGCAAGCCAAAACAATGGTTGTCATTTATTCCATTGGATAAAGATTGTGAATGAAAAACAGAAATAGCTTTGTCCAAAAATGATTTTTTTTTTTTAATTCCCAGCTTTCATACAATGTATATCACATTGCAAGTGCGTTTCTTTTAAATCGAAGTACGCGTATACTTCCTTCATGAACATGACAGTGTTATGCATGTAGGTTTGTGTGAGTTTGAATTCAAGTGACCTTTTTTCACATGCACGTATTTTTAGAAAGGCACCACTCGGCTAAATGTCAAAAGATAGTGGCCTACTTTGGTTTTACCCATTTAGGTACATGTAGTCCGTTAATGACATCAACAAAAAAGTTCCGGACGTCAATTTACATGTAGGACAGCCTGATGTTACAATCCTAGCAGGACCTTTCTCAAAGGCTTTTAACTGTACAGTTCTTGTTATTTGTACCTATTGTACAGGGTTGTCTGGACTATAATGTGACGTGTACAGTGTTCATGAACCTATTTTACAGGATATTATAAACAACAGACAAATCATGGTATTATGCTTGTTACCCATAGAATAGATCAAATTCCTTTACAGCCGTGTGGGAAAACACAAAACACAAACTAGAAATATCTAATCATCCTTTTTTTCAAAAATTTATATCAATGTTTACCGGTACCAGCCCTCACAGAAAATCAAGCACATACTGCGTATAAAATGTTGTAAACAATCAACCTTTATCTGATCAGCAAGGTTTTCTGATTGCAAAGTAAAAAGAAATTCAAAATATTGAAATTTCGTTTGCTCAACAAAGACTGATGACTCCAAATTTATGGGACGTCCATGTTCATCCAAATGGTTGCATCAAAAACTTCAGGCTTTTTATTTGGACTTTTGAGATGTTTGTATTGCGGGTCAAGTTAGTCAGTGAGTTCTAAATGCATTGCGGATGGGCTATATTGAGGAACTTGCATGGGTCACAGATTGGATAGGGAATTAATGTAAAGCTCTGGAATAATTATGTGCATGTACAATGTTCATGTAGAAACATAGTTATTTGAAAGGAATTCTACATGCTACTTGGCACTTTTTTCTTTGTGCACATGTACCAGTATGTACATTTTTTTCAAGCATGACTTTGACCGTTGAGGTGACAAGTTTTGGAGGTAAACACCTGAGGTGGCCCATCCAAAGTGTGAGGCGGGCTGCTCACAGTTTGATATGCAGGGAAACACTGATGTGCTTGTACATAGACGTACAGTACATGTACATGTACATAGACGTACAGTACATGTACCGGTACATAGATGTACAGTACATGTACATGTACATGTCCATAGACGTACATGTACATGTACATGTACTGTACGTCTATGTACATGTACTGTACGTCTACAATGTATGTACAAGCACATCAATGTTTCCCTGCATATCAAACTGTGAGCAGCCCGCCTCACACTTTGGATGGGCCACCTCAGGTGTTTGCCTCCAAAACTTGTCACCTCAATGGTCAAAGTCATGCTTGACAAAAATGTACATATGTGTATGTCTATGCCACAATTTCCAGAAATTTCCAATTTCCATTGCATTACCTACAGCAAAGGAAACCAGAGTGAAGAATCACCCAGTTGTATTCTCACTGTCTGTGTATTTCTGTCTGAATGAAATGTCTGAACAGAATGCAATTTCAATTCCCAGTCCCCAGTTTGTACTTTCTGGTACAAAATGCGCAAAGAAATAATGTAAT
The DNA here is from genome assembly GCA_949987565.1 of Luidia sarsii. Taxonomy (NCBI): domain Eukaryota; kingdom Metazoa; phylum Echinodermata; class Asteroidea; order Paxillosida; family Luidiidae; genus Luidia; species Luidia sarsii. Next base: position 1,705,769 of record OX465107.1, read on the forward strand.
ATCGAAGCATGGGAGAGAGAGGGGGGGGGGGTTACCAGTCTCCCCAGCATAGCGTATTTGTACCGCGTGCCTTCTTGTTCACATTCCTCCTCGCTTCACAGTCGAGCAGAATAAGGGGAGTGGGAAAAAAAGGAAAAGAAAAGGAGCGAGCGGGACAGATATGATGAATAAAAAAAGACTGTGAAATTCTAGCTGGAAGCTTGGGTGGAGAAGGCTGAGGGGTCACAGCACGTGGACCCATGCTGTAAATTATATCATTACAGGCATATACACAGGTATAAGCCTGCCTTACCCAGGATTATTGGTACTGCTGTGGGAATGGAAGTGGGCCAGCTAGAAAGGAAATGTGGTTTCTCGTCTCAGACTGGACAAAGTGGACTTGTTTTAACCAATCCGCTTTAACACAGAACAAATTATCAGAATTTATTTTTGAAAAATGCCAAAGAAAAGTTGACTGGACCAGGACTTGAACCCAATACTTCTGATTTTACGTACCAGCGCTCTTAGTCTCCTACCATCTAAGCTACCCAGCCTTTTCCAACTTATCTTTGCCAGGGCTGGTAATCTTGTTTAAGCCAAGGAAGGATTTCTGCGCTTAGCAGATTTTCTCGCTTAAGCAGCTCTTTGCTATAGGGCCCAGGTCTTGTGTTCAAATCCTGGGCCAAATTTCATAGAGCCGCTTAATAAGCATGGAAATCTGCTAAGCAGGTAAATCCCTCTAGGTGTAAACAGTTTTACGACGCGAACTTGTGATGTGATGTGTATTGCTTTTTACTTTTATTACACTATTCTTTACTTTGGCATTACCTTACAAAGGGGAACATTTGGTGGGCAAGTTGATGCTAAGACTCATGTCATTTTGTGTTTCAGCAAACGTCGGTGCTTCAACGGCTCTATGAAAGTGGTCCCAGGTCCTGTCAAAATTGTCTTTGACATTTTTTCTAAATTTTTCAAAAGTTCCCAGTGAGTTTTTCCTTTATTTTTGGGCTTTAAAAACTTGTGTCTCAACCACCTTATCCTTTGACTTACTTTTGAAATAAACTTTTAGTCCAGTGTTACCATTTGTGGGATTATAAAGTTTTACACTCAAATGACTCAATACACTGAACAGAATGTGTTCTATTGCCAAAAAGTACATGTACAGTGTATACACATTGCATAATGCAATGCCATTCAAAAGGCCAATGTTGAACTATTTCTCAATATGTAGACATGATGTCGACGTCGACATAAAAAAATGATCCCGACAACAGCACGAACATGTACATGTACACAGCTGTCTGGATGAATCTGAATGTGCTGGCATGAAATAATGTTGTGTTACAGCATGCCTTGCACAATGAACCACAGAGCACAGACAATCCATCCGAACTTTGTTTGGAATCAGGAACCTGATGCCCATCCGCTCAGTTTTTGGCCGTCCTCTGCCTAAACAAACATGCAGTGAGAAAGACTCCAATTTGTATGGGATCCTAGCCAAGATGAGGTTCTTTGGATGTAACAAAATGTAGACCTCAAATAATGCAACATATACATATGTACATGTACATTTAGACTGTAGCGTAGTTCTGTACAATTGTTTCTTGTTTTATGAAAGAAAAGAAAAAAACGAAGCAGGGGTTATATACATGTACAGTATGTGGAGGGGGGATTGACACAGTGTGGTGCATCATGGAAAGGGCAGACGCACATAACGTTTGTTCACTGACTTAGAATGCTTTCACTGTAATCATTTGGCATCTCAAGTACAGAAGGTGGCAAGATAACCTCAGAATTAACCCCCGAATCCAGAAAAATGCTTAAATTCGGCAAAGATGGTGACTTCATATTTGTTTTTTTCATCCCATGATTATTTCTCTTTTCTTATTGGCAATGTCCATATTTTCTTGCCAGGAGTTCATTTCCTGGCCAGATTTGTACCAGTATGATCAGTGGTCCCCCCCCCCTCCCCTCCCCTCCCCCCCCCCCCCTTCTGCCCTCCGCTCACTTTTTTTGTCATGTTGCCCACCGGCAATCTCACAAATCACCGTGGCGATATGTTGCCAGCTGACCTTTGGATTCTCCCCTCTGTGCTCCAGATATCTAGCCTACTTCAGTCTCCCAGACCCCCTCAGCTAAAAGTCTTGTTCCTCCACCGATTGGACACAAGAAATAATGAATCCCGTCGTTAAAAATTGACGAAAGAAAAGAAAAAAACCACATCAGCTTTTGTTCACTGTCTGTTTTTTTGAGAGGACAAATGCCTTTCTGAAAAAGCCCTTCTCAGAGAATTCTGCATGATGAATAGAGAGAGCCAGACCTTTCTGCCATTGCTGAAAACCAATCATTCGGGACTTCAATCTATTGAGAATGGTTACGTCTCAGGAAGAATGTATGTGAACGTTTTAGGGATTGACTCTTGTAACATGCAAAAATGGTGCACAAACTGCTTGACTAAAATGAGCAAAATGTAAATATTGAACGTTATGAGGTCCTGATGTTCCGATCCTAACAGGACCTTTCTCAGAGGCAGGGGGAAGGCCTTTGAGAAAGGTCTTGCGGGAGTCAAAATGCCAGGCTCTAGTTTTGAAGTAGATAAATGACTGTGAGTTCTTCCGACCTTAGCGCCCTCCCTCCCTCTCTGTTAGTATATAGCACGTCTGAACAGAAAGGCAAGTCAGCCACACCTGGTTGGCTTCAGAGACTGATCATTCTGTCCTTCTAGTCCAAGGGATGAATCAACCCCCCCCATGCTTTTGTGCATGTGCACGTGTTTGCTCAGGCAACAGTGGGTCTCCATGTGCTTTCCATGCACTTCTGTTGTGTAAATTGTATGTACATGTATGTACAGTACTGTTTGGGTACATTTGTACATGTAACATAAGCTTCTGTGATGAGATCCACTTTCCCTTTGTGATCACATACGAGTACACCACATGGCTCTCTCTTCTCTCTCCACCTCCCTCTCCCCTGTCAATCTACATGTATCTCTCCACCTCTCTCTCTCTCAATCTCAGTCTCAATCTCTTTATATTCTTGTTCTTTAAACAACCCGAGTCAGCCTCAAAGACTCCAGTCACACAGCCCTCTCTCCCCATCTCCCCTTGTTCCATCCCCCTCTCCTCTCCCTCCCCTCCCCATCTCCATCTCCCTCTCACTCCCCCTCCCCATCTCCCTCTCCTCTCCCTCCCCTCCCCATCTCCCTCTCCCTCTCCCTCTCCCTCCCCATCTCCCTCTCCCTCTCCCTCTCCCTCTCCCTCTCCCTCTCCCTCTCCCTCTCCCTCTCCCTCTCCCTCTCCCTCTCCCTCTCCCTCTCCCTCTCCCTCTCCCTCTCCCTCTCCCTCTCCCTCTCCCTCTCCCTCTCCCTCTCCCTCCCTCTTCATCTCTCCCTCTCCCTCTCCCTCCCTCTTCATCTCTCCCTCTCCCTCCCTCTCCCTCTCCCTCTCCCTCTCCCTCTCCCTCTCCCTCTCCCTTTCACTCTCACTCTCACTCTCCCTCTCCTTCCCCTCTCCCTCTCCCTCTCCTTCCCTCTCTCCCCCTCTCCTCCTCTCTCACTCTCTCAATCTCTCTCGTCAAAAACGCAAGACTGAGTCATCAATTATATATCCACATGCTGGATATACTGTACATGACATGTACTACATTAAGATATAGGGATTAACCAAGCTTTTCAGTTGTTTTATTTATTTCATGTACAGTACTATGCAGTGAAATGGGATAGGCTTTAGTTAAACCTGCAGTACTGTACGTTATTCAAATGCCAATGAACTGATTTGTAGATTGATTCAATGAATTGTTTGAAATTGTATAATTAGGTCATGGCCAGACATTCATGTACACGTGTACGTGTACTGCCAATTGCACATGGAATCACTTACAATACATGTAATGATTCAGAAGGGCCTTTCCCAATAATCGCGATAATTTGAATCACGATTCAAAAGACAGACCTTTTTTTGGCTCACATTCACACAGTTTAGCAGTTGTGGTCAAATGGTGGGTGTGTCCTTGAGGGTGGCCCATGCAGGGATACATAATATGTACAAGCATGGCACTTCCTGTCAGTCACAGAGCGCAAGCAGTGCATTGTGGGTTTATCCCCACAGCCCACACGCACCGAAAATGCGATTTTTTAGAAAAGTCTCACTCTTACATACATGTACATACATGTAGTACTAGTAGAGTCTGAATTAAACGTGATTCAAATCCCACTAATGATTGTGCTTATTGTGTCCACACACACAAAAAGTGGAGTTTGAATCGCGACCCATTCTCTTTTAATCCTGGATCTTCATAACACATGAAGGTATTGCGTAAAGGTTTGCCCTTGCCACATGCATTTCCACTATCTTCTGTCCAGATGGCAGGTGTAATGAAATAAATGTATAAACCTCTTGCTTTTCAGACCCACAGACATTATTCTTTTACGGTTTTAGTGGTTGTTTTTTTTCTTTTTTTTCTTTCTTTTTTTTTCATTATGTGGCAGCCTGGTGTCCCCCCCCCCCAGCCAATCTCTTCCCAGACGAAGGCGACCCATGACCCAACCCTGTCTGGGATTAGAGCACTACACCTGTTAGCGCATGGGACTTGATCCCCATGCAGATGTGATCAATGACTGTGCAAGTGGGTTACTACACAGTTATACAGTGAGGGAGGGGATGGAGCAGCATGGACCTGCTTGATATCCAACTACATGTATCACGCCGTTTAATTAGACCAACCCCATGCCAGTGTGCATACACGTTGGCGCAGTGTTCCGTTTGGTGACCAAATACTTACCGGCAGGTTGTCTTTCCCTCCACACACCCACCCCCTTTTCTCAGTCTCCTGACCTAAATACGCACACACTCTGAAAAGCCAACCACTCTGATTTTTATGGCCGCACGCAGGGACGCCATAAATAATATTGTTTTAACAACTAACAAAAAAACCAAGAAAATGTTCAGCTCTGTGTGGCAGGATTTTTTTATTTTTTTGGTTCGCTGTCTCCTATTTGGATTTCTTTTTATAACTCGGCCTCCCTTCCCCAGGTTCTGTTCCCATAAGACTTTGTCGGCTGAAAACAAGGTCTAATTTGGAGCCAGACTCTCACCTGACGTGGGTGGGAGGGGGATGGAATTGACCCTGTTAGCAAGAGGGGAAGACTCGCCTTAAAGCAAGAACTGGTTAGCTTCTCAGTGTCGGTGGAGGATGACACGTATATTTTTTTAAAGAGGGAGGACAGGATTCAGGTCTGGTCTTTCTCTCTAACGCACCCGATAGCCTGCCGCAACAATCAACGGGTGTTTTTCTTAGGCTCCGTTCTCCTACACCCACAAACGGTCGGCCGGTTCTTTGAACTGCATGTTGTCATTTCTTTCAAAGCCAGCCATTTTCAGGCTTGTCAGTGCCGGTTTTGAGTTTCAGCGTTTCAGGGCCCCCCCCCCCCCCCCCACCCCCCACTTTAAAAGCAAAATTGCAAAAGATAAAGCGCTTATTCTCACTGGTACACGTACATGTTGTCGACCTGCATTGCTAAATAAACTCAAAAGCTGTAATTGTCAAGTCCTGTCGGCATTGGACCCTTTTTTGGGGGGGGGGGTGCGGTAAAGACACCGAGATGAGGGGTACTTCACCCATTTTAAGCTCAGTGCAGACGTTCCAGGCATTCGACCTCCTGGTTACTTTACCCAACAAAGTCCAGTGCAGACAGTGTGTTGGGGCTTAAAGCAGCTTGGTAAAGGGTGCATCCGTTCCCCCGATCGATTGAGCGGAACCTTGGGTCAGTTCAGTCTGGATCTCTCCTGCATAAGCCATTCTTGCGTTAGTTCATAATAGAGGTGGACCAAAGCGCCCTCATGAGCAACGGTAATGACAGCCCGGTTAAATCTCCCTGCGTCGCGGGAACATTTACTCGGGTCAAAAGTCGCAAGTGCAGACATCGTACAACTTTGCCCATTTTTTATTTGCCGATGGGTTCGGTTAATTCCTATGCGGGAAAAACAATCCAATGCACTGCAAAGTTCCCCAATTTTATTTTATTTTTATTATTATTTCAAGCAAACAAAGGAAAAACTGACTGGGAACTTTCTATTTTTTTTCCTTTTTTTTTTTTTTTTTTTTTAACCGAGGCCATTCAGTGACTGCCACACATTCCCTGTCATGACTTGATTCATCTCACATTATATCCCAATCAATTGAGATCTTCTGTTTTTCCAAAGAAACAGGAACATAAACATGTATTGGCCAGAGTCATATTCATTGCACGTTCATGCCGACACTTGACTATCAAGTATTTGTGACAATGGTGCCCGATATGGTAAGACGAAAATGACGTTGGTGTGGTTTGCGTGGGTGGGTAGGTAGGGGGGTAGGGGCCAGCTCCCAACAATGTCTTTGAATAAAGGGATACTTCATTCCAAAAATACAGCTCTTTCCTTCTTTCTTTTTTATAATAAGGAATGATTGTAAATCAAGTGTGTACATGTATTTCAAGCACATGTATGTTTGCCTGAATGTCCAAAATCCATATATATAATTTCAAACCATGCTAATTTCAACCTGATTACTCTGCTCAAAGTAAAAATCCATCAGAGTAGTTATTACACTTTCCTCCAAAAATAATCCTTTACCAATGAGAAGCATTTGGCCATTAACTGCCGTGTATCTCCGGGGATCACGCCCCCGCTTTCATTCAGATACAACCAATTGTTGTAAACCTGGCTATTGCAGTTCAGTGGATCACTCAAAGCGATTGCATCTTTTTTTAATTTAAACTTGTCAAACCAACAAATAAAGGAAAAACTGACTGGGAACTTTTGAACAATTTTGAAAGATAGCAAAGAAAATTGTGACTGGACTGGGACTTGAACCCAAGACCTCTTGTTTGTGTACAAGTGCGCATACCATTTGAGCTATCCAGCCCTTAGATGGCGCCTACCCAAATAGTCAACTAGTCTTTGCTTGGGTAGGGGCGTAAGTCAGAAGCATTCAACCATTAACTGCCGTATATCTCCAGGGATCATGCCCCCACTTCCATTCAGATGCAAACAACCAATTGTTGTAAACCTGGCTACAGCAGCTAGGGGATCACACAAAGTGGGTGCAGCTTTTTCAATTTAAGTCAAAGAAATCAAGGAAAAACTGCCTGGGAACTTTAAAAGATTGCTGTCAGTTTTTCCTTTATTTGGGTGACCCAGTAATATGCAAATATGTTGCAGACTGCTTACTGACTAAAATGACCAGAAACAAAAGTTAGGAGGGCCTGACGTTTCAATCCTATTAGGACTTTTTTCAAAGGCACTCTGCCTTTGAGAATTAGGTCCTGCTAGGATCAAAACATCATTTTTTCCAATTTTTGTTGGAAACAGTTATGGTTGAACCCTGTTATACTGGTTCTTCAGGTACTTCATGTACATCTGTTATGCGAAATGAGATGCGGCGTTTGCATTGGACTTTTTCTTCCATGGCCACGCGGTACCACCTTGTGTCCGCACTTGGGTTTATATTCTGCAACGAAATGAGAAATTTACCATGTGACACTGGCAGAATGTCAGGCACTTTGCAGGCACTATCATTCCCCCCCCCCCCTTACGGTAGTTTGCAAACACGGCCAAAGGTCATCATTTTTATCCAGCTCGACCTGATTGTTGTCTTTTCCCTTCTCACGTGCCATGTCCAGATTCGGGGTACATGCAGTACGCAGTGGCCTCAGACATGCCAGTCCCTGTGGCCATCCACCAAGCCCCCAGCAACATGTCCGGTCTTCCCACCAGTTCCTGCGAGTCACCCTCCCCTCCCCCCAGGGTCTACAAGCCGTGCTTTGTCTGTGAGGACAAGTCCTCAGGGTACCACTATGGCGTCAGCGCCTGCGAGGGCTGCAAGGTAAGCAGGGAGAACCCGCGGTCAATTTCACCAAACTCATCGTACATGAAACTAACGATCAATCGCAAGACGATGAGCGATGCAAGGAAACCATATGGTTTATCACAACCTACGACGGGTTATCCATCGTAAGTTGAGTTACGATGCATCGCCCTGGGGATGTCGGGGGAAGGGGGATTGGCGGGTTAGGTATTGGGGCAGGACCTCTCTTGAAATAATATTGCTTCTGCTTTAATTTGATTTTACCTTATCAATCGTCGTTGTGATTTTAGTGTTTGCATAACTTGACAACTTGAAGGTACTGAGATATGAGAGAAAACAAATCAATGGTTGTATGCTTGATGTACTCTGTCTATCACCCGGAGAGCATACAAGTACATAGCCTGGAGTGTTTTGACATCATTGCTTGCCTCTTCCTAAAGTCACACTAGGTCTCAAAACCACATATTGGGCGTCAGATAGATTGTGAAGCAAGACTTCACAGGAAAGTCCGACTATGTACCATGAACCCATCCCCGAGCTTCAACCCCAAATCTATAGAAGCCGCCACTTTCAAGCCCCACTCCATGGTTGCTGTTATCTCGGTTTTTTCTTTCTTTCTTTCTCAATGCTATTTCAGGGTTTCTTCCGTCGGAGTGTACAGAAAAACATGCAGTATACATGCCACCGCGACAAGAAGTGTGTCATCAACAAAGTCACACGAAACCGTTGTCAGTACTGCCGGCTCCAAAAGTGCTTTGAAGTAGGAATGTCAAAAGATTGTGAGTATCCACAGATCGGAGTGGGGGGGGGGGGGGTTGAGAAGTCTAGCTGTTTGGGATTTCCTTTCTCCTTTGCTCTCTTGGGAATCCATAACCTTGACTTTGCCTATGAGAGTCTTACAGCTGGAACAGAGTTCATGTTGGAATTAAGTCTTGGCTTTCCAGGAGCTCCTAGGAAAGCCCAGTGCTATGCATGTTTGCCCAAATCCCATGCATGGCAGTGAATGCCTTAAACCCATTTTCGTCGGACAAGGTTATTTTTGCCAACACAGGGGGCGCTGGCATGCTCCTAGATGCATGCTTAACCCCCTCCCCTCCCTGCCTAGCCCATGTCCTATATATAACCATGACAAACCCATTCCCTCCACGTAGTTGGACTTGACACACCATGACGGACAAGCCCCTCAGGAGAGAAATTGGCTTTGAAGCAAATTTTCAAAACCGATGATCTCTGGAGTCTATTCCACTCCTCCATTTTTTGTCATCACTCCCATCATTCACTTGATATGTAGTGCCCAGATCTGACCTCAATGTCTAGCAATAAGGACTCGTGTTACATATAATTTTTATTGCTGCCCCACATATAAACCCTCAAACTATTAACCCATAAACCTTATAAAACTTACCCTCCTCAACAAAAATTATAACCCCCACCAAAAAAAAAATCACCAGGGCTGATATTGGGTATAGATTTGATTTTCTCTTTTTCCCCCTCGGCACTTGTCTTCCTTCATGAGGTTAGACACTCCTTGATTTTTGGAAACCCTTAGAGAAGGTGTGGTTAAGACAGAGAGGGCTGTCGGGGGCCCCATGTTTTGGGAGATTTTCCCATGGTCCGAGGTGGGACGACGAAGGAAAGACAAGAAAGAGAAAGTCTTGCGCCTTGTGCAGGATTGCCGTGGATGGGAGCTCCCATGGGCCCAGCTCAGCAAGCCCCCACGGGGGACCATTGTTCTCTTGTCGACCCCTGTCTGCCCCCCTACAAATCCATCGGCCCTTTCTGTAAATTGGCCTAACTCGATTCTCCCTCTCTGGGATAATTTGTTACCTATATTGAATTCATCAGAAACAATGGGAGGAAAAGCAACCAGCGGTCTCCCTATGAGCCCAAATTATCATGTGTGTGAATGATCAAAATCGTAAGAGTCAAGATGAAGTGAAGTACATGTAACTACACAGGCAGGCTTGTGTTGTACCAAATGTCTTGAAGTTGTCCCAGGCTAGTCTCGAAATGCATGGTTTGAACAGGGCTGCAATGGTTCACAAGGAACTGGTCTCTAGTTGATCCCTTTAAAAAGAATTACCAGACCAGCATGTGGAGTCTAAGGTGGTTTGTCAAAGTGAAAGTTTTTTGTGGAATGGCAACCACAAAGTGAAAATGTTTGTGAGCTTCACAGCGGCCAAAAATGAACCAAATTACAGGCAATACATCTTAGCCATTAGCACATCCAGGAAGCCAATTTATGAGAACGACCGCAAGCATTCACATCTTCAACTCTGGCGAAAGACCACCTGTTTACAACCTTCCAACCCCAACCCCCCTCCAAAAAAAAAAAGAGAAAAAAATCTGAATTAATTATTGTGATAACAAGAAATTCACGAGACACTCCTAGCAGCCCTGGTTTGTGAGTTAGAGCGTTAAATTAAAAAAAAAGAGATATGAAAGAGAGAATATATGCATAAGTCATCCTCTGACCATGCACCTGAGCATGGAGTAGGTACTCCTTAATGTAGAACCCATAATTAAGAGTGACAGGCATGTGTGGCAAGGCTAGCCCTAACTCCCTTCTCGCCTTCCTCTCTCTCTCCTTTTCCCCCTTCATCGTTAAAAGGTCATGCTATGTCACATGGTGAAAGATCTTCAATGTGGGGCCTGTTTTGAGGAGAGAGACAGAGAGACAGAGAGACAGAGAGAGGGAGAGTGAGAGACAGAGACCGAGACAGACAGAAACAGAGTGAGAGAGTGAGAGGCAGAGAAAGACAGACAGAAAAAGGCAGAGACCAAGACAGTCAGACACAGACAGACAGAGGGAGAGAGTGAGAGGCAGTGACAGAGACAGACAGACATACAGAGGGAGAGTGAGAGAGAGAGAGAGAGAGAGACAGACAGACAGAGGGAGAGACAAAAAGACAGACAGAGAAAGGCAGAGGCCAAGACAGTCAAACACAGACAGACAGAGGGAGAGAGTGAGAGGCAGTGACCGAGACAGACAAACAGACAGAAGGAGAGTGAGAGGCAGAGGGAGAGAGCCGAGAAAAGAGAAAGAAAGAGGCAGGTGTATGGACTACGGATGGAAAGGGGTGGGATTGGGAAGGGAGTTACATTGCCTGCTGTTATCACCTCACATGTGGTGAGGAGACCGGCGGACAAGGCTTTGGCCCAGACGTTGATTGGGATAGCCTGGGTTAGGTAGTCAGACATCAGCTGGTAGCAGGCTGCCTAATGGCTTCAATGTGTGCCAGGCTGATTGTGCGCCAAGGAGGGAAGATGAAAAGCCCTGGTTATTTTAGGGAGTGGATAGACCTTGACCCCTACTTCCCCGCTCTCCTCTCGACCCATACAGTCCCCCTTTTTCTTCCTCGAAATTCTAACCCCTTCCAATACCCAATCAAGTCAGTGCTGCCCCCTCCCACTCGTAATCTGACCATACCTCCCTCCCTGCCTAATTAGTGTGTGTATTGCCATGCTTCCCCCTTTTCCTTCAGCCCGGATCTACCCGCCCCACTCCCATGCCAAATTTAATCTTATCCCAGGCTCACCCCTTCTTTCACCCCCTCCCTCCCAATAAACATTGGACCCAATTCACATATTCTCGCCCTACATATCTCTCTCTCTCCCTCAATGTGTCTCAGAAACCACCGGATAGATCTCTCATCACGACTTCCCTCCCCCTTCCCAACTTCCCAAACACTCCACCATCAGATATTCATGCACATGTGCATGTACCTCGGGGTATACTTGAAAGAGGCACCGTTCATTTCAACCATTATCCTCATGCTATGCTCAGTCCCTTGCCTGATTGCCTGCACACACACAAAATCTAGATAGCTTGGGCTGGATTCGAAGTAAAATGAAGAAAGGTTTTGAGAAACTCTAAACCTCTTTGAATCAATCCAAACCATATCATATTCATACCATACCAATGCCACACGATAAATTTCTGATTCTATCTCATGTCTCTCTGATTGGAGTGACTTTATAAAAGTATCATCTTGCTCTTCTTCTTTTGTGTGTGTGTGTGTGTCTTCCTCTGTGTCGTCGGTGCCCGCATGACCACAGGCGTCCGAAATGACCGGAACAAGAAGAAGAAGGTCAAGCCGGAGGTGACTGAGAGTCAGACCATCCCACCGGAGATCGAGGACATCGTGGAGAAAGTCTTGCAAGCCCACGTGGACACCTTTCCTGCCAACCCCATCGGACCTGCCTTCAGTGTGGTACGTGCCCCCCCCCCCCCATCTGTCTTGTGTTTTTACCTCGGTCCAAATCCTCTCTCATTGTGGCCCAACTCCCACAGACCCTGTCCTGAGCTTTAGCCTTGAGGACTGTCTGGCTGCCTTCAAGACGCCCTCTTTCAATTTTGTTGGGGGGAGTGTTCTTTTTTTATAACAAAGCAGTACTAACAATGCAAACAGCTCATTGTCTCTCATTCTGCCTTTGAGAAAGGTCCTGCTTGGATCGGTACGTCAGGCTCTCTTTAAGATCTGAGATTTTCTCGTTATCTTCGCATTTTACAACTAATGGTTTGTGTAAAGGGCAGTTTCTTCCTTTGATTAAGATCCTACGTTGGTGTGACTGCCAGGCCTTAAAATTTGTGCGATTTGGGTCGTTTTAAGTCAGTAAGAAGTTTGCAGACATTTCTGCATCGTTGTTCGGCTCATCTTTATGGAATAGATTTCAAGACCATACATCTACATCCTGGCTGAACCCAATAGCATCTATCTTTGCGTGTCCGTCTGCTTGCCTTCCTGGTCCTGTCTTTTATTTGATTTTGGAAGAGAGACGCTTTCATCATTAATTGCTCTTGGTGTGGGTGCACTAAACCGTTTGCCTGAAAGTCAATTGTTGTGTCTAGTTGACGTCAAGGTTTGTCAAAGGTCACAAATCACATTTTGTCTTGTACTTTTTCTTCCTCGATTTCAATGATTATTGTACTGACAAATATTTACGACCAGGTCTACTAATGTCCAGGGTTCTTGTATTTTGGGGGGCCATCTCTTACACTCGCTCAAAAACCAGCCGTCTAGATGTTTCTCACTTGAGATTTGTTTTCATTGAAAAAACTAAACTCAGGAGAATTACGAACATTAATATCATGAATTGGAATTGGATTTCCAGTGGAAACCATTATTTTCTACTTTCATCTAAAATCTAGGGGATTGGATTGCTTTAAAAGTGGCAAAATAACCCCATCCTCAGCCTCAGGCCTTCTGATGACTGACATCATTCACCCTTCTTCTGTTTTCATATTCAGCGGCAGGGTCAGAAACCTTTTTTTTTTAGGTGGGTGGGTGGTAGGGGCTTTTTTTTTATGATAGGGGTCGATAGAAGTTGAGAAGAAACTAAGGGACAAGGGATCCAATTGAGGCCACAGACATCCGGCTGTTGGGACAGACTTTTCACTAGAAATCCGGCAGATTGGATGCAGCCCTGCTTTCACTCTATACAAAAATAAATATTCCCCATCCCTGCGTCACCTTACGCCCCCTCAATCTCCATGCTTCCCCCCTTAAAAAATAAATGGTTACTTCTAACTCATTGGCAAAAACGCATAGCAGGGTATCTGTGCATGCGCTCAGGAGTCAGCTGAGGATATTGGCTCCAAAAAAAAAAATTGCATAGACATTTATTTCTGTCTTGCCCGTGTCTGATGGGGAGGGGGCGGGAACGGAGTTTGGTTTCAGCCGACTGCATGTGACGTCTATCCTGGGCCGCTCAGGGACTTGTCCAAGCGTCTGAAGATCCCCAACCCCGAATGGAACACAATGTGACGTCGTCAGGAAGTCGCCCTGAAGATGCGTCTAGAAGACTCTCGCTGGCTTCTAGTAGGAGAGGGAGAGGGGGAGAAAAGAGTTTGAATCAGAATGTGGCTGCTCAGTTGAGTGTGTAGTAGGATTTCCTTCTGCTCGGACAAGAAAGTCTCATTTGTGGACAGTGATTTATTAAGTACCATTTCTGTTTCAGATTTTTTCACATGAATTAGTGAAGGCATTGAGAATAAAAAAAGAGAGATAGTGGCCCCCTTAATTATTATGAGTAACTTTCAGGGTTTAGAATTTTTGGCTACAGTCTCCATCTCTAATTGACTGGACAGTCTGACTTACTGACTGACTGACAGCCTCAGTGAGTGAGTGAGTGAGTTACTGACCGACTGACTGACTGGCTGACTAAGTGACTGACTGACTGACTGACTGACTGACTGACTGGCTGGCTGGCTGGCTGGCTGACTGACTGACTGACTGACTGACTGACTGACTGACTGACTGACTGACTGACTGACTGACTGACTGACTGACTGACTGACTGACTGACTGACTGACTGACTGACTGACTGACTAACTGCCTGGTTGAGTGACTGACTGACTGACTGACTGACTGACTGACTGACTGACTCTCTGACTGACTGTCTGACTGACTGACTATCTGACTGACTGACTGACTGACTGACTGACTGACTGACTGACTGACTGACTGACTGACTGACTGACTGACTGACTGACTGACTGACTGACTGACTGACTGACCGAGTGACTGCCTGAGTGACTGGCTAACTGCCTGGTTGTGTGACTGACTGCCTGGCTGACTTCCTGACTGCCGGCCTGAGTGAGTGAGTGAGTGAGTGACTGACTGACTGACTGACTGTCTGGCAGAGTGGTGGGGCTTGATTTGAACTCGTGACCCTCTGTACCAAGCCCAAACCTTGTGATTGATATCTACTGACCCCTGCTTTAAAAGGTCATTTGGCCCATATTTTCTGTCTGGACCATTGCAGCAGCGGCCAGTCAGTTTGTCAGGTGGGTAGCTGATGGAGAAAGGGGGAGAGGGGGAGGCAGGTTAGAGAGGGGATAAAAGGAAACAAATTAAATCATCTCTGGCGGTCTCCTTGCTCTAGAAATAAGTCTTAAAAGATTAAGAGGAGGTTTGAAAGAGGAGTGAACAGAAAAGGTACTGCAGGTGGCTGGGCCTAGTCTTAGCCATGGATCCCCTAGGTTGACCTATGACTGTAGGCATTTCTTTAACAACTACACCCCTTTTTATAGACCAGGGGACCTTATTTGTTTTGGGAGGTTGGGGGATTTTTTGTTTTGTATGAGGATAGCGCCAGTGAAACTTTTTTGCCCAAATTAAGGTGAGTATGGGCTTTGTGAAACCACTGTTTGAGCCGAGACATTTGGGCTTAACTCTGTCATCCAGTTCCTCTGATTGTGGGTCATGGGTTTAGCTATTGAGGTTGAAAGTTGAAATGTCTCTATTGTGGGTCAAATAGAATACATCGATCTACATCTACCTTTACCACAAACACCTTGTTTGATACTAAACCTGTTAGAGGAGTCATAATCATGTGTACAGTTTGGCCAAGTCCTTGGGTGAAATAAACTACACTAGTTAGGTCCTTGATGGCATTACCCAAAAGCCCATTTAGTGATACTGTGTCTGTCAGAGGGGAGATAAAAGTTTGGTTCAGAGGCACACTATACGAGGAGGCTAGGATGTCGATGCACTAATACCATTGTCCTGCTGAAAAGCCATGCAATGTCCACGCCATTGTTATGGCCACACTAGCCTTTGACGGTTAGTTTGCATAGCTCATAAAATGATCACGGCCGCGAAAGGAACTCCAGTTATTTGTTATTTTTATATCGAGTAAACTGTTATGAGTGGGTTGGATTTATTTTTTCCTCTGTTGTGGATATTGATTTGTTGCTTTGCAGGTAATGTTGACACTGAAACTGTAATCAATCGGGTTGGCGGTCAAAGATGACAGCCCCCCTCTTTCATGTTTGTTCCCTTCGGGTCCCAAATGTGATTCCTTTATTTAGCCCCCATCCTGGGATCGTTAATCTTTTAATAGAAGCTGTTGGTCCGGAGAGGATTGGCTCTGTTTTCCAAGACACTGGGTTTTTTTTAGGAGGGGTGGGGGTTGGGGGACAAAGCCTAGTGTTGTGTATGTGAGCCATTTTGCTGCTTTCTTTGGGATAGAAAAATAGAAGTGTGGGGAGGGCAGATATAAGAATACATCCAAAACCAATACCAAGTGCCCCAACATTGGAATGTACCCCAGCACTGGCAATCCCAACCTCGGGCCAAGTACTGAAGAATGCCGGGGGCCCAGGATTTAGATGTTTGGAGATTTTCAACGTTGATTTTGGAGATAAGACTGGTGTGAAAGAAATCCCACAGAGAGAGAGAGAGACAGAGAGAGACAGGGAGACAGAGAGAGACAGAGAGAGAGTAGGAGAGAGAGAGGGAGAGGGAGAGAGAGAGAGAGAGAGAGGGAGGGGTTGTGGGAGAGAAGAGAGTAGGAGTGAGAGAGGGACGTAGAGGAGAGAGAAGAAGGGAGTGAGAGGGCCGTGTGACTGGAGTCTTTGAGGCTGGCTCAGGTTGTTTAAAGAATAATAATATGAAAACATTGGGTGCTGAGGAAAAAAGACTGCTCTGGGTTGTGATTAAACTCATTCACGCTGGGTTCATTAGTTGAGCCCTGAAACTTGATCAGCCAAAGTAACCGATGCTGAACAAAATCCCAAAGATGTCATAAATGTGATGAGAAGAGGCGGTAATTCTATAAATGTGTTGAAATGGCATGGCATGCTCCAAGAATGTTTTTTTTGTATTGCATTTTCACGTCTGTGATGTTGTCTTGACCCGACCGAATCCAAACCCTCATGAAATCCTTTCCTTCCCAGACAAACAAAATGCAAATTGTATATTCACATGCAAATCTCTGCCCAACAGCCACCCAAATCCAACGTCTTCTTTTGCTCTCTTTTTTTTCCGTTTGTTTTGTTTCTCCCTCCTCCGTTATTCTCTGTGCATCCCCAGGAGATTGACGGAGGTTTGGATCATCTACTCGCGAACTCTGACGCTAGAAACAAGGATGATCCAAGAGGCTCTTTAAACGGGGATAGCACCAGTCGACGCGAGCAAACAGTGGTGGGAGCAAAAGAAAACAAAACAACAACAACAACAACAACAACAACACTCATCTGATCACACATTCCTATTATTCAATTTGATCACAACTTCACCCCTTCCAAAAATTAACAATCCCCCCAAAAATGAATGAACTGATTAACTTTAATCATTGTATTGTTTGTAGTAGATCTGATTTCATGTTCACATGTGTCCGTTGGACGTCTTGTTGAGAGGATAAAGCACCCTTCTTTCAACCCTTGCTGGATTGTCATTTTACATGTACATCTCCAAACCCCTCAATTCATGGTTATCCGAATTTGGGAGACTCACACCCCATTTGAAACACACAATTTCTGGATTCGGCCTTTTCTCCGTGTAGCTTATTTAGAAAGAAAGCATTTGTCATTGGCTTCATCCTGTTTCAAATGTGCATTAGTTGTACCTTGCTCCTTAGTTCCAAATGTCTTGTCTTTTTTCTTTCAATTTTGCTGGCCATGTCCCAGTTTTATATCCGGAAGCCTTTCATGCCATTTCACTCTGAACTCTCATTGATCATTCACGCATTTGAAAACACACACAAAATTCCTTTGCCATTATGACTGCATCATGAGTCTTACTAATTTCTGAAGCCTTTCACTTAGACGTGGGGAGAATTAAACCAACTCCTCTTGCAAAGCCTGAGTAACTAACACGATCTGTGCATTCCGAGTTTTCATCAAACCCATCGTAGCTTACGGCCAATCGCAAGACGATGAGCGATGCACAGAAACCTGTCACAACTTACGATGGGTTATGCATCGTGAGGCTTTGTGAAATCCACCTCTGGGCTATCCAGGTGCTCCAGAAATAGTCTGGTGATGTGAGACTGCAGCCATTCATACAAACAAAGGGACAGCCATTGAAATAACCATCTGTCTAAGTGAAAGAATGGAACATGTCCAAATGTCAGAAACTAGGCCACCTGAATTATTTCTATTTTTTTTACATTTTTATTTATTTATTTTTTATTTTTTTATTTATTTATTTATTTTTTATTTATTTTTTTATTATTTTTTTTTTTTTTTCTTTTTTTTTGGGGGGGTTTGAACAAAGTCTTTTTAAGGAGGTGGTTGAAGAATTCCCGAAGCCAATGAAGGCTCTCACTTTGTCTGCCCCCATGCAAACGAGACCTTTAAGAAGTAGGTCTGTGCAATGGGGGAGGAGATTCTTTCATGTTTTCCTTCCTCTTAATTTCACCTGTGAAGAATGGAAACTGGAACAGAGTTCAATGTATCAAAGGGTTTTACAGCCTTGAATGTCTAGCTTGAAATACGTGCATGTTACCTTTAAAAAAAAAAAAAAATCGAAAGAAGAATGAAACGAAACAGAAAGGAGGATATGTTTGGCAAAATGAGAGACTCGTCTCTGTCTGGACTGAAAGGAAACTGAAAAGGAAACAGTCAACCACCTCCAATCACCCTCCCTCCCTCCCCCTCCCCTCCCTCTCTCTCTCCCTTCCTCCCTCCCCCTCCCTCCCCTCCCTCCCCTCCCTCCCCCTCCCTCCCCCTCCCTCCCCTCCCTCCCCCTCCCTTCTTCCCTCTTTCCCTTCCTCCCTACTGTCCCCCCTCTCTGTTGCCCTTGTCTTTGAAGGGGGTAGGTACCTGTGGGTAGGTAGGTGGGCAGAGGGGGAGATGTTATGCAGAAAAGGTTCATGAGGAGTTGGAATTTGCAACAGCCCAGACCAGCTCAGGAAAAGTACACAGACACTAGGCCTAGCCATCAAAGCTAGCATCAGGGTTTTATTTGTAACCAAAAGCAGGAGCATGATCAAGGTTGTCCAAGAAACACACACACAAAACAGGGAAGGGTAAGAGTGAACTGTTCAAAGTCGTTAATAATGTCTGTCTATTATTATGACCATTGACCAGTGTACCTCAATAGCAAGTTTTAGGTTGGCTAGTGACTCAGAAAAATTAAATGGCTTTGTGGCATATTATTAGAGATTAGAATGTCATAGGGGACAAAGGTCAGTGAGACGGTAGGCTCTCTTGAGAGCAAGGCTAGCCAACCTATTGTGAGTGGTAAAATGGAGGACAGTGACTTCAACACAGTTCTACATGCATCAGTCATCAGCCACCATATTAGCACTCTCATTCCACCACTGTGCCCTGCACAATTATGAATGAGATGGTGGGCTCTCTTGAGAGCAAGGCTAGCAAACCTACATGTATTATGAGTGGTTAGATGGAGAGCATTGACTTCAACTTGACTGTATCGGCCAGCAATGCCATGCGGTCTGTGCACAGATTAACAAGAGAGGCTTGGAGGGGAGGGTGGCATTCAGACCGTTGTATAGAATGTATGGAATCCCCAATGAAGTAATATCACACTGTACACTGACTGCTGGACTGATTCCGTCTTGTGTGTCTAGTCTTTGTCATAAGAACCAGGCAATGGCAACCTTTGCAGTTCCTCAGCTGATTTCTCTATCTTTCATTTGTGTCCAAAGTCTTACAAAGTATGGCTTGTATTGTGGGTTCGGATGACTTCTTGTCGCTTTACGTGGAAGCTCTGTATGTCTACTGGGTATTGCATGTTATTTTGTGAACACGAGAACAAGCAATTATTGGCAACCAATATGGCAAAAGAGAACTGCCATTCCCAATCTTTCCCAAAAGTATAGGAAGGAGATAAAAAATTATGGAACACAGTGACAATCAACTTGCGTCATTGACATTTTAGGGGCTGCATCTCGTTGGAAACGAACCAAGAGTACATTGCGCAAGAAGGAAACGGGGATGGAAACCTGAGCATGTTGCTAGGAGGCAGGATTGTGGTGGATGTGGTTTAGGGGGGGGTTTGTTCGGGGAGTGTAAAGGTTCATGTGCTGGCCACAAACCAGGAAGATGCGGTCAGGTCGTCTAGGGGTCAATAGGAAAGAAAAGCACAGGATCCCAGCCCGAGTTCAAAAGGACACCATGCCAATCCATGTTTGGGTATTTCATTTCGGTTTCATTTTGTTCTGCTGGGGCGAGTTTGAAGGAAATGGAAGTAGTTTGTGTCAATCCTAAGAATGTTGATTGCGTGTGTTCGTGATGAGAACACAGGAGAAGAATTCTCTGGCTTCATCTTGGTTGCATCCTTTCCTCTCAATGCAACAGGCTTGATGTGTGAGCCAGCAAGTGCAGACCTCAAAGGCTCCAGCAAGGAGTCCTATCAATTGCTCCCTAAGAGTGTCCAAACCACTACTTGTGAGGGCAACTTGCTGATAGGGTTCAGTTTGCTGAAAGCAAACCAGCTGCAACACTCATTTTGATTGAATGGCACTCGTCCCTAATCGTCCTTGGAGTGTTTCTCCTCCAGCAATATTGACCCATAGATCCTGCCTCTGAGAAGGTCCCAGGATCCAAATACCAGGTCCTATTAAGTGATCAAAGTTTGAGTCTATTTCAATCGCTGGTGAGTACGCACGCAGCACAGAGCCTTGGTGGTTCCTTTACCCTTCATCGTCTCTCCCAATAGGGCTGTAATGCTGCCAGATTTTGTTGGTTGATAACCCCCCCCCCCCACACACACACCACCACCTGGGCTGATCCTGTGCATCAATCATCCAGCCTACCTTGACCTTCTGTGTGTGTGTGTGTGTGTTGGGAAGGGGTGGGGGGGCTGCAGGAGGTGTGTTTTAGAAGCCAATATCCCACCCCGGCATATGGGTGTCATAGGTTGCTGGCACTCATCACAGTCTGAGACATCCAGGGGTAACAATTCTCCCTAGTATTAGTAATGCTCTCCCTCCCCCTCTCCACCACTCCCCCTGGCAGATATAAACCACTGCAGTGACACCAGAGGTGGATAAACAGATAAATCATAATACGGGAGAGAGAATGAGAAAGGGGGACAAGAAGAGAGAGAGAGAGAGGATGAAAAGCAGATCAAAGTGAAGTGGAGTGACAGAGAGAGAGACAGGGCAGAGACTTTTAAATAGAGTTAGAGAGAGACTGAAAGACAGAGATAGGCACAGAGAGATACAGAAAGACAGAGCGATGGAGAGACGGATGGAGAGAGTAAGAGAAACAGAGATGAGAAAGATAGAGAGGAGAGACAGCGACAGAGAAAGGAAGTGAGCCAGGTCAAAAAGAGGGACAGACTGGAGAGACAGGAAGAAAGAACGAGAAAGATTAAGAGACAGAGATGCAAAGAAAAGACAGAGAAAAGGAGAGAGAGAGAGACAGGGAGAGGGAGAGAGAGGGAGGAGAGAGAGGGAGATTGAAAGAGAGAGTTTGGGGTAGATAGAGATGGAGAGAGATTTGGAGAGAAAGGTTAAACGTAGACACCCTATTCAAAGGTGGAGCCCATAGGAGGCATGAAATTTGCTCAGGATTCTTCTGAGTTGATGGGCCTGCTGTGAAGCCAGATGGAGGGGAGGACATAGATGATAGATGCAACCCCTCCCCCACAGCCTGGCTGGGCCTGTGAATTGATGACATATACTAGGAGGTGTCTCTAGGCTTCATAAGTCATATCTTAGGCATTTTAGTCTAAATCACTCAACCCCCCCCCCCTCCATTTTTCTGTCTTTTCTTTAAATCGTTTTTCAACAAATATACTGCCAAATATGAATCAGCAAGTGAGAGGCTGTGTCGTTGCTGCTCAGGAAGAACTCTGGAATGGTTCAGATGTCTGGTGATCACAACCATTGTCGTAAGACCAATGAGTGGCCAAAGATGCTCCGAGGTCTTTGTTGGGAAATGGGGCTCGCCAGTCAGCTGTGAGGGGATTACATTTGCCGGCTGATATTGTCGTGAGGACTGGCTGTAATCTGTGCGGGAAAGCTGGCATTGGACATAAGCTTCCTTCTAAGTGTTCACGCGTTGGAAGTAATTCTCAGCTTGATTTCTCCTTGCCTAACTATCCACTGCAACCAGACTTTCCACGCTGGTCTCAGTAGGTTGTGTGGTTGCCATACATCATTTGTCATGCTACAATTGGATGTAAATTCTTATGGGTTTAATGAAATGGACCACAGGACTGATCGGGGTAGAAGATGTAGTTGAGTCAACTCAGCTGCAACTGTTTACATTCTGGTGTGTGCTTGGCCTCTCAATGGCCCCAACTCTTGTCATCTCTTGCCATGCTATGTACACAAACCCACACAGACTGATTGACTTTCTGTTTGTTGTGATAATGTCGTATTGTGCTGGAGTCGTGAGTTGCCAGCTCCGGATGCTTGTGGAATGCCTGGCAACAGCCTGGCAACAGCCTGGCTGGCCTGGTGGCGTGACATTGGAGGTCACGAGCTGTCAACATGTATATTCATATATGGAGATCTCTTTATGCATATTCATATGGAGCTGCCAATATGCATATTCATATATGGAGCTGACAATATGTATATTCGTGTAGAGCTCCATTATGTATATTCATATGGGGCTGCCATATGCATATTCATATGTAACTGCCATTATGTATATTCCTATTGATCTGCCAATATGCATATTCATATGGCGCTAATGTCACTGGAGAGATACCTTGTTGTTTAATTGTGTCATGTATAGTGATATTGTCTTCATACGAGGACACATTGAATTGTCTACTCACTGCAGAGTCTAACTTTGGTGCTTTCAGAGTCTGCTCAAGTACGGTACTTGCAGCCACTTACAACTTGATGAATTGTAGGAGCCAGCATACTGGACCAGTACAATCCAATGGTTCAAAATGGCTAATGAGGCTTTTATAGCTTGTTATGGCAAGGATGAACATTTTGTTCAACAGTACAAGAATGACCATGTGATGGTGTTTTATTCGCGTAACTTATTTGATGCCATGGTCACCTTTCTTTCATTCATTATAGTAATATTTGTAGATTTCAGATGTCGTACTATTTTACTAAGTGGATAAGATTGTGAGGAGACTAATTGTGGAATGGTGTGTCTCTCCTCCATTGGCCCTTTCTCTTGTTGCAGCCGGAGGAGGCCATGTCATCCCAGATGGATGCCAATGAAACCAACCTGACCTTGTTCAACTACGTAACAGACACCTCCTCTAAGACCATCATCATGGTGGTGGACTTTGCCAAGAAGCTGCCAGGATTCCTCTCCCTGACCACTCAGGACCAGATCACTCTGCTCAAGGCTGCTTGCCTGGAGATCATGGTAAGATGTCATGTCATGTGACCTCCATTCATCATGTGACCAACCCCTTCCCTTGTCATGTGACCCTTCCCTTGTCATGTGACCCTTCCCTTGTCATGTGACCCTCTCCTTCCCTTGTCATGTCACCCTTCCCTTGTCATGTGACCATTCCCTTGTCATGTGACCCTCCCCTTCCCTTGTCATGTGACCCTCCCCTTCCTTTGTCATGTGACGCTCCCTTCAATTAACATGTGACCCTCCCCTTTCCCTGTCATGTGACCCTCCCCTTCCCCTGTCATGTGACCCTCCCCTTCCGCCGTCATGCGACCTCCATCCTATTATCATTATTAACATAATTTCCTATTTAATACAATACAATACATCACATCCAAAACTGGTAGTTGGTGGATTAGATCAGTGCTGTATTGTAATTGCAATTTGCTACAGATTTCCCCCCGCACAGGAATGGAACCTTTTATCAGATTAGTCTTATTTCTGGATATGCAAACAAACAAAATGAATGAGTCACCATCGTTGCAATGGTTTCAGGGCCGCTCAAGTCTCTGTCAACATACCCCTCCACTCCCTCGTTTTTGTAATCACTCCCAGCAAAACACCCCCGTGCTTGATCAAAAGGGAAACATGAATAACATGGGCTGAAGTGTTGGTTTTAAAAAAAGATGTATCTTGCCACTTTTGACATTGCGAATAGAAGATAAGAGAAAGAAATGGAAAAGAAACTGCGTGGACTATGGAAGGCATAAGTGTGACAGGGACGTCCTTCAATCATCCCTTGTTAATTCAGACCACGAAGGAGGGACAGTCTGTGATGAAATTATGCAGGAGAGATGGCTTTCATTCTGACCGCCAAGGTCTCCTGCCAGAGAGCGATGTGTCTGTCCTGTTTTTATAAATAGGCCCGGGTCCTTGCGTGCTCCAGTTTTATTTTGTAGGATTATTTTATTTCCACTGCCCTTGTTTCCTCCATTGTGGATTTATGATTCTTATAGATGAACACAGTACGCTCAATCAACTCCGTGTCCCTATGTGTCTCTATTTATATCTCTCTATATCTCTGTCTTTCTCTGTTTCCCTCTCTTCCTCACTCGGTCCTTTTCTATGTATCTTTCAGACACTCTCCCACTCCCTTTGACTCTGTCTGTTTGGGTTTCCTCTTTCACACTCTCCGTGTCTCTCAGTTTCTTTCACACTCTCTGTCTCTCTCTTTCCCCTTCTCAACTCACTCTTTTTCCTTTCTCTCTCCCTGTCTCTCTCACTCTTCCCTATGTCTCTCTCACTCACTATCTTCCTCTCCCTCTCTCTTTCTGTTGCTCTTCTGTGTGTGTGTGTGTCTCTCTCTCTCTGTTGCTCTTACGTGTGTCTATCTTACTCTCTCTCTCTCTCTCTTTCTCTCTCTCTCTCTCTCTTTCTCTCTCTCTCTCTCTCTCTCTCTCTCTCACTCTCTCTCTCTCTCTCTCTCTCTCTCTCTCTCTCTCTCTTCCTCCCTGTCTGTCTATTTCTTACTCAGTGTCACTCCCATTCATGCTCACTCACTCTCTCTCTCTCTCCTTCTCTCCCTGTGTGCCCAGATTCTTAGAATAAGCTCCAGGTTTAACACGGAGGACGGCAGCGTGACGTTTACAAGTGGCCTTCGACTCAGCCAGTCGCAGCTGCAGAGTGGCGGCTTTGGCGGGCTGCTGGAGACCATTCTGCAGTTTGCCACGGCCATCTCCAAGCTCAAGATAGATGAGACGGAGGTGTCCCTTCTCTCTGCCATCTGTCTGATAAGCGGAGGTGAGAGGAAGAGGAGGAGAGGCCAAATTCTCTTGATTGCACACATCCAAAATGGTTGATGTTTCCATCACAGCAGGACCTTTCTTAAAGACAGAACAGCCTTACTAAGATAATTTCTAGAGATGGATTTCAGTCTTTTTGCTAATCCAGATTTTCTTTTTTCTCCCGTGTGTCACAGATCGGTCAGGTCTGGAGAACCCCGTTCAAATAGAAAAACTTCAGGAACCCTTGCTAGAGGGACTTCGACTGTACGTCAAGAAACGGCGCCCCCTAGAGCCCCACATCTTTGCGAAGATCCTGATGAAGATTACGGACTTGAGGAGCATAAGTGTGAAGAGTGAGTGGTGGCAAACTTGGGACTTTCTTGCCGCTTTCTGCAAAAGCTCTGTGGCCTTTGTGTCAAGCGTGCTTCCAGCTTGCTGCCTTCCTGTGCTGTTTCACTGATTTCACATAATCATTGGCTTCAAACAAAAAATGGAAATTTGAAAAGTTGCGGCCACTTTGTGTGATCCCCATTCTGCTGTATTCAGGTTTACAACAATTGGATGTTTGCATTTGAATGAAAGCGGGGGGGCATGATCCCTGGCAATATACGACAGTTAATGGTTGAATTGCTTCTGACTTGCGCCCCCACCCCGGCAAAAACTAGTTGACTATTTGGGAGACCACCATCTAAGGGGCTGGATAGCTCAGATGGTACACTGCAAGAGCGCTGGTATGCAAAACCAAAGGTCTCAGGTCCTGGATTTTTCAAAATTGAAAAAAAAATGATGAAACATTATTTAATTGTGGTTAGCAGTTGTGTTTAATTGGTGTCCTTTGTGGGTGGCCCATGCAGGGAGACATATAAACAAGCATAGCACTTCATATCAATCAGAGTGCGAGCTGTGCATTGTGGGATTAAAACAAAACCACAAAGTCTCACTAATAGTCGAGTCTGAATCGCGATTCAAATGCTACTAATGATTGCGTTTATTGTGTCCACACACGCACATCGCATTTATTTGGAACGGTGGAAACAGTCCTACTATGATATCAGCCGACTGCAGCGTCCACCGTAGTCCTCTGATAATTCACCGCACCCCCTCTGACTTTTCTCACCCCCCTTCCAAACAGGTGCCGAGAGAGTCCTCCACCTCAAGCTGGAGCTGCCCAACAAATTTCCCGCCCTCATTAACGAGATGATTGACAGGGCAGACAACCAATGAGGAGGCGGCTAGAGAGGGGGAGGAGAGCATGAGCCAATCGGGTCCATCCATTTCTGCATAACTAACGAGCCACAGCCCACCGCCCATCCTGAGGTGTTTTTTGTTTTTGCGTCGTGCGAGGATCCTGAAGAGTGCCGGCGATCTGGGGGGTAGTAAGCGATGGTTCACACTGCATTGCACTGGGCAGTGCATGCTGTAGTGTGCAAACCATAGGCCCTTTCCTCTCCCCTGCTGTGTCTACGTTAAACCATCAACTCCCACACGTGTATAAAGCCATGTCCTCATAGGACTGTCTTAGACTCATATTAAGTGTCAGTCGTATTTGGATCAACCAATCCGAGGGGTCCTTTGGTTCAAGAATTAGCCAATGAGAGAGCCAGTTTTTTTTGGTTTGGGTTTTTTTTTCCTTAGTTTTTTTTCTGCACGTGTTTTTCTTATTTGTCTGAAAATTGTTCTCCAGTCAAAGAAGAATGCTAGAATATTTTGAAATGAAATATTGCGACTTGTCCATGGAGGTGGAGAGATGTGTAAAAGTATATGTGGCTGTCGTTGCTCAGCAATGGCGAAAGAACAAGAGAGAAGTGTTGTTACCAAGAGTGGAACAAGAACTGAAATTTGTCGGCAATGTGCTCCAGCTCTGTTTTTGAAACAGAGGGAGAGCACATCTTGTATTATAGATTTATTTAGGAATGGATAGCGGCTCTAAAGAGCTTTGGACTTGTTGTCTGTTGCATGACACCCACCACACTAGAACCACCCTTTGTCTCCCAGATCAGAAGGAAGTTCACGTCGTGAGGTTTACCAGAGCAGGGTAGGCAAGGGCCTCTTGAATTAGCAGCGAGTTTTTGTGTTAGGACCTCGGATTTGATTGCCAGAGGCTCACTCTACATAGCTTCAGAATGTGTACTCAATCCCGACTACACCCTTGAAATTTCGATGAGATTCATTCTTAAACCGGTCAGGGTTTTTCATATTCTTGTACATAACATTACATAATTCACTATGAAAGAAAAACATACTCTATAAACATAAAACACTTTAAAAAAAAAAATGGTGCAGCAATACATCAAGGTGTTACTAGACGTTGTAAGGATTATATCAGAAAGTTACAAAGGGTTGCCAGCGATGTAGTGTGGATGGCAGGAATCTGAATGCGTTTATTAGCTAGTAGTGATGGCTGCTCTGATTTCATGAGTGTGATTGATTGATCGATCGATTGATTGATTGATTTATTGATCGATCGATCAGTCGACTGATTGACGTAGTGATTTATGACTTTATCTAGTCCAGACGAGAGTTGCCATTGGCCAGAATTGGTACTTAGGTATTCAAGGGTGATCTGAGTGTCACTCCCCACTACCTTGGAACAGGAAAACCAAATCTTTGAAGGTTTTTTCTTTGTTTGTTTTTTGTTATCTTTTTCAAGGTTCCTCTGCTGAATGGATCAGGGTACTGTGACTTTTGAAGGGACAGTGTACTCTAAGGGACATGGGATAGGGAATATATGCCCACAAGGATTGGGTAGTGCTTAGGTGTATGCCAAGAAGTGCCCACCAGGGAACGGTGGTCTTAGTCTTGCCCTTGGTCTCGTAGACCCACCAGAGTTCTCAATCAGTCTGCCGTAGACGCAGATCTATGCCAGCCAAGGGCGCAGGACACAAACCCAGCCTTCCAAGCCCTCGCCTGGCCGCGTCTGTAGCCCAGGAATTAGATTAGGGCTACTGCCAAGTTAACAAGGGTCTATCAGAGCAGAGAGGCCACTCAAGATGGCAGAGACATGATGCCTCTTCCCTTCCCTTTCCCACACCCCCCTCCCTCCCATGTGGGAGGTCATCAGGAATTTTTCATCTTCATCTTTCGGCAGGGGTAGTTAACAATGGTGCCACGCCTGTGAGTATTTACACCAGGCTGTATCACTATCATTCCTGTCTTGTATTCCACGTTCATATCAGACGCTCTTCCATCCTGCCAACACAGACTTTTCTGAAGTAAGATAACAAACTCCAAGCCTCAAGTGCCACCATGAATATGCGACGTTAAACAAAGTTTTAAAAAGAAATAACAATAGGTCCAAATGATTGTCGTTATTCATGGCATTTGTTGACAATTATTTGTATATTGTTTCTAAGCCAATGTAAATGGAGTGCTGTTTATTATGTTTGATGCCTCTGTGGGGACTTTGGTAGATTAACTTGAAGCACCTGGATTGTTTTACCATTTGAATTTCCAGACGAGAAGGACTCTGCCAATCAGTTCCTCGCAGTGACCTGTGCATCTTAATTTCTTAATAATTTGGTTCTTCTTTTTTATTACCAAAAACAACATTGAAATAATGAAAAAAATTACTGGGCCATTAGTTGACAATGAAAACAATTGAAATTGTTCCTCTTGGAAAGACACAAGTAAATTACAACTCAGATCTTCATTGATTCAAAATCTGGAAATCAAAACAAAAGGGGAAAAAGAGTAGGATTTTAAATCCTTATGTTTGTAGCATTAATTGTCTCGTTATATTTGTTTTGTAGTATTTTTGTAGGGGGGTTGAACTTTTTGTGTACAAAATACATATCAAAGTGAAATCAAATTTCAGATTTTTAATCATATTTTATTCTTTATTGTAGCCCATAGCTTGCATAACCTGAAATTTGTTTTAAAAGACTGTTTTGTGAAGTGGATTTGGAAAGATTATAAATTGTATCTTTGAGAAAAAAAACTGGGCTTTTGTTTTTACAAATGAGCAGAGAAAAACAAAAAAACATGGATGGAGAAATGGTTTTAAATGTAAGATTAGTTTTCATTCGAAGCTATGTCAAATATGCCTAGCCATAGTTAACAAAGTAGCTTTCTCTACCTGATAGATAATCGGTAATTGTACCTTAAAGGTCTGTTTTAGGATAAGACCGTACCACCCCCCCCCCCTTCAACAACAAAATCCGGATCTTTTAGCCTCCCACACCCATGTGTTGAAGAGATGTTTGCTTTTGTTTTGGCTTAGGTTGTTTGGGGTTAAACCTCATTTGAAAAATGAGCATCTGTGCTTGATAGACAGTATTTAATGCAATGACTGGCGAAGCGTCATTGAATTATGTGCCATATTCCTTTGTAGTTACTTGAAGTTTTATTACTTATTTCTATCATGGTATGAGGTCTTCTGGTTTTCACTGATTCTATTTTTCTTTCTCTCTTTCAATGCAGGCTTAAAGCTTTCAAATCAATATAGGAAGGTTTGCGGTGACACCATGTATCAGGTCTCTTAAAGGAAGAGGTGTGGTTCCGAAAAGAACCTGAGTGGTAACTCGACGTTTTGACCAGTATGCTCTGGCCGTCATCAGGCTCAGGTTCTTTTCAGAACCACACCTCTTCCTTTAAGAGACTTTATACATGGTGTCACCGCAAACCTTCCTATATTGATTCACCCACCATGCAAAGCCTAAGTCTTATTTAAGCTTTCAAATGGTGTGATTTTTTTTAGGCATTTTCAGGAAGGGGTGGTGAGGGGTCTTATATTGCACCAAGGGGGTGCCAAACAAACTAAGCATAGAATCAAACCAGTGTTTCACATGAGGCATTTTGCAGACAACCGGCTCTGAGCACTCCTCTTGATGAGAAGTGTTCACCTTTCAATTTCTCGTCTGCTTTGATCACACACAGAGTTCTCTGTTGTAGGAGAATGCTCCAGTTGGCGTTTGCCATTGTCAGTTGGTTGACTCTGATTTGCCCAGGGGAAGATTATGTGACAACCTCCATTTAAAGATAAGAAAATAATGAGCCACTTTATCCATCAGAAATCATGAATCCTTTCTTGCTGGGAGCTTTGATAACCGTCTTGATTTTTGTATCTAACTCACAAGATCCCTATCAATGCAACTTCTTCCTCAAACTCGGGAATGTTATCATTTGAAATAATCTTCTTTTTGCCATGAAACACCACTCTGCCTATCCAGCCACTTTCGAGGGGGTCTTAAGAATGCCTCCTTAAAAAATTTTTTTTTTAATTATTCCTTTTTTTTCCCCTGAAATAGTTATACTCTATCATAAAGTAATCATGAAGTGTAATCAATTGTTGACAGTTTGTTTAAAAAGAAATGTCTTTATTTTGCTCTTTTTTTTTCTTTTCTGTTTTTGTGAACAGTAGCTCGGACGTCATAGTAAATTGAATAGGCATTTTAAATGTAGTTGACAGGTGGTTTTTATTTTTCATGAAGTCGGTGAAAATAGCCTAATAGTTTGCACAGCTTGAAGAAGAAATTATTGGTTTTGTTTAATTTGAGTTCAGAGCTATTACTGTTTCTCTGGAATTGTTTGACAATAGGACAGTGATTACCGCTTATTTATTTCCTTTCATCTCGGATTTGGATTCTTTTTCTTATTGTTTGGGGAAAGCATGCACGTGGGAAGTGGCTTTGTTGTCAACGCACAACGGAGACACATCTCTGTGTTGTACTCCCTTCAACTTGTTGGTTTCATGGGATATCCTGATTGATTCTGTAATGTAAACGATTAATGGTTGGTAGTTTGTGTCTCATAGGGCTTCAGTGGTTGTAGGGACTCCTTGTTTTTTGTATTATATAGTTTATTTTTGGTTTCAGAACAGCTGTAAGTCTTTGCCGATGGGACTAACCACTGCAGAGGGGCTGTGCAGTTAACATGTGCTCGAATTGGGCTTTCCCCATAACTGCCAAGAATTAGTTTTTTTATATCTGCTGAGAGAGGGAAAGATATCGTGTTTGGTTTTCTTTCTTTCCTGTTTGGTCTGGAGTCTTTGTGTGGAAGATTTTCATGTTTTCAACTAAACAGCCCATCGGTAGTGGATGCTCTCATTATAGACTTGTGTCTAGTTCTATTTCATAAATAATTTTTTATTCTCCGACTCTACAATCATGGATAAATGATCAAGTTAAGACTTGTTATATGTATGTAAAAAGTTACTCTTCCTTTATATCCCCCACCCCCAAAAAAGTTGTTGTGTTCCAGGTTTTAAACTGCATAAACATAATTGAAACGTAACTCATTGGACAAAGTATAATTGGGAGATTTTTTGTGATTGTCAACTAAATTGTACTTTCATATGGAAAGTAGAATTTTTCTTACCGTACAAATAAAAAAAAAACGAATCATGCCAGAAATATTTTTCGTCAATTTGTGTGACAAATTTAAAACAAAATCTGATAACGCCATAGGCTTGTCTGTTTAGCATTATGTTTACCTGCATGTACAAAGGCAAAAGCAAAACAAATAAATAAATGACTAATAAGTTTCTGATGAGCTTGTAAACTGTGTCCTTTCCACATTTATTCCTC
Source organism: Luidia sarsii (assembly GCA_949987565.1). Taxonomy (NCBI): domain Eukaryota; kingdom Metazoa; phylum Echinodermata; class Asteroidea; order Paxillosida; family Luidiidae; genus Luidia; species Luidia sarsii. Next base: position 1,736,918 of record OX465107.1, read on the forward strand.
TTTTATGTCTTGATTAAAAACTCTGCTTTAACATGGAACAGACTCGTTTTAGAATCAATGTTTATCACACTACAGGAACCCTTTGTTCATTTTTCCCCGCCAGGATTTCTTTGAATATGACTTTAAATGTCTGGAACTGGCAGCCAGAGCTTCCTCAAAAGTGCACATTCAAATAAAGACAGTTCTAGTCTCTACATATTCAGCCTTGCTATACTTGGAGGTCATGGGTCAAGGGTCACTTTGATGACACCCCCTCCCCCACCCCCCAGGAAGCAAAGACACTGCAGAGTTTCCCCAAAGCAGTCCAAAGCATATCCAAGTCAATCCAATGTGTCATATGTTGTAGTCTTTTCTTAACAGGATCAACTTCCCTCTGAAGGATGTGTCAACATTTGCTGCTTCACTCGACAGTTCGGTTTTTGAGGTGGCTGCGTCTTGCTGCTCTATTGTAGTTCCTGACTCGTTACCCGCCTCTGCATCCGTCCGCGTCTCCATCGTTCCTCCCTCCAGCTTCCGGAAGAGCTCCGTGCAGCGCTCCTGCTCTTCCCGGCCCAGGAAGTCCACCGCGAGTCCGAATCGGTCGGTTGCTGCCAGGCTCTCCAGGATGCCGACCACGCGATGCCCATCTCCGTCACCCAGCTGCCGGGCCAGCACGGACAGGAGCTCGCCCAGCAGGCCAAAGCTTATCTCTGCTCGGAAGATCTTGCCCAGACGGTCAGCACCGAGCCGGAGCAGCAACCGGTATCTCTCACCGTCTGTTCTCCCACGACTCCTCCAGCACTTCGTAAAGTCATGACCCGTCTTCGGTAGGTCTTCAGAGTCCTATTTGGGTAAGAAACAAACCCCCAAAAAGGACAAATTGAAACAGATGCTATGATCTTATTTCCTTGAAATGATGCATTTTTCATTATTCTTTGTGGCTTGCACAGAGCATACAACACTCCAACATTCTACTCAATCAACCACGGACCTCAATGCTTCAGTCGCCATGACTGAGCTTTTCACAGTCCTCAACTGTATAACGGTATAATACCTTAGACAAGCTAGCAGGCATGGAAAGGTGTCCAGGGGTGGATTTCACAAAGCCTTATGATATATCGTAACTCAACTTCCAATGGATAGCCCATCGTAAGTTGTAATACACCATATGATTTCTGTGCATCGCTCCTCGTCTTGCGATTGATCGTAAGTTTGGTGAAATGGACTGCAGGAGGCATACGTACCTGGGTAGCTGCATCCCCGGCCTTTGCAGGCTCTGGGCCGGACGTCTTGGAGGTGTAAGGATTCCACGGCTGGTTGCGTCGTCCCTCCCCTATCTTGTCATTCCTCTCCAACGGCTTAATGTGGGCAGCTTTCACGATGTCCCTGCAGGTGATTCAACAACAGCTTTATGAAATAGCGAAGAAAAGTCCTCTGGTTTTGCGTACCAGCGCTCTTTCCAACTGAGCTATCCAGCCCTTAGATGATCCAGCCCTTTGGTGAAATTGAATCCTGAAACAACCAACCCTTCAGCAAAACTTGTCAACTCCCCATGTAGCCTGCATCTGATACTGAGGTCAACCGTCTGCCCCTGAACCCACCTGAACTCCTCATAGGTCTCGACACGTTGTGCCACGGCCCGGAACTTGGCGTCGTTCTCCCGCCAATAGCGAGCATCTTTCTGCACGGCCTGGTCCAATTCCTTCTCCAGCTTGGCAAAGTCGATCCAGTCCTCCTTCAGGTCCGCCATGACTCGAAGGCTGACAACGTTTGATGTCCTGATTGTGTGGCACAGCGGTAGCACTAACAAGTTTGGTCGTCTTAAGAAATACAACCAAGCAATTGTCAAAAGTACGTCATATCAACCACGTTAACACTTGTGACCAAATTTTTTACTAATTTCATACCACTAATTTTATACCATCTGCAAAGACTAGTTTAGTACTAGTAAAAGTAGTAGTACTACTAGTAGTAGTAGTAGTTCATTTCAAACTACATTAAAGTCATTATATTTACTATTAGTATTAGTATTACTAAGTCATTATAATTTACGCAGTGGCTGTTGTTACAGCAGTCGTCCGTATAGTTCCCTGACTTGATTGTATTTCGTCAGCATTGCAGGCTGGTTGAACCAGTCTATTACTAGCTGATAGTCTGATTCCAAGAGCTAAACATCCTGACAAATACTGTTAAGTCAAGGAACCACACGAACGACTGCCGTAACAGCAGTCACTGCATATAATTTTTAGTTATTTTACTAAGTATTTTCGGGAAGGTCATCATCACCAGTACTACACAAAACCAGAGGGCTCGGGGTCAAGATCCGGTCAAGTCAATTTCTTTCTTTGCCATTTTTAAAAACTAATTTTAGTTTTTACACGTTAAATATTCAAGGCGATAAATAAAGCAGTGCATTGATTATCTAAAAACGGACGCATTTTGACACATGTTACTCGGTCCAGCAAATCTAACGTCAACTCGTTCGGGCCTACCGTTATAAGCACAAAGTACGTCTTATCGATGTCCGACCTAGTTCTGTAGTAGTAGTACCAGAACGGTTATCGTGCTTGGAGGTGTTGACCTATTATGCACTCGGCTACATTCGCACAGTTGAGTTGTTGATTAAATCCATGGAAACACTTTTGACTTCACAACAACATGAAACCAATAGTAACAGCGCCCTCTCCATGTGGAAAGTGCCTAGTGGACTTTCAACTAGGCTGGTTCCCGTCCCCTACCTAGTCTCCAGACGTCTTCGTCCGGCGAAATGTAGAAAGCGTACGTACTTGGTAAATGCCACGGACGTGTATAAAAAACTATACACGTCCGTGGTAAATGCTGGTGGTCTGCGGTTTTTTTTCCGTACCACAATATTCGCTATGGGCCCATACGTTTGTGCTCAAACAATTTACGGGGTGGGGGTCAAGGGCCCGGGGAAGGGAGGGGGGGGGGGGGCTATACCAGTTTAAGTTAAAGATAGGGATAGGCTTTCTGCATAGCAAATAAGGCTTTCTGCACAGCGAATACAACGTACGTGAACAATCCGAGTGACCTGAGACCAGTTCTTCATACTTTGTGCACAAACATATGGGTCCATAGCCATAGCCGATAGCGAATAATTATAATAATGTGGTACGCAAAAAAATATCGATGGCGGTCTCGTGTATGATTATGAGCATGGTAGTATTGGTACATGTATGAGGAAATCAGCAACGCTGTCATAATGACAACATTACGAACCCGAACAATTTTCCGACTGCTACAAATACAATACTAGTTACTGTGAAGAGATTTTTTCTTATTTCTGCGAACCATGTGTCATGGCTGTCATGCGCATACATAACGTGCTCGAACAGTAGCGCATGCGCAGAGCTAGAGCTAAACCAATCCGCAGCCGTAGAACTAGAAGTTAGGCCGAGTCCGAATGTGTTGGCTACGGCCGGAAAGAGTGCACAATTCTATGAGGACTGTAAACAGCCACTACTCACTAGCTTCCGGCTTCTAGGCCTATCGAAACGTGGGCCCACTCATTTAAAAAAAAAATTTTTTTATATTTTATAGATCGGTTCCGAATCAGCATCTCGGGAATCACGATTCCTCTCATAATCGACTCAATAATTATGCTCGTCGAGAGTAATGTAGCCAACATAATTCTACAAACCACGAATTCATGGGTTACTTATTCATTGTTATTACATTCCTACTCTTTCTATGACTAGCGGGCTCGGCCGCAGGCCTTATTCGAATGTCTAAAGATTCAAATCTTGGCTGGAACTCCCAGCAGGAGAATAGGGAGTTTGTGGTTTGTATAGAAGACTGCGAACACGCGCATTGCTCGTATCTACTCAAGCGTGAGAAGAGGCGGGCGTGGTGCGGCGCCATTTCTGCCCAGGCCCCACGCCGCCGTGAGGGGATCTACAAGTGGAGCGCTCTTATAATTATCTTCGTTCCTTATGTTCTATAAATTAGCCCCATTACTTCTTATCCTCTTTGACGAAACTTCGTTTATTTACTGCAACCTTGAGACCTTTCGCAGGACGGCCCTTGGCCGTGCGGGAAGAGATTCTGGTGAGCAAGCTTTACGTGTTATTTTCGTATTTGAAATTTTGCATGTGGTCACGTATGAATTAGTGACTCGAGTTCGTCAAACCATGGTCAAACACGTTCTCGATGCATAATTAATGGAGGAAGGTTTTCAAATATATAGGCCCTATCCGAGTCAGAGTCCTTGCTATCCGAGTCTGAGTCCTTGCTATCCTAGTCAGAGTCCTTGCTATCCGAGTCAGAGTCATTGCTATTTAGTCAGTCCTTGCTATCTATAAGTCAGAGTCCTTGTTATCTGAGTCTGAGTCCTTGCTATCCTAGTCAGAGTCCTTGCTATCCGAGTCAGAGTCATTGCTATTTAGTCAGTCCTTGCTATCTATAAGTCAGAGTCCTTGCTATCTGAGTCAGAGTCCTTGCTATCCGAGTCAGTCCTTGATATCCGAGTCTGAGTCCTTGTTATAAGAATTCAAAGCAGTGATGACACCGCTGCATTTTATTATTGACCTGAAATCACAGTTTTGTTTTTGTTTTTTTAAAGCATGGCGCTGGAGACAATTTACAACGCGGTGGCTGTTGTTACGGCAGTCGTCCGTGTGGTTCCCTGACTTGATTGTATTTCGTCAGCATTGAAGGCTGGTTGAACCAGTCTATTAGCTGATAGTCTGGTTCCAAGAGCTAAACATCCTGACAAATACTGTGAAGTCAGGGAACCACACGGACGACTGCCGTAACAACAGCCACTGCGAATTTACAATTGGTCGGAAGACCGTGGAGTTATTTCAGTGGTCATGTAATCGTGAATTTCGTTCACAGGTAAATTTTCTTTTTGAACCGGGTCCTTCCTTGCTCTATGGTTGAACGAGGCATATAAGCGTCACGACGTATGACACTTAACCACCGTGGCTAAGCTATAAGTGCGCATGCGCGAAGCCAGGTTTTGCTGAGGCCTCCCCCATTCATTCATTCATTCATTCATTCATTTCTCAGGCAGTTACAGGCACAAGCACGAAACAGCCCTAACCCTTATCCTAACCCTAACAACCATAATCCTGAACCTAACCCTAATCCTAATTCTAATCCTAACTCTCAGTGACGCTAACCCAACCCGAACTGTAACTCTAACCGAAACCATAACCCTAACCGTAGCGCCCTAAGCCTAACCTACGCTGGTTTACAAAACACGTCCTTGTAAAGTCCCCACGCAATTTACGGGGTACCAGCATGCTTCAACGACGGTGGTTAAGCGTCATAATTATGTCGGTCCTGTTATATATCTCTAAATAGTGGGGCCTAAAGGCAAAATCTACTGATTGCGCAATGATTTTCTTGTAGTTTTAATGTAAAAAAGGAAGAGATTTTATAGGCCTATTTTTTGGCACAACCGATTTTGGAGAACACTAATTCCATTTTTTTTCCCGACAAGTTGCTGTGCCAGACAATTTTTGTATTTTGTACAGCACAGAATACAGGAACCGGGGAAGCGGATATAAACGGACGCCGCAGCGCACATTCTTCAGTTGTCTTACGAAGGTTAGCAGTTACAGCAACCGAAACGTCGCTACCAGCAACGATACATCGCGTGACTTTGATCACCTTTCTCCATACCTATACCACCGCGATGAACAACCCCTTCATTTCTATTGATAGGTGGTCTGTTGTAAATTTACGTTTGTTCCCGCCCTTTTACGATGAGGGTATTCAACTAAAATCTTGCCAATAATGTCATTGGACGCTGAATATTGTGACAGCTAAATTGGCTGAGCTCAGAAGTTCCCACTTTCGTTATTTCGCCGCCAAAGTTATGCACGGTGCCTGACCATTAATAATGGAGTCCCAACGTGTTTGCTTAAAAAGAGCGCTGAGCAGTTTATTTATAGAGTTCAACCTCAACCGAGACAGTGGTGTTGACATCCCAGGTTTCTGGCTCCCCACCATCCGACACCACGACCGCCGCCCCACCACGGGGGCGGGGCCGCTGGACGACGCCAGAGCCGCGCCCAAATTGTTTTTTTTCCCGTAGGTACAGTGAGTCGAAAATTCTTCACGATTTCCTCATGAATTATTGTCATTGATGACGGAGGAGGAACATGAAATTCATGAATTATTCATGTAAATCATGAAAAAAATGTTGACTCGCTTACGTACGAAAAAAAAATCGCAAGCCGCGCGCCAAACCTCTTGGTCACCACTATGACGTCCGCAAACCGGCACGCAGAAGCCGACGGCGCGGATATAAAAGGGACAGCGCAGCGCACATTCTTCAGTTGCCTGACGAAAGTTAGCAGTTCCAGCAACGGAAACGTGGCTACCAGCAACAATACATCGCCTGACTGTACCAAGTACCAGTACCTAGTACCACCGCGATGAACAACCACTACATCTCTGTGAGTTTGTTACGCCGGGCACCAACTGACTCGTGCATAACGCGCATGCGTGAGTTGTCCCGCCTAGTTCAGTTGTCGTCTGCTAAAAATTGCCTCCTTTTTTCAAATGAATAATAATTGCTGTACGGAGGTAGAGCAAGATTTTAGTTTAATACCCTCACCGAAAAAAGTCTGGGGAAAAAACAACGTAATTCCACAACAGACCACATAATCTTTACATGTACATGTACCCTGTATGTAGAACCTGGCGGAGACGTTGAACTGGACATTTGCAGACAGTATTTGGGTGAGTTTCTGCCCGTTTTTCGAAAAAAAAAAACATTTTACCCACAATGTTTTGAGTTCTCTGATCACAGGCGGTATACATTTGGGATCACATCCATGTCCTTAGATTGTGTGTGGCGATTTTCGAAAGGTTGCAAAAATATTCAAAAGGGGGGCGATCGGAACAGTTTCAAAAATGGTGAAAACACAAACTGACAAAGTATTTGAAGTTGTAACTAATTGTAAGTTGTAGTGCATAGCGGCCCATAACCCTCACTCAGGTCTGCGACCAGTTTTACGGTTACCGCAACTAATTCCTGAAATGGTTTGTTAAACAGTAAAAACAAATACTATTAGTATTACTAAATAAAAATAGACCTTGTGCCTACCCAATGTTTCTCAGTCACATTATATCTAGGGCCAGTTGATACATTTGACAGACCAGTTGTAATGCTAGTCTGGAGGCCTAGCTGGCTCGTTTAAAATAAAGACACAAAAACTGTAGACATTGGTGTCTCTTTAAACTGAATGTTGGGTATGTACCAACTCTCAAGCCTTAAAACAACCAAAGTGTCGGACATTACTCAATACTCAGGAATTGAATAATTGGCAAAGAAAACTTTTACTGTACCAGGACTTGAACTGAAGTGCCCGAGACCTCTGGATTAACGCACCAGTGCTTTTCCATCTAACTTCTAAGCAATCCAGCCCTTGGAAGTTAAAAATCCTTCTGTTCTGGGGGGAAAATATTGTAAGAAACAATCCTGTGCAGTGTTGTAGGTCTCAGATGCTTAAATAATTAATTAGGACTTCATAAACATTGTTATTTAATTATTATTTGTTTATATTGGTTGCTAAGCAACGAACTTTGACTTTGAACTTAATCTAAAAAACTCATAACTTGGGAACCCCTGGACCATTTTGTTTTCAAACAACCACCAAATAACTCCAGACACTGCTCTATTTTTTAAGCTCCATTTCAAAGCAAAGGAGCAAACACTTCCATTCACCCTGCCATCCCTACTAACAGTTACTATAAGTCAACTAGTCTTTGCTGGGGTGGGGGCGCCAGTCAGAAGTCAGTTCAACCATTAAGTAACTGCCGTATATCTCCAGGGATCACATCATCACATCCCCCCCATTTATTCAGATACAAACAACCAGTTGTTGTAAACCCAGTCTGTTTTTCCTTCCCTTGTTTGTTTGACTTGAATTGAAAAAGCTGAAGTTTAATACCAGAATGTATTCAGTGCTTCTGACTGGCGCCCCCCCCCCCCCCCACCCTGGCAAAGAAATACTTTTAAGTATTTGACTATATGGGAAGACCACCATCTAAGGCCTGGGTAGCTCAGATGGTAAGAGTGCTGGTACGCAAAACCAGAGGTTCAAGTCCCGGTCCAGTCAATGTTTTCTTTGGCATTTTTCAAACTCATTCAAGTCTCATTCTCATTCAATTTTTTTTTTTTTACCAGAATTTTTTGTTCTACATGCATTGATATTAATTTGTTTTGTGTGATTCTAGAACTGTATATTGTTCGCAGGATAATGATACAACTACAAGGACTGGGCTGGCATATCAAAACAACTGCAGATCAGACATTATCTGACTTTACAGTAAATTTTGTTGAACGTAACAGACATTTTCTGACAGTGGCTCAAGATCAAAGAAAGATGGAAGACAAGCATGCTTTATAGCCTTTTTAATTTTTCATTTTGTTCATCTTTCAAGTCAAACAAACTAAGGAAAATCTGACTGGGAACTTTTGAACAATTTGAAAAATTGGCAAAGAAAACTTTGACTGGATGGGACTTGAACCTGAGACCTCTGAATTAACTTACCAGAGCTGAATCCAGAGGTCGCTGGTTCAAGTCCTGTCCAATCAAAGTTTTCTTTGCCAATTTTTCAAATTGTTCTGCTTTCAATCAACTTCGTTTCTTTGATCTTTTGTTCAAACCAACTAATGACAAGTATGCTTTCTTATATGCATCCTATCAATTGTTTAATTTGATTTGTTTAATTTTTTTTAGGTTTGACGTATCAACACCTCATGCAGAACATGGAGGAACTGTTGAAGCTGTTAAATGGATAAGTGAACTTTTTATTTTTCATACTGCCTTTGAGAAAGGTCCTGCTAGTGCTAGGATCAAAATGTCATTTCAGTCTGTAAGCAGTTTGCAACATTTTAGCATTGTACTCATCTTTTTGAATTGTTCTCAGTTATGCATTGGCTAGGTTTGGTTGAAACTATCCAAATACAGCAATCTCAGTCTTAGGGAGAAGGTGCTTGGTTTTGACTTGGGAGTGGGGTTGTAGTGGTCCTGTGGGGGAGGATTCTGGAGGAGGTGACCTTCATCTTGGGAGGGGGCCTGGTGCACTGGAACATGTAGGCAGGGGGACTGTGGCACTGTTGGAGAGGGTGGTGTTGGGATGCTCACTCAAGTGTGTCACTGGTGTGTGCGCTGTGCGAAGGCTCGCAGCCAGGACGGTGCCATGGGTACAGAGTGTACCCATAGGTGGGCTGATTGGGGTGATTGAGGGTGGTGTGCAGGGTGGATGGTCCTGGCTGTGGGTGACCAAAGGACTGGCTCTGGAAGACTTGCCTTTGCCAGGGAATCACTTGTGAAGGAGCTTTGTGTCTTGGTGTAACTGATGTGTCTGGTAGATCTCAACAGCCTCGCAGGCATGTCCCTCCACGATTTCATGAAGCCATCATAGCCATAGGATGCATCATAAGGGGGTTATGTGGCATGTTTGTTCAATTATGATGCATGTTGTTAATCAATGCCCCTATGATGCATCATAATTTCATGATATCAGGGTGGTTGGACTTTACACTAATCCATGTTGCTGGTGAGAAATGGTGAGCTCCGCGAGATCTACTTGCCTGTCAGCTGATGGTGTGGATCTTGTGCATGATGAAGGGGGGTTTCAAGGGTCATCTGTCTTCATCTCATGGAACCCTGACATCCCTTTTCTATTTTTCTTCAAGTCAGATCTGACTCCTTTTTGCAAAACTGCTTATATATCACTGATAGGGCTGCATTTCTTGGCCACTTTCACTACAGCTTCTTCATACAAGAGTTACCATGTCAAACTCATCAATTCTTTGGTTCACTCCAATAAGGTTTGATACATTATCTTTATAGACATAACAGAGATACGGTCATTTTCTGTTTTCCTCTACACATACGCTTTACTTTTATCTTCAAATTTTCAAATTTTTCTAGAAATGTATTTTTTAACCAATTTTCGAATGGGAATTTTCAGAATGTGAATATCTTTTCAAACATTTTCAGTTTTATTTTTTCATAACAATTTGACAATTTACTACAACTCCACCTACATCTCAGGACTACTATGCTATATTTGTCTGTGATGACTTTCTAGTTAAAACCCAAAGATATTATGCAGGATATCAAAACAATAACCAATACATATAACCCCAACAATATATAAAGTAACAGCTGTATGTCCAATTACAGCGTGGATAAAGGATTTCAGTAATATTATTCTTCCCTTTTCTTATTTCATTTCTTTTCAACTTTCAAGGTGTTTGCACCATTATTCCTTTGAGTCCCTATAGTGCTTATTTTTCAGAATACAACTCTTGATATTCTTTCCCAGCTTCTTGAGGTCACATCACTGTTTTTTCTTGCTGCTTCCTAGTATAACCCAGCTATTGATAACCCCATCCTTCACTGTGCTACATTGGCCTGTGATAACTTTCTAGTAAAAAACTTAACATTTTATGCACAATACTTTAATGTTTGAAACCAATATACAAAGCATCTTAGGGACTGTTCTTCTTATGTCAATGAAAAATGGATTTCAGAAATATACTTAATTTGTTTCTTTCAATGTCTGACTTTTAATCCTTCCTCTATCTTATTCTTGTCTGGATTCTTCTTTAAGAAAATCCTACTTGCCATGTACATGGCTTCTTTGGGGCAAGAAACCTTTTTTCTCCTTCCTGGCCTAGAATACCCCAGCCCTAGTGTGGTTCTGTGGAGAGGTTTTTGCTTTATTTCCAGTATGAGATATTTAGGTCTGTGTAGACATGCATTGCCTTCTTAATCTGATTTCATTTTATCGTGACTTCCTTCTTATCCACAGCTGCACAGCCAAAGTACTGTGCAGTCAAACTCAATTAGCCTTGTGTGTATTTCTCTGTTCTAGATGGCTGGCCATCTTGAACAGAGAAATACTCATAGAAATTGCAGTTAAACAAACCTTCAGTCTTCATTGTGGTATTCCTTCTGACTTAATGATGTAAACAATTTCTGTTGCTTGTTGAAATTAATCTCAGTGATTTTTTCTGCATGCTGAGGCTTAATGACTTTTTTTGGTCAACTTATTAGGCACATTTTGACACCATATTATTAAAATTTGAGGTGTCTTTTTTTGACAGTGACTATTTTTCAGGGCCATGGTGCAGTTCGATGGAAATGTTTCCGTTGACTTGCTACATAAAAGCATAGCAGCCATGGTGTGTATTTTTTTCAAGGAATTATTTTGCATAATTAGCTTCTTGATATTGCTTTATGCATCTGTTGGTTCTTCATGTTTCATTATCATTGTAACATTAATCCAAACTCTGCAAACAGATTCCCTGATATGGAAAATTCAATAAAAAACACTGAAAAGATGGAAAATGAAGCATGAATAATTAACAAGCTATAATTAGAAAAAATAATGTATTAAAATAAAATTATACACAATAGTTCATTAAATGTAGTTCTCTATTACCCTGCCAAATATCATTTTAATCCATGGTAGAACGACAGAGATCACCCTCCCCCCCTCTCGCTGTGAGGTGGTCAAAATAACCCGGCTCTTTGAGGGTTAAGCGCCTTATAAATGTTATGTATTAATTATTTTTTATTATATCCATTCTTATCTTTTGCCATTCTGAAGCAGTCAAGCAATTCTCTTGTTAAAATCCTGACTGTGTCATTTGTACAGAGATGTGCATATTGCAGCCTTTTAGCAATGAGTGTAACCATTGCAAAATAAATCACATTGCTAACTGGAGACCATAGTGTAACCGGTGAATGAAAAATTGAGTATCGTGAACACAACACTTAAAGTACTTGATCTGAATAGGAAGTGCGGACCGGCCCCACCTAGTGGTAAGTTGGCCTTAATGCGCCTATTTGGTGAGGAGTATTCAAGGCAAGTGTCAAGTGTCTACAATTAATTTCATTCTCTTGCGCTTGGTCCCAAAATTTTGTATGGCGGTGAATTAATTGTCAGCTTCATGTAAGCTTCAGAATGGCTAATTTGTTTTTAGATGATGCATTTGTGTAATTTTGGTACAATAATTTTCTGTTCAATTGTGGAAAAGCCAGGCTTTTATTTTGGAGTCCAGGGGAGAGCGCAGAATTCATCTTACGAAAGGTTTCAAAAGACGGATCTTGTGTACATGTGTATTTTAAATCCAGCATTTTGGTATGGTGTGTAAACTATTATTTAAAACAAAAATTGAGGAGTAGCATTACCTGCCATTAGCTGCCTGTGTTTCATTCTGGCAGGCAGTGGGGAAAAGCACTGAGCAGCACTAGCATTGTAACACATTAGGTTGGGCAATTTCTTTATGTAATGACCAAAATGAATTCAACCAAAAAAAGAAGAAAAAAGATGATGTATCCGTCCCACATGTACTGTATAAGACAATGAACTTGTGGTGCAGTTGGATGAATTTGAAATCAAAGGACGAAAAAAGAAGTAGACCATCTCTTTTTGACTCAACATTACTGTTGTGCTGGCTGAATTTCTTATTCCAAATATTGTTTTAAATAGTTCCATGCCCAACCTTGTAGAAGTTGTGCAGATGTAAACGCTGGTCTGGCTGTATGAAAAGGTCCAAACCAAATCTGTTCCCCTCAAAACAAAATCAGCATTGCTCTGTCCATATTGTGTGAAGATTGGTGCGGTTTATCACTTTATCTGAGGTTATGCAGTCAAGGACTAGAGCTGGCACTCCCATAGTATGTGCCTCCAAAGAAAATCAGCATTAGTCTGCCTGTATTGCAGGAAGATGAGTGCTGGTTAGCCAATTTTTCAATTTGTGCAAAAGTTCTGTCAGTTTTTCCTTTGTTTGTTAAATATCTAGCTATTACTTGATTAAATGTCAACTTTGCACACCATATAGAGCAAAACCATTTAAAATCAAATCTTTTGTCTAATCGTTGCATACTTTCTTGAAAATGCTACATGTTGAAAACAGAAGGCAATATTTATTCAATGTTTGTAATAATGTATACTATATATACTGTAAAGAGAATGGTTTGTGGTGACAACATGTAACACCTCTTTTGAGGAGTGTGTGGCTCTGATTGTTTCGGGCAGTGTGTACTCTGCCCATCGTCAGGAGACTGCTGGATTCCAACTATCATCAGTGCTTCGTTGAGCAGTCGCAAGGAATCTCCTATATCCCCGGTTCTGGCCGACATATTCATGGAGGAGTTTGAGCAGACTGCCTTTGCAACAGCTGATTTACAACCACTGGTCTGGTTGTGCTATGTGGATGAAACATTTGGCATTGAGCAGCATGGCCAAGACAAGCTCAAGCTATTCCTGGATGCTGCATAGCCACATCCAATTCACCATGGATCAGGAGAAGGATGGCAGTATCCCTTTCCTGGATGTTGAGGTGTCCAGGCAGCAGAACAGCTCTCTCACTCGGCGGATCTACAACAAACCCACCCACCCACAGAGACCGCTACATGTACCTCCATAGCCAGTCCTTCCACCAGTTTAGCATCAGACAATCATTCAACAATCTTGTGCGATGTGCCTACAGGATGTGCAAAGGAATTGACCTATGGGAGAAGATTTGTCTCATCAAGGCAGCCCTACAGAGGAATGGCTACTGTGGACGCTAGATCAAGACCCCAGAGCCCGTCATAACCAAAGGGCCTCCTCTACTCAAGGTCAACCAAGTAGGGAAACTCCTGCCGTCACCCTCTTGTTCTTGGGCAAATCCAATTGGCCCTGAACAAACACAACGTCAAGGTCTTCCTCACAGCACCCAGCAAGATCCCGAACCTCACCCAGACCCACAGACATGACTGGGATTCTAGACCTGGAGTTTACAAGATCCCTTGTGTGTGCGGCATGGTGTACATTGGAGAGACTGGTAGTGACCTCCCCACTAGACTCAACGAACACAGCCCATGGCCGTAAGGATGATTACGACAAGCCTGGGATCATCAAACACTCTGGAAGGACCATGTCATCCAGTGGAGCTGTGCCAAAGTCATCACCAGCCTCGAGAGATGGCACCCTCATCGGGTCAGGGAGACAACACTTCCTCAGGATTTCGGCCCCGAAATCAGTGACATACGGCGACCACTTCTGTTCAGTGGGCCTTCCATACCTTCTATACGGACAACTCCACCTCACCCATGACCTAGTCTGCCTCCTGAGTCTCCTCTACCCTTGGCATGCATGCACAAACTGACACACTTCAGTGAACTTCCACTTCTTCACACCCACCAAAGCAGGAAAGATTCTCCACCCTCCAGTGCTCTCCAAAACATTTGCAAAAACATGTAGTAGTACCTATGATCGTTGGAATCCAGCAGTCTCCTGACGATAGGCAGAGTACACAATGCTGGCTCTTTTCAGAGCCACACACTCCTTCTCAAAAGAGATGTGTTACATGGTGTCACCGCAAACCTTCCTCTTGGTATTATTAAGTCTTGTGATGTGTGTAGCTATGTTGATCTACAAGAAGCATACAAATACTGGGTGGTAGCACTTTATGAGACTAACCGGTGACAAAATCATAATAAGGCATGAGATTTCATAGGTACTGCTGGTTCAGTGCATCTAATGAAGAATTCACTAAGAAAGTTCATGCCTCAATTTTTAAATTTCAGTTTAATAAAAAAATAAAAATATGATGAAAATCTGTGTGCTAACCTTATAAAGTATTACCACCCAATATTTCAATCTTTGCAATAACTGTTTTGGGGGGAGGGGGGTCTGGGGGAGAAATTAACTTGCTTTACTTTTTTTATATATTGATTATTTATCTCTTTGCTGTTAGAGCAAACCAGAGACAAAGTGAGGCTCTTGAGGATGAATACCACAATGAAGAGACATAAGCTGATATCAGAGCTTGCATTTTTTTCCTCTGTCCAAATTTGAAGCAAAGGTGTAATGCAGTCTGCCTGTTTTTGGTCTCTGAAAGTCAGTGCAAACCTCTCCCACAAAGGTGCTGGGCAGTGTCTTTTCTAGGCCAGGTATTTTCATTGAATGCCAGAAAAAGTCCAAGGATAACAGAATTTTGTCTGCCCACTCTTGGCAGCCAAGTCTGTCTGTTCAATAGTTTCCACTTTCCACCATCTGGTTCAGCTTAAACTCTTCTATTTTGCACCTATTTGAGAGCAATTTTGTATACACCGTCTTCCACAATCTTTCCAGAAAAAGTGATAAAATCTCACAGCAAGTGGGATGAGGAAGAGTCTGGGCCATCCGCATGCTTCGGCTTCTTCCACTCTTACTGCCCTTAATTCCTTATTCTTGTCTCAAGGCAGACCTTTGCCTGGCATCTTCGGGGGGAAGAAAAGAGTTTTTTGCCTGGCCTCGTGAGACTGACCTTTGCCAGTGAAGAGGTTTCTTATCCTTTATTTGGCATCAAGCAAAGGTTCTTGCCAAGGTTTACCATATATGTTCTCTGTTTTTCATCCCTCATCTTGAATCAGACATACCTTCAGAACCTTTTAACTCTTCACCATTTTTCCTTCAACTTTGTTTCCTTTATTTTGAGAAGAAATGTCCTCAAAAAGGGTTTTCCCTCCTCAACATATTTGCTCAGTGCATTGCCTGATTGTCATGTACATTCTCCTCAACACAAACTTATAATATATCTATGAAGGAAAGTCTTTTTCTCCTGCTTGGCATTGTGATCCCTGCCATTGCCACTTGTCTTGTGAAGAGGTTTTAATCTTTCCTTTGGGATCGCATAAAGGTTCTTGCCAGTCTTCCCTCTATTTTTCTCTTATTTTGTCATTGCTTTTCTTGAATCAAACTTATTTTCTAATATGTTTACCTCTTCATCTTCTCTTCAACTTCAATTCTTTTCATGGGAAGGGATTCTCTTCTTTCTCTTCCTGGCTTTGTGACCCCCACCTTTGTTGGTGGTACTGTGATGAGGTTTTTATCCCTGTTTCAGGGGCAAGCAAAGGTTCTCCCCAGTCTTCCCTATATTTTTCCTCTAATCCTTATCCATTTTCTGGAGCGAGATCTGCCTGCACCATTCCATTGTGGAGCACACTTGCACTCTGGGTTCATACTGTTAATTGGCAGGGAACAGATGTCACCATCCAGCATGGATCAGTGGTTTGCATGAGTTGTCTGTGAGCTCATACAGATTTATCAACACAGTGCAGTTCCCAAGACTCAAGCTGTCTTCATGGGTGATAACCTGGCAGACAGTCTTCCAGATCCAGTCCTAAGTGGTCACGCATAGCATGGACTGCTCACCCTCTCCCATCCTTGATTTCCCTCACTCAGCTCCCCTATGGGATCTGTACCCTTGGCACTAGCCTGGCTGCTGGCTCTCTCATGGTGCACTCACCAGTGGCACACCTGGGTGAACAACCCAACACTACCCTCTCTGACAGTGCTACAATTTCCCAACCTACATGCATCTGGTGCATTATGTTCCCCTGATTTGAAATAGTCCCTTCCCCAGAATTTCTTCTGCTAGACTACTCTAACTTAACTCCAAGTTTGAATCCTTGTTTTCTCTCAATGACTGGGGAAGCACTGTATTTGGATATTTCAGCCACTTTACAACTCTCCATAATTGTCAAAAAATAAGAGGGCCTGACATTTAAATCCTAGCAGAACCTTTCTCAAATGCAGAATGACAGGGACAAAACAAATAGGAAGGGGAGAGTAACAGGGACATGAATGACAGACAGTACACATGGGATAGCTGGTAGGGTCAGATCAAAGGGAAGGACAGGGGTTTGGGTAGTGATAAGGTAGTGGAAGGGGGAACATCAAAGTGAAAGGGTGAAAGAAAGAAGTGGTAAGTCGACACAAAAGATGGATTATGGGTAAACATGGTGTTAATCATTCCCCTCCTGGATGTTGAGGCCATGTGGTTGAATTGTCCCAACTCGCTTCATCTACATTTTTCTCCCAACTTAAACAGATAGCATCACTGCGATATGGAATGATTAGGGAGATGAGGTATGAATCGTAAGGTTTCCTTAGTCACCTCATACCATCCATGTCTGCCTCCCCTCCAGAAAATTACTATGGAGAACCATCACATTCTCCATACATCAGATTGTCTGGCTAGTGCTATTCCAGACATGCCAGTGTTGGCTTTCAGGTGCCCCCTTATTTTTATAACCTGCATGACTTAATTGTCCGAGCAGAGGTTCCCCATTTGGACACTTCAAACTCCCATCAAACATGGTACATTTAAGTGTACCTCAAAATGCATCATTTGCAAGACCCATGTCCAGGAAACAGACGCTTTTGATGGAAATTCTTTGGGCACAACCCGCAAGATCTATACCACTATTACATGCACCACCCCAACAATATAACCTCATCTAGAGTTTGTGATATTCAATATGTTGGCAAAACTAAAACACACTAAAAAAGTGAGTCTAGACACTATTCTACCATAAAAACTGGTAAATTGGACACACCTGTTGGGTGTCACTGTCACTTCAATCTCCCCAATCACTCTCCCCATATCAGATACGAGTGTTCCAGGCATAGAATCACTTGGCCATCGTAGTGATGCTGTCTGTTTAAGCCGGGAGAAAATGTGGATGAAGCATCTTTGGACAATTCAACCATATGGCCTCAACTTCCAGGAGGGGAGTGATTAACACCTTGCATGTGTACCAATAATCCTTCTTTGTGTTCACTCCCCCACTTCTTTCACCCTTTCCCTTTGATGTTTTCCCCATCTACCTAATCCCTACCCAAACCCCTGCCCTTCCCTTTGATCTCACCCAAACAGCTATCCCATTTGTCCTCTGTCTGTCATCCAAGTCCCGGTTACTCTCCCCTTCCTATAGGTTTTGTCCCTGCATGTCATTCTGCCTTTGAGGAAGGTCCTGCTAGGATCAAAATGTCAGGTCCTCCTAATTTTAGAGAATTTTAGTCAGTAAGCAGTTCACAACATTATTGATATAGGAAGGTTTGCGGTGACATCATGTATAAGGTCTCTTAAAGAAGAGGTGTGGTTCTGAAAAAGGACCTGAGTGGTAACTCGACGTTTTGACCAGTATGCTCTGGCCGTCATTAGGAGAAACTTCCTATATTGATTCACCCACCATGCAAAGCCTTAAGTCTTATTCAACATTATTGCATTTTTACTGTCTCCATCATTGTGTTTAAAGATATACACATTGATTTAATTTTCTATAATTTCAGATACTGTCTAGTGGAGGAGGAGGTAGAGATGGCGGTGGAGGTATTGAGGGAGGAGGCAGAGTGGAGGAGATGGAGGAGTTGGAGTCTGGCTTCTTAACCCACCCCCGCCTTTGCCACTGGACCTGTGTGAAGAGGTTTCCATCCTTGATTCAGGACTGAGCAAAGGTGCTTGCCAATTTTCTCTTTATTTTTCCTCTCTTTTCCTCCTTTCTGACTTGTTTTCAGGACTGTCTAACTCTTCATCTTGTTCTCTTCAGATATGTTTCCTTTTCATGGGGATTGGGAGTAGCTTATCACTTCTCCATCTCCTCCCCCTCTGCCTCTGTCTCTCTGCTTTTTCCTCTGCCTTTATCATGACACTGCATTGTATTTGTTTTCCTGCCCTCAGACGGTGATGATAGAACCAACAAATGCATGATGAAGGTGGCAAAACTACCAGACATTGGCCCAGCCTGACTTCCTAACAAGAACTTGAGTAGCGAGGAGCTGATGAACCTGACAGAAGCCATTAGAGACATGGGCTTCATGGAATGGATCAAGCAGGGCCATAAGACATCTGGTAATTACTTGCCTAGATTGAATCAGTTGAATTGTCATGAGGCTATAATAGGAAATACTTGGGAAATGGATTAAGGTGAGGGCGGGTTGATGTGGATACAAATCAGTGAGAATGTTCAATGAGGGTTTGCCAATCTTACACATCATGGCAGTAGGGTTCATAGGAATGGTTTTGAGGACCGTCTGGATGGCTTCTCAGACCATTGGTATACTTTTGATGCTCTTACAATCTTTCTAAGATCATTGGCTACTTTGTTTAATCCAATGAGGCCTCTGCAACTGACTCTGCCTGTGCCTCTCTTTTTGTGTCTCTGTCTTTGCTTCTGCCTAGGCTTATGCCTCTGCCTCTGTCTCTGCCACTGTCTCTGCCTCTCTGCGTTTTCCTCTGCCTTTATCATGACACTGCATTGTGTTTGTTTTCCTGCCCTCAGGAGGTGATGATGGAACCAACAAATGCATGATGAAGGTGTCGGAACTACCAGACATTGGCCCAGCCTTACTTCCTATCGAGAACTTGAGCAGTGAGGAGCTGATGAACCTGGCAGAAGACATGAGAACCATTGGCTTCAAGAAGTGGATTAGGCAAGGCTTTCATTCATTGTAGTCATGTCATAATAGACTATAATAGGAAATACTTCTGAAAATATCATTAGGTAAGGACAGATTGAGGATGACGTTTTGACCAGTATGCTCAGGCCGTCATTAGGAGAAACTTCCTATATTGATTCACCCACCATGCAAAGCCTTAAGTCTTATTCAACATTATTGCATTTTTACTGTCTCCATCATTGTGTTTAAAGATATACACATTGATTTAATTTTCTATAATTTCAGATACTGTCTGGTGGAGGAGGAGGTGGAGATGGCGGTGGAGGTATTGAGGGAGGAGGCAGAGTGGAGGAGATGGAGGAGTTGGAGTCTGGCTTCTTAACTCACCCCCGCCTTTGCCACTGGACCTGTGTGAAGAGGTTTCCATCCTTGATTCAGGACTGAGCAAAGGTGCTTGCCAATTTCCCCTATTTTTCCTCTCTTTTCTCCTTTTTGACTTGCTTTCAGGACTGTCTAACTCTTCATCTTGTTCTCTTCAGATATGTTTCCTTTTCATGGTGATTGGGAGTAGCTTATCACATCTCCTTCTCCATCTCCTCCACCTCTGCCTCTCTGCTTTTTCCTCTGCCTTTATCATGACACTGCATTATATTTGTTTTCCTGCCCTCAGGAGGTGATGATAGAACCAACAAATGCATGAGGAAGGTGGCCAAACTACCAGACATTGGCCCAGCCTGACTTCCTATCGAGAACTTGAGCAGTGAGGAGCTGATGAACCTGGCAGAAGACATGAGAACCATTGGCTTCATGGAGTGGATCAAGCAGGGCAATAAGACATCTGGTAATTGCTTGCCTAGATTGTATAAGTTGAATTGTAGACACTCTTAAGTCATGGCATGAGGCTGTAATCTTTTAGGGAAATCTTTGAAGATGCCGTCTGGCCGTCATTAGGAGAAACTTTCTATATTGATTCACCCACCATGCAAAGCCTTAAGTCTTATTCAACATTGCATATTACTGTCTCCATTGTGTTTAAAGATAAACACATTGATTTTATTTTCTGTCATTTCAGATACTGTCTGGTGGAGATGGCGGTGGAGGTATTGAGGGAGGAGGCAGAGTGGAGGAATTGGAGTCTGGCTTCTTAACCCACCCCCGCCTTTGCCACTGGACCTGTGTGAAGAGGTTTCCATCCTTGATTCAGGACTGAGCAAAGGTACTTGCCAATTTTCTCTTTATTTTTCCTCTCTTTTCCTCGTCTCTTTTTCTCCTGTCTGACTTGTTTTCAGGACTGTCTAAATCTTCATCTTGTTCTCTTCAGATATGTTTCCTTTTCATGGGGATTGGGAGTAGCTTATCCCTTCTCAATCTCAATCTCCTCTGTCCTCTCTATCTCTCTCTCAGTCTCTGTCTCTTTGCTTTTTCCTCTGCCTTTATCATGACACTGCATTGTGTTTGATTCTCCTGCACTCAGGAGGCAATGTTGACACCAACAAATGCCAGATGAAGATGGCAAAACTACCTGACATTGGCCCGGCCTGACTTCCTCACAAGAACTTGAGTAGCGAGGAGCTGATGAACCTGGCAGAAGACATGAGAGCCATGGGCTTCATGGAGTGGATCAAGCAGGGCTATAAGACATCTGGTAATTACTTGCCTATATATTGAATCAGTTGAATTGTAGACACTCTTAAGTCATGACATGAGGAAATACTTTGAAGATGGATTTAGGTGAGGGCAGGTTGATGAGGATAGAAATCAGTGAGAATTTTCAATCATGGTTTGCCCTTCTTACACATCATGGCAGTAGGGTTCATTGTATTGTTTTTAAGGACTGTCTAGATGGCTTCTCAGACCATTGGTATGCATTTCTAAGTTCAGGGTGCTTTTGACTCTCTTACAATCTTTCTAAGATCATTGGCTACTTTGTTAAAACCAATGAGGCCTCTGCAACTGACTCTGCCTGTGCCTCTCTTTTTGTGTCTCTGTCTTTGCCTCTGCCTAGGCTTATGCCTCTGCCTAATTACCACTGTCTCTGCCTTTACCACAGCCTCAGTGTCTGCCTCTCTTTTTGTGTCTGTGTCTGCCTCTGCCTCTGTCACTGGCTCTGCCTCTGCGTTTTCCTCTGCCTTTATCATGACACTGCATTGTGTTTGTTTTCCTGCCCTCAGGAGGTGATGATGGAACCAACAAATGCATGAGGAAGATGTCGGAACTACCAGACATTGGCCCAGCCTGACTTCCTATCGAGAACTTGAGCAGCGAGGAGCTGATGAACCTGGCAGAAGACATGAGAGCCATGGGCTTCATGGAGTGGATCAAGCAGAGCAATAAGACATCTGGTAATTACTTCCCTGGATTGAATCAGTTGAATTGTAGACACTCTTAAGTCATGTCATGTGTCTCCGCCGCTGATTCTGTCACTGTCTCTTAATTTAAAGCCCCTACACAACATTGGTCGAGGTCAAAGAATAGCATCCATACGTTGTCCGATCCAATATATATACATGTATCACACCTGTGAAAATTTCAGCCCAATCCGCCAACCGAGTCTCGAGAAATTTGTGAAAACCACTTCATTTGTTTCGCGAATGCAGCATTCAACATCATACTTTTTTCCTAAAAAATAGTTAAGATCTTGGTGAGACATAAATGATTTCTTTTACTCTTTTCTACCAAAATACAGCACTTTAGGCCGAAATATTTCAATGAGAGGTTTCTACTATAACCGTCTTCAAACTGTATCAGTTTCAAGTTAATCTGTGAACATTTCTGTTTTTCGATCTTGCCAAAATTGTGTAGGGGCTTTAAAGGGGATTGAAACCCAGAGAAAAATGTTGGCTTATCTGATTGGGTGTTAAAAACAACCTACAATTACCTATGTGCTACTCACCTACGAGTTACATAAAGAGGGAAAAATTGTTGAATTCAGTGGTCGAATTTGCGTTCCTGCAACCCGCCATGTTTTTGAAGGGGCCGTCAATCATTGTGGGGGGTGTGACATAACGGAAAACTCCCGTGTGGGCCCGGACGGATACTGCGTGCAGTTTGTATACAATGACGTGATTTGTAGCGTGGGGATTGCATATAGTCTCGATCTACAAACACTTTTACACCTGTTACAACTTTACAACTGTAGCATAGCATGCAGTGCATGCTATGGAAACAATAGCGCTGGTGACAGGAGTTGCGGTCAGCGACCAGGGAATAAACAGTGTTGACAACTGGAGTCGTTTCACCGATAGCGTGCAAATTGCAGCACAAATAAAAAAATACGGCATGGTATACGTATATCTCCCCTTCTTCCTCCATGGTACCAACTACCATATACATTGTACAAGCCTCGAACTTCAGCAAAAAAGGGGCAGGCCACTTTGGCCTTGCCGTCATCAAAATTGCACAGGGCACCAAGGCCAACTCACTGTGGCATCAAAAGGCCAAACCTTTATTTTACATTTTTATACAGCCAGTGTATGCACATCAAATCTGTATAGTGTAGGTCACATAACACCATGTCGCCTTCCTTGTATACTGAAAAAAAAAATCAATTTTGTTTTAAAGGGTAAAAAGATGGGTGCACCTAGGCTTAGGCGGTTTTGGAAAAATAAAAACAGCAGATTTGGTCGGCAAATGCCTAAAATGTCTGACACAAAACATTGTTGTTTTTAAATTCAAAAGAAAAAACATTTTTGAAATAATATTTGTATGCACGTACGGATTTTGCACGGATGTAGAGGTATAAATACAAAAGGGCACGCTGGCCAAGTTGGCCGTGACAAGTGTATTTTTTTAAGGGGCGTCGCGGCCAAGTTGGAAGGGCACGCGGCCATTGACCGCAGTGGCCGCGGTAAAGATCGAGGCCTGATTGTATGTACGGCATGTTCCTTCAGTATTTTTCTCGAGCCGTTCAGTATTATTTTGAGCCGATGAGTTTAGCCCGCAAGTCCTCCTCCCAGTTAATCCTCCTCAGTGAAGTGATCGCTACAAATCACGTCATTTCAACTGTATTTGTAGCTGACTTTGAGAAATTTCTCAACTTTGATGGCCGCAGCCCACTTCCTAAACAACTCAGGTCTCTTGTCCTTGGGAACTGCATGGAAAGATTTCCCCAGCTTTTTCCTGCTGACATTTTGACATCCAAAAGCCTGGCAGTACACCATCGTTCAGCTCGCGAGTGTATACAAACTGCACGCAGTATAGTAAGGGGGTACATCCATCTGGGCCCATAATGGAGTTTTACGTTATGATGTCACACACCCCACAATGATTGGCGGCCCCTTCAAAGGCGTTGCGGGAACGCAAATTCCACCACTGAATTCCACGATTTTTCCCTCTTTATGAAACTCGTAGGTGAGTAGCACATACATGTAGGTAATTGTAGGGTGTTTTTAACACCCAATCAGATAAGCAAACATTTTTCTCTGGGTTTCATTCCCCTTTACAGTTGGGCAGAAAACCCGGGTATCCGAAAAACGACCGAAGGCATCGGATACCCGGTTCCATTTTTTTGAGTTCGGGTATCCGTTTTTTCTCTCCGAACAACATATCTTTCGGTTTATGAGATTGTAAGACGCAGTGGCATCCGATTCAATACTTTTAAAGAGTAAACTAAATTGTAACTACCCAAAGCTGGATTCTTGGCCTTATTGAATAGAGTTGTCTTTTTAGCCATGGTTATCATTAGGTGCAATCCCGCTAGAAAGGAAAACCGTCGAAAAGTGGACCACATCATTTGTTTTTGTGCACGAGTCCACACACGGCAATATTTTTGGAAAGTGAATCGCGATTCAAAAGTTATTTTTGCAGGCCAAGGCCACCGAACTGCACGTGCCTGAAATATGACCTAATCGGACGCACATTTTTTTTTTTCCGTTGCGAACCAACGCACTCCGCACCATGTGCTGCGCGATGATGCAACACGAAGGGCTTGTGTACTGCACGTACGCACATGAATACACAGCAGTACGGGCATAGGCGTGAAGTGTTTTTCAGCATGGTTCCCGCCTCAGCGGCCTCACACATGCGGTTTTAATACTGGCCGAATGGAACGGAACCTGTCTACAAGATGTACGTGTTGTGATACAGCACTCTCGCTGTAGATTTCACAAGTGATGGTTTTCGTTTCGGACACCATGATTCTAATGACCGCAGAATGTTAAAACAATGCTGCTTAATTGTTTTTGATGTCAATGAAGCCCAGGAAAACCTCAAGTGAAGGTTTTTGTATCGATGTTGCTTGTTGCCGATTTTATTATCGATGTAGAAACTGAAAGCGTGCCTGGCGCGGCGCCCCGATACTGCGATAGCCACCAGCGGGCATTACGCAACATACTTCTGGGTTCTCAATTTGTTATGTTTTACAATGAATGGCGGGTATCCGGGTACCGACAATTTCAAAATTCGGGTATCCGGTTCCTCAAATACCCGATTTTGCCCAGCCTTACTGTCTCTGCCTCTCTGCTTTTTCCTCTGCCTTTATCATGACACTGCATTGTGCTTGTTCTTTCCTGCCCTCAGGAGGCGATGTTGGGACCAACAAATGCCTGATGAAGGTGGCGAAACTACCAGACATTGTCCCGGCCTGACTTCCCAACCAGAACATGAGAAGCGAAGAGCTGACGAACCTGGCAGAAGACATGAGAGCCATGGGCTTCATGGAGTGGATCAAGCAGGGCTATAAGACATCTGGTAAGTGTAAACACACTCTTAAGTCATGGCATAAGGCTATAATTTTGCAATATTTTGGTATACAAATGCAGATGAATAAAAGAAATAAAGATTAAAATTATCTAAGGTGATATACAAAAATGTTGCAAACTGTTGCAAACTGCTTACTAACTAAAATTACCAAAAACATTAAAATTATCCGACGACCTTATTTCGGACATGATGGAAACTTCCCCCAAGGTATAGACAGACAATGGGGACACTCAGGGGATAATGAGTGCATGAAAGATTGACTCCATATCGTTTAATGGCAAACAGCGGGGATGTAACTGCTCAGATTGTTAAAGTTTGAAATCAAAAGAAAAATAATTCAGAAGTATTATTGGGGCATCCTCTCTTGCCTGATTAAAAAACAGCAAAACAAAATGTCATTTGGCACAATGTTGGACTTATGTGCTCGTATGGTTCTTTAGATACACTTTCATTTTTTTTATTTTTTTTATTTTTATTCACTAGCATTTGTATACCAAATCTTGGGTGCAGACATCCATTTGGGCTGGTACTCTGATTATTTATAGGATCACAGCATATGTGACGCGGTTCATATGGTAAACTGTTTTGTTTGAGTCAGTGTTGGAGTTGAGTTCATAACCTCCGAGGCCAAGGCCAAGTAATGGGTTTCCAGGGCCAAGGCCACAGTGTCAGAGGCCAAGACCACAGTGTCAGAGGCCAAGGCCAAGTAATGGGTTTCCAGGGCCAAGGCCACAGTGTCAGAGGCCAAGACCACAGTGTCAGAGGCCAAGGCCAAGTCCAACGTACAGCATTAAAGGCCAAGACCACAGTGTCAGAGGCCAAGGCCGCACTGTCAGAGGCCAAGGCCAAAACCAAGGTACAGCATTAGAGGCCAAGGCCACATTGGTGTTCAAGGCCAAAACCAAGCTACAGCAATCGAGACCAAGACTGCCACGTCTGAGGCCAAGTCTAGCCATTATATCATGAACACAGACTGACAGATAGAACGTACTTCAACGATAGAATGTACTGCACATGTGCAGAATAGACTGGTTTCCAAAGCACTCGTATCTGAAATGCATTTGTCTGGATTGGATTCTATGCCACATCCTCACTTGGGTTATGCCCTCTCCATGGAAGCAATAAGCAAGAGCCAGTCTATTTAGAATGTGTAATCATTGGGGTCTGGTTGTGCACATGAGTTGCCTATTTTCTGATCGTAGAATGTGCGAAATTTTGGTCTGTTAAACCTCAGGTTTGCTTCAGTTTGTCACAAAAAAATGGTGAGAAATTTGAGCAAAACTGGCGGCCTCAAACCACCCTTGGTTTATTCACATACATGTAGCCGAGAACATTGAGAGTATGTCTGTCATAGTTATGACAGGAAAGGAGTGAAAAGTTTAATTCCATTTGAAACTTCCCAATAACTATAAACCGGTTTTCTTTCTTCATGCGAATGACTCGGAATGCATATGAATTCCCATGCAATGTAAAATACTCATAAAAAGAATTAAGTATAAACACAAGCTGCAGTGGTTGAGCGTATATCAAAGCCGAAAATGCGCGCATTTTATATGAGAAAAGATGCTTTGATTTAGGAGGTTCCATTATAAAAATGGGGTGACAAATTTGACAAAGGTAAAAAAATCTTCTTTTTGACTAGGGATGGTAGCTGCCCTTCCTCTCCCCCGTTACTCTCCCCCATCCTATTTTTTTTGTCACTGTCATTCAGCCTTTGAGAAAGGTCCTGCTGGGATCAAAACTTCAGGCCCTCCTAATTTTTGAGAATCTTCCTAAGATCATTGGGCTACATTGTTGAAACCAACAAGGACTCTGCCCACTGACTGGGACTCTCGTTCTCTATGCCTCTGCCCTTTCATGACACTGTAACGGTATTTTGCGTTATTTTTCCTGCCCTCAGGAGGTGACAATGGGACCAACAAATGCCTGATGAAGGTGGCAAACCTACCAGACATTGGCTTAGCATGACTTCCCAACAAGAACTTGAGTAGCAAGGAGCTGAAGAACCTGGCAGAAGACATGAGAGCCATGGGCTTCATGGAGTGGATCAGGAAGGACTACAAGGATTCTGGTAATTACTTGCCTAGATTGAGTCAATTGAAGCATAAATACACTCTTAATAAGTCATGACATGAGGCTATAATAAAAAGTGATACCTTTTGATAAGGCCTGGTTAAGGATAAAAGTCAGTGAAATTGTCTTTCAACAAGGGTTTGCCCTTTTTGTACATAAAACAGCAGTAGGGTTCATTGAATGGTTTACAGGACTGTCTGGATGGCTTGTGATACCATTGATATGCATATCAAAGCTCTCTGTACACCAACATCCCCCAGGAAGAAAGCATTCAGGCTTGCTCCTCTGCCCTAGTCTGACCAACCCATATATGACATAACCATCCTCATGAAACTTGTTTTGACCAACAGTATTGTTTCATTTCTTGGCAAACACTCTCTAAATACACGGCACTGCTATGGGCACATGCATGGCTCCTTTGCTTGCCTCTTCATGGGTGACCTTGAAGAATGCATGCTCAGTGCAGCTCCTTGCCATCCCTGGATTTGGTGGAGATACATAGATGACATCTTCATTTGGACTTGGGATGGTAGCAGCATGAATGCCTTCTTTGACCACATCAACTCTTTCCATAGAACCTTTAAGTTCACACATACCGATTTTTGTATCCTTGTGGACACATTGCTTTGTTATTGTGCAGTATACAACCGAGTGAGAAACGATGACTAAGAATTGCTCCAATTTCAACCACATTCACTTTCCTGTGTAGAAATTTGGACTGTATGTCCCTTTATAATTATAACACTTCAATTTGTGACTGATTCTTACCCATCACAAATTTCCCGTTTTGAGTTATTTCCAAAATATCAGTTTCGTGAATACCTTGTGGAGACCTATACACCTTTACAATTTCCCTGTGCAGACCTATTCAACCTATTAGGTCTCCACAAGGCACTAGATTTGCGCCCACATGGGAACACTCACTCCACCTAGCCCACTTTCTGTTTGTCAACATCTTCAAAGACGACATCTTGCTCAATACTGACCTCACTACTGACCTATATTCTAAGCCTACTTACACTCATAGATATAACATGATGTTTGCGTCGAGGAGAATGTAATTCAAAGAGGTTTTTGCCCTTACTCGACGTTGTGGTAAACACTGAATGCTCAGTGCTTTGCCCGGTGCCTGATAAAGAATATTCCAGGCAGCTCGGGCGGGATTCGAACCCGCGACTCCTGAATTCTAGTTCGCCACTGAAAGAAAAATCCTCTGGCCCTAAGGACAATCCTAAGGTTTCCTTAGTCACCTCATAGTCTCACACCATCCATGTCTGCCTCCCCTCCAGAAAATTACTATGGAGAACCATCACATTCTCCATACATCAGATTGTCTGGCTAGTGCTATTCCAGACATGCCAGTGTTGGCTTTTAGGCGCCCCTGTAACCTAATTGTCTGTCTTTGGCTCTGCCTCTCTGCTTTTACCTCTGCCTTTTCGTGACACTGTATTTTGTTTGGTTTTTCCTGCCCTCTAGGAGCTACGTCGGGACCAACAAATACATGATGAAGGTGAGTTGAGGATACAAGTCAGTCAGATTGTCTTTCAATGAGGGTTTGCCCTTCTTGCACATACAATGACAGTAGGGTCCATTGAATGGTTTTGTCTGGATGGCTTCTTATACCATTGATATGCGTATCTGAGCTCTTTGTACACCAGCATCCCCAAGGAAGAAGGCATTCGGGCTTGCTCCTATGCTCTAGTCTAACCTGCCCATATCTTGGCAAACACTTCTTTTGGACTAGGGATGGTAGCAGCCTGAATGCCTTCTTTGACCACATCAACTCTTCCATGGAACTAATAAGTTCATATAGGAACACTCACTCCACCAGGCCCACTTTCTGTATTTCTCCATCCGGAAAGCCGACAGCTTGCTCACTACTGACTTTGGCGCAGGGTTGAAAATGGCAAAAGAATATCAGAAATTTTCGTTGTTTGGAGGAACATTTTTGGGTTTTTTGTAGACAAATGTGAAAATAAACAAAACAAAAAAACATTTCTTGTAAAATTAAACATTTCTGAAAACTGTTTTACTTGCTCTTTAAGTTGACAAGGCAAAACTCACTCGACCAAGCCCACTTTCTGTATGTCACCATCCATATACAATGTAGCCGACAGCTCACTCAATACTGACCTATATTCTATGCCTACCAACACTCATAGATACTCTCTATTCCTCAAGTTGCCATCCCAGACACTGTAAGACTGGTATAGCATATAGTCAGGCCCTCAGGTTGAGGCGCATATGCTCCAATCACTCAGAATTTCTCCGCCATGCACAAGTATTGGCCAGAAACTTGGTTGCAAGAGGCTACAGCTCTCGCCAAGTGAAGAAGTCCATTGCCAAAGCCTGTTCCATTTCTAGAAGTTTGTCACTCAAAGAAAAATCCTCTGGCCCTGATGACAATCCTAAGGTTCCCTTAGTCGCCTCATACCATCCATGTCTGCTGCCCCGCCAGAAAATTACTAAAGAGAACCATCCCATTCTCCATACATCAGATCATCTGGATAATGACATCCAGACATGTCAGTGTTGGCCTCCAGGCGCCCCCGTAACCTGCATGACTTAATTGTCAGAGCAGAGGTTCCCCCTTTGGACACTTTAATCTCCCATCAAACACAGTACATGTGTTTAAGTGTAACTCAAAATGCATCGTTTGCAATACCACTATTACCGTGACATGCACCCCCCCCCCCCCAACTTTATATACCTCATCTCCTGTAGAGTTTAATATACAATATGTTGGCAACAATAAAAACGCACTTAAAAAGCTAGTCTACACCCTACAGTGATAGGTCTACCATCAATAACTGGTAAATTTTACACACCTGTTGGGTGTTACTTTAATCTCCCTAATCATTCCACATCAGATATGAGTGTTCTGGGCATAGAATCACTTGGTCATTGTTGTGATGTTGTTTGTTTAAGTTGGGAGAAAATGTGGATGCAGCATCTTCGGACAATTCAACAACATGGCATCCAGGAGGGGAATGATTAACACCTTGCATGTTTACCAATAATCCATCTTTTGTATTGATTTCCCACTTCTCTTGTTCACCCTTTCCCTTTGATGTTCCCCCTTCCACTACCTAATCCCTACCCAAACCCCTGCCCTTTCCTTTGATCTCACCCTACGAGCTATTCCCTTTATCCTCTGTCTGTCATCTATGTCCGTGTTACTCTATCTCTCCTATTTGTTTTGTCCCTGTCATTCTACATTTGAGAAATGTCCTGCTAGGATCAAATCTTTAGGACCTCCTAATTTTTGGAGAGTCTTCCTATGATCAATGGGCTACATTGTTGAAACCAAGAAGGACTCTGCACATTGCCTCTGCCTCTCTTTTTGTTTCTCCAAGTTTGTCCCCTACTTTTCATATGCCTCTGCTTCTGTCTTTTCATGACACTGTATTGTGCTTGTTTATTCCTGCCTTAAGGAGGCAAGGTTGGGACCAACAAATGCCTGATGAAGGTGGCAAAACTACCAGACACTGGCCTGGCCTCATTTCCATACAAGAACTTGAGAAGCGACCAGCTGACAGCCCTAGAAGAAGACACGAGAGCCATGGGCTTCATGGCGTGGATCAGGGAGGACTATAAAGCATCACCGAGGGTTTGCCCATTTTTTTTTTTACATAAAACAGCAATGGTTTAGAGGTCTGTCTGGATGGCTTCTGATATCATTGATGTGCATATCAAAGCTCTCTGTACACCAACATCCCCCAGGAAGAAGGCATTCAGGCTTGCTCCTATGCCCTAGTCTAACCCGCCCATAGCTGACAAAACCATCCTCATCAGACTTGTTTTGACCGAGAATGATTTTTCATTTCTTGGCAAACACTACCTCCACATTCATTGCACTGCTATGGGCACATGCATGGCTCCTTCCTTTGCTTGCCTCTTCATGGGTGACCTTGAAGAATGCATGCTCAGTGCAGCACCTTGCCATACATCGATTTGGTGGAGATACATATACAAGATGACATCTAGTGATGGTAGCAGCCTGAATGTCTTTTTTGACCACATCGACTCTTTCCATGGCACCATTAAAGAGCAAATAAAACGGTTTTCAACAAATTGATTTTGCGATTTGCATAACGTATTTATGTATCCAAATTAGACACCTTCATAACATAAACATGTAAACAAACAAAAATCTGAATAGCGGTTGTTGTTTTTTTAAATTAAAAATCCACAATGTCATCCCAGAATTGTAGAGAAATGAGAAACTTTCCACGTTTCCACCGTTGACGGTGTCTATCACTGGTGCCCTTCTCAACACGCATTATTTTCATATGGGAATCAGAAAATTAGTTACAGTGACGTATACAGGGATACTCGCTCGGCAGTGCTTACAAGTCGATGACAAAAACATTGTTACGATCGCTATGTGTATATCGTGTACATTTTGGTGACAACATTTTTCGGGCTCCCCTAAGTCCAATGCAATGCCCGTGAATTGTGCTGTTGGCGGGTGCACACGCGCGTCGACGCGGAATGGGGAGGTGAGATTCTTTGAGTTTGCAAAAGATGAAAAACGGCGAAGGAATTGTGTTCATTTTGTGCATGTTGAATGTTAACATCAAGCACGCTGCACGAGTACACCAGTTTACGTCACGCGCTGCTCATGCATTATGCATTTTCATGTAGATTGGGTCAAAGTTTGCAACATTTTTGTCTACCGGTATCACTTTAGATTGGGTCATGACAAAACACTGTTTTTGCGCGCAGGGTTGAAAACGGCAAAAGAAAATTCACATCTATTGTTGTGGTTTGGAGGAACATTTTTTTGGTTTTTTTGTAGACAAATGTAAAAATAAAGAACTCAAAAAACTTTTCTTGTAAAATTTAGATTTCTGAAAACCGTTTTACATGCTTTTTAAGTTGACATGGCAACACATAGATATCTCCATTATTCAAGTTGCCACCCAAGACACTGTAGGACTGGTATAGCATATATTCAGGCCCTCATCAGGTTGAGGTACATATTGTTTTCTCCGCCATGCACAAGAATTGGCCAGAAACTTGGTTGCAAGAGGCTACAGCTCTCGCCAAGTGAAGAAGTCCATTGCCAAAGCCCGTTCCATTTCTAGAAGTTTGTCACTCAAAGAAAAAACCTGTGGCCCTGATGACAATCCTAAGGTTCCCTTAGTCACCTCATACCATCCATGTCTGCTGCCCCTCAGCAAAATTACTAAAGAGAACCATCGCATTCTCCATACATCAGATCATCTGGATAATGACATCCAGACATGTCAGTGTTGGCCTCCAGGCGCCCCTGTAACCTGCGTGACTTAATTGTCAGAGCAGAGATTCCCCCTTTGGACACTTCAAACTCCCATCAAACATGGTACATTTAAAGTGTAACTCAAAATAGGTCTACCTATTTCAATGGCTGAAATTATTGTATTATATTGTAGGCCTAGTTGCTGAAATGCAGAGGCTGATCGATCTCACCCCACTCTTCTTTTGCTGATGAACGCTTCTCTGTTTTTTGACAAACTCAACCAGGTCCTATTGGAAAAGTGATATCAAGGCAACTAAGTATATGAGAAGGGTTGTTTTTTTATAGAAACATTTTGTATATCTGGACACATTTGTCACAGTGAGTCATTGTATTTTGTGGTAGACTGCAATATAATAGCAGTCTTGCCATTTTTTTTATTTGGCCGACTTTAGTATAAATATAACGGTATGAATAAAATGGACCGATTTTACATAAAAGAAATGCAAGCAGTGGATTGAATGTTATTTGAACTAATCCTATATTTTTAAGCTGATATTTATCAAAGGCAAAGTTGACACTAATTTGTGTTTCTTTCAATAACTTCAAAAACAATCTCTCCAAATGTAATTGTAAAATGTTTGTTTTTCCTTTGATCTCCCCTCCCTTCGTGTGTACATCTGCATCCCACTTCCTTCCTTTTGTCCTTCCTCTGTTATGTGTGTCAGGGTTTTCCTTCCCATGGCTGTATGTGTATGTCCTTGTCACTTTCCCTTTGAGAAAGATCCTGCAAGGATCGAAACGTCAGGTCCTCTAACTTTTGAAATTAATGTATTGCAGGTCATTTTAGTGAGTGAGCAGTTTGCAACAGTTTTTTTTATATTTACTTCAATTTAAACAGTTCAATACACAAGCTTATAACGTAAAGAGAAATGCCCGCATTTCACTTTGTAGGGCCGTACTGGCTTACTAAACATGTATTTGTGCCTGAAAACACTTTTTAAAAAATGCGAGGGTCCAGCGTTCGAAATAAGCAGCGTCGCATCGCTAAATGCGACGCTCTTTTTAATTCTAGGGATTAAAATACGCTGTGGGCCGTGTGGCTATGTGATCGTGATCCAAGTGACTTGTGTTGCACCATAGTCACAACTAAAGCCTACTCTTGCGAAATCACACGCATCCGGATGATGAAGTACGCACTGGACGCATTTTTAGTAAGCGAAGTCGCACGCATTCTCTCCATTTTGTGGTCGCATCAAATCAAAAGTTATCACATTCTGTTTACGCAAGTTTTATCTTTGTTACTGTTTGTGACTCGGCTTCATTGCCGGAGCACCGGAAGCAGACTACGTTCAGTACGTTCCCTGCTGTTGGCCGATATTTCATTAACGTGGATGCTGTTTCTATAATTGACCAATGAGATTCTCTCTCCAATCCAGCGGGGCCTGTCTAGTTCATCCATTTTAAAAACGAAGCCTGAGCCCAAGCCGGCTTTGTCTCCGTCTGACAAAACCTAAAAATGCAGGTTGTGGTTTGTTTCCAAATTTGAAGACTTGTTGGCTTGATATGTACAGAGTATTCCCAAAGAAACTTGGGCCAAACGCTTGTTTTTAGATGGCTGGGATATTATAACGGGAAAGATAAATATATATAGCCTTCATTTTGAAAACGGCCCATATGTCTATGGGCTGGATCCTTTACCTCAAGGTGCATCTTTTTGAGTGTCAGAATCACTTGATTTTGGAACAGATTTTTTACCAAATATCCTATAGACTTTTCTTTTGTTTACAAACATTGACCGGAAACCCGCGCATGCGCACTCTTTGGTTGGCAAGATTTCCGGATTATCATAGCTACGTACGGTAGGAGCACCCGGTGCTGTCTGATATTACCAAATTATCGAAGATCATTCCTATATGCTCCAGTTTCACAGGTCACAAATTTGACATCCTCTTATGCAAACCAACTAGACAAATCATTGTCACTGCCAACCAAAAATGGCGGATGTGTTTTGTCACGTGACCAAAACCCGTAAAACAAAAACACTGCACTGCCATTGTAAGGCGGTCCAACATGACGTCACGTGATAAAGTTCTTATCGCGAACCGCGCAAGATATCCTACTCTGCGCAAAAGGAGTCGCTCGGCGGCCATTTTAGAAAGGCCTCTGTCGTCTGCTTTCCGTGCTTCAGAAGTGAAGCTGGAAAGTCACCATCAGTGACAAAGATTCAGCATTGGATGCGTAAACATAATGGGATAACTTTTGATGCGATGTGACCACGCAATGGATCGAGCGCACGCGTGCGACTTTGCTTACTAAAATCATGGCGCCCAGTGCGTACTTCATCCGGATGCGTGTGAAGAGTAGGCTGTCTTGCGCGCTTCGGGATCTTTGCTTTTTACCAAGTTTTACCATTGTCGATGACGTAAGGAATAAATAATGAGCTACGTTTTTGTACACACTTTTTAAAGAAAGTTACGGCAGTTACATGAACCACCGAAACAAAAGCGCACCTTTTAATTGAAAACGCCATTGGAAATCAACTACATCTGCAGTTTTTCTTGGAATGAAAATGTAGGAATTGCTCTACAAAATGAAACGTGTGGACGTCGCTCTTTCCGACCTTTTTTGGTTTTGGTTTGAAGAAACGTGAGAACTTGGCATAATTTCATATAATTTGCGTATTTAAATTCAATGCACGGGGTACCCGTTACTATTTTGGTACCAAATCCATTTATTCAGTCCATTTGAAAAAGTTCAATAGACGAATGTGAGCCTGGAAAATGAAGAGAAATAACATGTATTTTGTTGTCCGAAATCTGTACTAGTTCGAGTTCACTCGCTGCCGTTTGGTTCCATTTTAATCCCAAATGGAACTTTGTGTCTTTTCAATGCTGCCGATTATTTTTGTGTATTTTTGGCTCTAAGGTACAAGACCGTCATTCACAGAGCAGTTGACAGAGTGACCCGTGGACTTTAGACATGTACTTTTGTACAATCCCCTGTATGGCGTACATGTAATTGGCACTAAATTTAGCCCAACGGTTAACATGGATGTTGTTGTCCGAAATCTGTACAATGTCGAGGTGCGGTTACATGAAACGCCGAAACAAAAGCGCACCTTTTAAGTGAAAACGTCATTGAAAATCAACCATATCTTCATTTGTTGATGGAATGAAAATTTAGGAATTGCTCTACAAAATGAAACTGGTGTGCCTCGCTATTTCCGGCCTTTAAAGGTTTGAGGAAACGTGATAACTTGTACAATCCCCTACTTTGCATAATTGCATATTATTGGCGTATTTAAAATACCCTGAATTTGTTGCTTTAGATTCAAATTCAATGCACGGGTACCCGTTACTATTTTGGTACCAAATCCAAACTTATTCAGTCCATTTGAAACAGTTCAATAGACGAATGTGAGCCCTGGAAAATGAAGAGAAATAACATGTATTTTGTTGTCCGAAATCTGTACTAGTTCGAGGTTCGCTCGCTGCCGTTTGGTTCCATTGTAATCCCTAATCCCATTGTTAATCCTTTCAATGCTGCCGATTCTTTTTGTGTATTTTTGGCTCTAAGGTACAAGACCGTCATTCACAGAGCAGTTGACAGAGGGACCCGTGGCGTGGACGCATAGGCGAGGTGAGCAGTCAGCCCAGTCAAGCTGGCAAACCGAGTTCGATCCCCGGCGGCTGCAGCGATTCTTTTTAACCTAATTTCTTTGTATTTAAAGGCATTTAATGTATAAGAGTGTCATTTGCAGTAGAGTTGGCAGAAGCAGCGGTAGCCTACTGGTCTAGCTTGTTGAGCGCTCAGCAAGTCAAACCGGGAAAGCTGTCGACAGTTTCTGGTTGGGAAAGTGTCGTGGCTTTCTTTGCTTGATCGAAGCTGAGCGCTCAGTTGAGAAAAGGCATAGTTAGCTGTACGGACTCAGCCGAACAAATGCGTGACGGTAACCGTGGTGTGACCTACTTGTCCCCCCGAGTTGAGCGCTCGGCGGAGGGGGGCGGGGAAAGTTGCACGTGGCCTCCCTGCCATTCCGGGCTGAGTTCTCAGCTGTCATGGGGCAGGAGGTCACAGGAAGTGGCTGTGACCCGCCTTCCGGTTGAGAAATAATTCAATCGAAAAGGATTATGGGTAGCCACAGAAAAAGCGCCAAGACCCCCGACGAAACGAAAATACGAGAAAAATCGATAACAGAGAGGGTAGAGGGTAGAGGGTAGAGGGTAGAGGGTAGAGGGTAGAGGGTAGAGGGTAGAGGGTAGAGGGTAGAGGGTAGAGGGTAGAGGGTAGAGGGTAGAGGGTAGAGGGTAGAGGGTAGAGGGTAGAGGGTAGAGGGTAGAGGGTAGAGGGTAGAGGGTAGAGGGTAGAGGGTAGAGGGTAGAGGGTAGAGGGTAGAGGGTAGAGGGTAGAGGGTAGAGGGTAGAGGGTAGAGGGTAGAGGGTAGAGGGTAGAGGGTAGAGGGTAGAGGGTAGAGGGTAGAGGGTAGAGGGTAGAGGGTAGAGGGTAGAGGGTAGAGGGTAGAGGGTAGAGGGTAGAGGGTAGAGGGTAGAGGGTAGAGGGTAGAGGGTAGAGGGTAGAGGGTAGAGGGTAGAGGGTAGAGGGTAGAGGGTAGAGGGTAGAGGGTAGAGGGTAGAGGGTAGAGGGTAGAGGGTAGAGGGTAGAGGGTAGAGGGTAGAGGGTAGAGGGTAGAGGGTAGAGGGTAGAGGGTAGAGGGTAGAGGGTAGAGGGTAGAGGGTAGAGGGTAGAGGGTAGAGGGTAGAGGGTAGAGGGTAGAGGGTAGAGGGTAGAGGGTAGAGGGTAGAGGGTAGAGGGTAGAGGGTAGAGGGTAGAGGGTAGAGGGTAGAGGGTAGAGGGTAGAGGGTAGAGGGTAGAGGGTAGAGGGTAGAGGGTAGAGGGTAGAGGGTAGAGGGTAGAGGGTAGAGGGTAGAGGGTAGAGGGTAGAGGGTAGAGGGTAGAGGGTAGAGGGTAGAGGGTAGAGGGTAGAGGGTAGAGGGTAGAGGGTAGAGGGTAGAGGGTAGAGGGTAGAGGGTAGAGGGTAGAGGGTAGAGGGTAGAGGGTAGAGGGTAGAGGGTAGAGGGTAGAGGGTAGAGGGTAGAGGGTAGAGGGTAGAGGGTAGAGGGTAGAGGGTAGAGGGTAGAGGGTAGAGGGTAGAGGGTAGAGGGTAGAGGGTAGAGGGTAGAGGGTAGAGGGTAGAGGGTAGAGGGTAGAGGGTAGAGGGTAGAGGGTAGAGGGTAGAGGGTAGAGGGTAGAGGGTAGAGGGTAGAGGGTAGAGGGTAGAGGGTAGAGGGTAGAGGGTAGAGGGTAGAGGGTAGAGGGTAGAGGGTAGAGGGTAGAGGGTAGAGGGTAGAGGGTAGAGGGTAGAGGGTAGAGGGTAGAGGGTAGAGGGTAGAGGGTAGAGGGTAGAGGGTAGAGGGTAGAGGGTAGAGGGTAGAGGGTAGAGGGTAGAGGGTAGAGGGTAGAGGGTAGAGGGTAGAGGGTAGAGGGTAGAGGGTAGAGGGTAGAGGGTAGAGGGTAGAGGGTAGAGGGTAGAGGGTAGAGGGTAGAGGGTAGAGGGTAGAGGGTAGAGGGTAGAGGGTAGAGGGTAGAGGGTAGAGGGTAGAGGGTAGAGGGTAGAGGGTAGAGGGTAGAGGGTAGAGGGTAGAGGGTAGAGGGTAGAGGGTAGAGGGTAGAGGGTAGAGGGTAGAGGGTAGAGGGTAGAGGGTAGAGGGTAGAGGGTAGAGGGTAGAGGGTAGAGGGTAGAGGGTAGAGGGTAGAGGGTAGAGGGTAGAGGGTAGAGGGTAGAGGGTAGAGGGTAGAGGGTAGAGGGTAGAGGGTAGAGGGTAGAGGGTAGAGGGTAGAGGGTAGAGGGTAGAGGGTAGAGGGTAGAGGGTAGAGGGTAGAGGGTAGAGGGTAGAGGGTAGAGGGTAGAGGGTAGAGGGTAGAGGGTAGAGGGTAGAGGGTAGAGGGTAGAGGGTAGAGGGTAGAGGGTAGAGGGTAGAGGGTAGAGGGTAGAGGGTAGAGGGTAGAGGGTAGAGGGTAGAGGGTAGAGGGTAGAGGGTAGAGGGTAGAGGGTAGAGGGTAGAGGGTAGAGGGTAGAGGGTAGAGGGTAGAGGGTAGAGGGTAGAGGGTAGAGGGTAGAGGGTAGAGGGTAGAGGGTAGAGGGTAGAGGGTAGAGGGTAGAGGGTAGAGGGTAGAGGGTAGAGGGTAGAGGGTAGAGGGTAGAGGGTAGAGGGTAGAGGGTAGAGGGTAGAGGGTAGAGGGTAGAGGGTAGAGGGTAGAGGGTAGAGGGTAGAGGGTAGAGGGTAGAGGGTAGAGGGTAGAGGGTAGAGGGTAGAGGGTAGAGGGTAGAGGGTAGAGGGTAGAGGGTAGAGGGTAGAGGGTAGAGGGTAGAGGGTAGAGGGTAGAGGGTAGAGGGTAGAGGGTAGAGGGTAGAGGGTAGAGGGTAGAGGGTAGAGGGTAGAGGGTAGAGGGTAGAGGGTAGAGGGTAGAGGGTAGAGGGTAGAGGGTAGAGGGTAGAGGGTAGAGGGTAGAGGGTAGAGGGTAGAGGGTAGAGGGTAGAGGGTAGAGGGTAGAGGGTAGAGGGTAGAGGGTAGAGGGTAGAGGGTAGAGGGTAGAGGGTAGAGGGTAGAGGGTAGAGGGTAGAGGGTAGAGGGTAGAGGGTAGAGGGTAGAGGGTAGAGGGTAGAGGGTAGAGGGTAGAGGGTAGAGGGTAGAGGGTAGAGGGTAGAGGGTAGAGGGTAGAGGGTAGAGGGTAGAGGGTAGAGGGTAGAGGGTAGAGGGTAGAGGGTAGAGGGTAGAGGGTAGAGGGTAGAGGGTAGAGGGTAGAGGGTAGAGGGTAGAGGGTAGAGGGTAGAGGGTAGAGGGTAGAGGGTAGAGGGTAGAGGGTAGAGGGTAGAGGGTAGAGGGTAGAGGGTAGAGGGTAGAGGGTAGAGGGTAGAGGGTAGAGGGTAGAGGGTAGAGGGTAGAGGGTAGAGGGTAGAGGGTAGAGGGTAGAGGGTAGAGGGTAGAGGGTAGAGGGTAGAGGGTAGAGGGTAGAGGGTAGAGGGTAGAGGGTAGAGGGTAGAGGGTAGAGGGTAGAGGGTAGAGGGTAGAGGGTAGAGGGTAGAGGGTAGAGGGTAGAGGGTAGAGGGTAGAGGGTAGAGGGTAGAGGGTAGAGGGTAGAGGGTAGAGGGTAGAGGGTAGAGGGTAGAGGGTAGAGGGTAGAGGGTAGAGGGTAGAGGGTAGAGGGTAGAGGGTAGAGGGTAGAGGGTAGAGGGTAGAGGGTAGAGGGTAGAGGGTAGAGGGTAGAGGGTAGAGGGTAGAGGGTAGAGGGTAGAGGGTAGAGGGTAGAGGGTAGAGGGTAGAGGGTAGAGGGTAGAGGGTAGAGGGTAGAGGGTAGAGGGTAGAGGGTAGAGGGTAGAGGGTAGAGGGTAGAGGGTAGAGGGTAGAGGGTAGAGGGTAGAGGGTAGAGGGTAGAGGGTAGAGGGTAGAGGGTAGAGGGTAGAGGGTAGAGGGTAGAGGGTAGAGGGTAGAGGGTAGAGGGTAGAGGGTAGAGGGTAGAGGGTAGAGGGTAGAGGGTAGAGGGTAGAGGGTAGAGGGTAGAGGGTAGAGGGTAGAGGGTAGAGGGTAGAGGGTAGAGGGTAGAGGGTAGAGGGTAGAGGGTAGAGGGTAGAGGGTAGAGGGTAGAGGGTAGACTACTATTATAACTGTTTATTATTGATTCTATATTTGACAACAAATTAACACTAGTACTCTTTTTATTTTTCAAGACTTTTATTGGTCAACAGGTTTTATACAATACATCAAAATGTCGAAAATGAGTTTTAAGAAACAAAACTAATGGACACTTTTTAAATAAATGGATCATTAACATTAAACCACAAACAAAATCACGGTATCTTTGTTTAGCTAAGTGCTTTGCCTTATTGCCTGCTGACAAAATACAGGCAGCTCGGGAAGGATTCAAACCCACGACTCCTGCTTTCTTGTGCAGACATCTCATCCACTTGACCACTGAGCTGCACATTTGAATCTGTACAGCGGTAGTTTCCATGTCGCATCATAGCAGGGTAGCTACCAATGCTGCATCACACAATGTATCATGAATACAGAAGACTACTAACGAATTGGTTCAGCGGATTGTCTACTTCGTCTGTGATG
Organism: Luidia sarsii; assembly: GCA_949987565.1. Classification (NCBI taxonomy): domain Eukaryota; kingdom Metazoa; phylum Echinodermata; class Asteroidea; order Paxillosida; family Luidiidae; genus Luidia; species Luidia sarsii. The sequence continues at coordinate 1,777,226 of OX465107.1, forward strand.
CCTTGCCGGCCGAGTCTCCCAGGTTCAGCATCAGTCAGGCTGCTGGTATTCAGGAACACAAGGTTTTGAGATCTTGCAAACTGAAATGGACAAGAACAGGATAACTAAATTAGTAAGGAATTAATATATAAACTACTCTAGTTTCCGAAACTTTGACTAGAGGTGTATTTGAACCTGAGACCTCGGATTTGGTGTACCAGTGGTCTTGCCATCTGAGCTATCCAGCCCTTGGATGGCAGCCATCCCAAATAGTCAACTAGTCTTTGCCTGGGTGGGGGCACCGGTAAGAAGCATTTAATCATTAGCTTTTGTATATCTTCAGGGATCATGCCCTTCTTTCATTCAGATGCAAACAATTGTTGTTAACCTGGCTACACAAGCATGGGATCGTACAAAATGTACGCAGCCTTTTGTTTGACATGCATAAATAACAAATCTACATGTGAAAATATATTACCAAATAATCCTGGGCAAATGCTAACTGCTGTGCAGACGAACAGCAATCTCAACGTATTGGGCAAGCACTAACTGCCACGCAGATGAACTCATCTGCCATACAGACAAACATTGAACTCGGCACGTTTGGGCAAGCGCTAACTGCTACGTACACGAACAGTGAACCCAGCGCGTTGGGTAGGCACTAACTGCTACACAGACAAACAGCAAACTCAGTGCATTGGCCAAGCCATAATTGCAACACAGACAGAGAACTCAATGCGTTGTGCAAGCACTACCTGCCATGCAGGCGAACAGAGAACTCAATGCGTTGTGCAAGTACTACCTGCCATGCAGGCGAACAGAGAACTCAATGCGTTGTGCAAGCACTACCTGCCATGCAGGCGAACAGAGAACTCAATGCGTTGTGCAAGCACTACCTGCCATGCAGGCGAACAGAGAACTCAATGCGTTGTGCAAGCACTACTTGCCATGCAGGCGAACAGAGAACTCAATGCGTTGTGCAAGTACTACCTGCCATGCAGGCGAACAGAGAACTCAATGCGTTGTGCAAGCACTACCTGCCATGCAGGCGAACAGAGAACTCAATGCGTTGTGCAAGCACTACTTGCCATGCAGGCGAACAGAGAACTCAATGCGTTGTGCAAGCACTACTTGCCATGCAGGCGAACAGAGAACTCAATGCGTTGTGCAAGTACTACCTGCCATGCAGGCGAACAGAGAACTCAATGCGTTGTGCAAGTACTACTTGCCATGCAGGCGAACAGAGAACTCAATGCGTTGTGCAAGTACTACTTGCCATGCAGGCGAACAGAGAACTCAACGCGTTGTGCAAGTACTACCTGCCATGCAGGCGAACAGAGAACTCAATGCGTTGTGCAAGCACTACTTGCCATGCAGGCGAACAGTGAACTCAACGCGTTGGACAGCAATAATGCCACGTAGACGAACAGCAAACTTAGCACATTGGGCAAGCAATAACTGCCACGTAGACGAACAGTAAACTTAGCACATTGGGCAAGCAATAACTGCCACATAGACAAACAGCAAACTTAGCGCAACTAAGAGAGATAGAGTGGGGAGGAAGAGAAGTGAGAGGAGGGACAAGATGGGAGAGGATGAGGGGAGGAGGAGAGCGAATGAGGAGGGAGAGAAGGAGGGGGAGAAAGAAGAGGAGAGAGAAAGGGGAGGAAGAGAAGGGAGAGGAGAAGAAGATAGGAGTGGGAGGAAGAAAAGGAGAGAGAGAATGGAGAGGAAGAGAAGGGAGAGGAGGGGATTTTTCCACCCCTTGGGGATTAGTTGTATGCGGTGTTACTGCAAACTCTTTCTCATTTAAAGATGTAACTTACCGTCCTGGAAATGTTCTGAGAGACCCTGATCTTCCTCAGCTTCAGGTAACCTGGATTTTCATCGATGGTGTTTTCCAAGTGAGCTGCAAGTGAAGGAATAAAGTGCAACAGTTCGTCAAAAGACCCATTCCAATTATACTTCTTATAATAACATGAAGATAGTATTTATTTACCACATACTGAAGTGGTTTCTAAGCGCTGACAAGTAGAAAGGACAATGGTATTTATATTTGTGTTGCTATGGTAGAAAAGGGAGAGCAACTCGATTGTGATTACGTTCGCATTTGGAAATCCTTCGTGGTGCTACCATGTTCATGTTCTTAAAGTGACGTACAAAAATGTTGAAAACTGCTTAATACTGACTAAAATTACAAAAATACAAATCTCAAAATTTAGTGGGCCTGACGTTTCGATCCTTTGAGAAAGATCCTGCTAGGATCGAAACGTCAGGCCCACTAAATATTGAGATGTTCATGTTCTGTTTTGTTATGTTACTTTCATATTTCTATTTGCCCTCGGAAATAAAAAAAAAATGAAATGAAAAGACAGGCTGCAGAGGTGTTTTTTTAAGAGTCCTTTGAAAAGCAATCTTAGGAACTTCACAGGCGTGTTGGAAGACTTCCATAATGGGGGAAGAAGGGGAAGAGAAAAAAGAGAGAGGGTGGGAAAAGGAGGAATAGAAGTGAGAGGAAAGAGAGGACAGGGGACCCAACTGTAGGCGGGTGGGAGCAGGGCTCATGGGGGCGCCCTCAGGGTGGTATTAAGGGTGTAAGAGGTAAAACAAATATCGCTCCGTTGGCCTAATATGCTCAATAAAATGTTACAATCTTAAAAGTTCAAGACCTCATTAATATGATCCCTAGAGATACAGCAATCAATGATAAAATGCTCCCATCCTAGCATAGATTAGTTGACTATGGGTACACGTTCAGACTTCGGACAGCGTTTTAAAGTCACTAAACTATTTAACCCGATTGGTTTTAACTAACGCTGTCTGAACGTAGCCTATTTGTGAAGGCCACCATTTAAGGGCTGGATAGCTCAAATGGTACATGTAAGAGTGCTGCTACACAAAACCAGAGGTCTTGGGTTGATGGGTTCCAAGTCCCAAGTCCAGTCAAAGGTTTCTTTGCAGTTTTTCCCTTAATAACTCTAGTTTTCATGTCAATTCAGCAATAAAACCTCTGAGTAAAATATTTCTTCATCAAGCAAGAATAAGACAGCAAATCAAGTGCAGTCACATACTGCACTAGACATGTAGAAATCACTAGACTTGGTCTACAGTCTAGTGAATATTTCCACCCCTTGGGGATTAGTTGCATGCTTTGTGAAAATGATGACCAGTGTTCATTTAATGACACCGCTTCTCTGGTGACCCGTAGATCAAATAAATGTATCAAACACTTCAGGACCACTTTCTGTGTTCTTTGATTATTCCATAGTGGCTAGTCTGTTTAACCATAAAGCAAGGACCTTGCAATATGCATCGACTAGGATTGGCTAGTATAGCGGATCATAAGATCGGATGGTGCTCTCATGGAAAAGAGACTAGGGATGCTTTGCAGCTCCCATGTTGTCGCAATAACATGTTTTCATGCCATCTGGGCAATCATCAGTTACAATAGTGATCTTGGCTGATATAGAAATAGGTTGGAGCGACTAGTGACTGGGCGGGCTATTATTTGATGATTTGAAGTAAGGAGAGCAGAGTATCCAGGGTTTCATCTGGTTCCTCAACAAAACTTGAATCATCTGGGACGAGAGTTCTCATGGGTATTGGAAGTTTTGCCCGTACGATCATTTCCCGTATGTTTTGGGTTTTTCTGTAAGCAATGAGGGGTGGGTTTGGGAAGATATCCCTGAGTTGTTCATTGCTTTGGATGTGCTGCCAATAATTGTTGACTGCTTATCGTAAATCACTGGTTAATTACAGGATCATAGGTAGTGCTGAACACCAGGGCTTGCTTCATTGTTAAGGTTCCAGTTTGTGGTTTGTGAACCAGTTGGGATCAATTTTAGGGAGATACTTTGCTTGAAACAAAGTAAATCTCAGGTACTCAACAAGTAGCCTCTGTTAAGTACCGTAATTTTTGTGAAAGGTTTTTGACCGTTTCTTCAAAGTCTTCAGTATTATTTGTATTCCTTGCATATCGGAGACATTCTCCTCAGCTGAATCATGTGTAGAATATGTAAGTTGGACTTGAGCATCCACTGATAATTGGTCGCCTGATGAAGGGTTCCCTGTTTGGGGATTAGTTGCATGCAGTGTCACTGCAAACTCTTTTCCATCCACAGCAGCCACTTACCATCCTGGCTTCAGTTTCTTACAGCGGAGGGAGACTGTCTACTTCTGTGATGCCTTGCTGAGTCTATGAGTCTTCATAGAATGTAGCATCTCCCAGGTTCAACATCAGGCTGCCTGCGTTCAGGAACACAAGGTTCTGAGATCTTGCCATCATATCTATAATGGACACAAACAAGAAAGTATAACAAAATAAATAAGGAATAAATAGCTGCTGTAGTTTTCCCCCAACAAATGAAAAGTAGTGGAGGTCTGGTTTTGTGTACCAGTGCTCTTACTAATTATCTGACCTATCCATCCCTTAGATGCTGGCCTTCCGAAATAGTTAACTAGTCTTTGCTGGGGTGGGGCAGAAGCATTAAGGCCCTATACAACATTGTAAATGTCAAAAGATTGCCACAGTTTGCAATACTGCGACGGTTTTAGTTCAAATGGTAATCTGAGAAAGTAGCAAAATGCACAAAACCATCACAGTTTACACACCGTTCTGTAGTGTCAGAAATAGTTTATTACTCTTGAGTAATCAACTATTTGTCGAAGTTTGATTGAAGATTTCTCTAAAAGTTGAGCATCTCAGACCGTAAGATTTCAACACAAGGATTCTATCATGACCATCTCCAAACTGTAAATTGGAAGGAAATCTGTGGACATCGATGTTTTCCAATCTTCCCAATTTTGTACTGGGCCTTTAAACCATTTACTAGGAACAATATCTCCAGGGACCATGGCCCACCTTCATTCCGATTTCCGATTCAAACAACCAACTGTGGTAAATCAGGGTTTAACATGCAGCTGTGGATGGCTGGGCAGGAGTTGAGAGTGTGGCAGGTATTGCAGGGGGTTTGAGCAGGGGACGGCTCATGCAGCGAGTATACTGTAGATGGCTTGGCAGGAGTTGAGAGTGCGACAGGTATTGCAGGGGGGTTGGAGCAGGGGACGGCTCATGCAGCAAGTATATTGTGGATGGCTGGGCAGGAGTTGGAAGTGTGGCAGGTATTGCAGGGGGGTTGGAGCAGGGGACGGCTCATGCAGCAAGTATACTGTGGATGGCTGGGCAGGAGTTGAGAGTGAGGCAGGTACTGCAGGGGGTTGGAGCAGGGGACGGCTTATGCAGCAAGTATACTGTGGATGGCTGGGCAGGAGTTGAGAGTGCAGCAGGTATTGCAGGGGGGTTGGAGCAGGGGACGGCTCATGCAGCAAGTATACTGTGGATGGCTGGGCGGGAGTTGAGAGTGAGGCAGATATTGCAGGGGGGTTGGAGCAGGGGACGGCTTATGCAACAAGTATACTGTGGATGGCTGGGCAGGAGTGTAGAGTGCGGCAGGTATTGCAGGGGGGTTGGAGCAGGGGACGGCTCATGCAGTAAGTATACTGTGGATGGCTGGGCAGGAGTTGAGAGTGAGGCAGGTATTGCAGGGGGTTGGAGCAGGGGACGGCTCATGCAGTAAGTATACTGTGGATGGCTGGGCAGGAGTTGAGAGTGCGGCAGGTATTGCAGGGGGGTTGGAGCAGGGGACGGCTCATGCAGTAAGTATACTGTGGATGGCTGGGCAGGAGTTGAGAGTGTGGCAGGTATTGCAGGGGAGTTGGAGCAGGGGATGGCTCATGCAGCAAGTATACTGTGGATGGCTGGGCAGGAGTTGAGAGTGTGGCAGGTATTGCAGGGGGGTTGGAGCAGGGGACGGCTCATGCAGCAAGTATACTGTGGATGGCTGGGCAGGAGTTGAGAGTGAGGCAGGTACTGCAGGGGGTTGGAGCAGGGGACGGCTTATGCAGCAAGTATACTGTGGATGGCTGGGCAGGAGTTTAGAGTGCAGCAGGTATTGCAGGGGGGTTGGAGCAGGGGACGGCTCATGCAGCAAGTATACTGTGGATGGCTGGGCAGGAGTTGAGAGTGAGGCAGATATTGCAGGGGGGTTGGAGCAGGGGACGGCTTATGCAACAAGTATACTGTGGATGGCTGGGCAGGAGTGTAGAGTGCGGCAGGTATTGCAGGGGGGTTGGAGCAGGGGACGGCTCATGCAGTAAGTATACTGTGGATGGCTGGGCAGGAGTTGAGAGTGAGGCAGGTATTGCAGGGGGTTGGAGCAGGGGACGGCTCATGCAGTAAGTATACTGTGGATGGCTGGGCAGGAGTTGAGAGTGCGGCAGGTATTGCAGGGGGGTTGGAGCAGGGGACGGCTCATGCAGTAAGTATACTGTGGATGGCTGGGCAGGAGTTGAGAGTGTGGCAGGTATTGCAGGGGAGTTGGAGCAGGGGATGGCTCATGCAGCAAGTATACTGTGGATGGCTGGGCAGGAGTTGAGAGTGTGGCAGGTATTGCAGGGGGTTGGAGCAGGGGACGGCTCATGCAGTAAGTATACTGTGGATGGCTGGGCAGGAGTTGAGAGTGTGGCAGGTATTGCAGGGGGGTTGGAGCAGGGGACGGCTCATGCAGTAAGTATACTGTGGATGTCTGGGCAGGAGTTGAGAGTGTGGCAGGTATTGCAGGGGAGTTGGAGCAGGGGACGGCTCATGCAGCAAGTATACTGTGGATGGCTGGGCAGGAGTTGAGAGTGAGGCAGATATTACAGGGGGGTTGAGCAGGGGACGGCTCATGCAGCAAGTATACTGTGGATGGCTGGGCAGGAGTTGAGAGTGTGGCAGGTATTGCAGGGGAGTTGGAGCAGGGGACGGCTCATGCAGCAAGTATACTATGGATGGCTGGGCAGGAGTTGAGAGTGAGGCAGGTATTGCAGGGGGGTTGAGCAGGGGACGGCTCACGCAGCAAGTATACTGTGGATGGCTGGGCAGGAGTTGAGAGTGTGGCAGGTATTGCAGGGGGTTGGAGCAGGGGACGGCTCATGCAGCAAGTATACTGTGGATGGCTGGGCAGGAGTTGAGAGTGAGGCAGGTATTGCAGGGGGCTTGGAGCAGGGGACGGCTCATGCAGCAAGTATACTGTGGATGGCTGGGCAGGAGTTGAGAGTGTGGCAGGTATTGCAGGGGGTTGGAGCAGGGGACGGCTCATGCAGCAAGTATACTGTGGATGGCTGGGCAGGAGTTGAGAGTGAGGCAGGTATTGCAGGGGGGTTGGAGCAGGGGACGGCTCATGCAGCAAGTATACTGTGGATGGCTGGGCAGGTGTTGAGAGTGAGGCAGGTATTGCAGGGGGGTTGGAGCAGGGGACGGCTCATGCAGCAAGTATACTGTGGATGGCTGGGCAGGAGTTGAGAGTGAGGCAGGTATTGCAGGGGAGTTGGAGCAGGGGACGGCTCATGCAGCAAGTATACTGTGGATGGCTGGGCAGGAGTTGAGAGTGAGGCAGGTATTGCAGGGGGTTGGAGCAGGGGACGGCTCATGCAGCAAGTATACTGTGGATGGCTCGGCAGGAGTTGAGAGTGTGGCAGGTATTGCAGGGGGGTTGGAGCAGGGGACGGCTCATGCAGCAAGTATACTGTGTATGGCTGGGCAGGAGTTGAGAGTGTGGCAGGTATTGCAGGGGGGTTGGAGCAGGGGACGGCTCATGCAGCAAGTATACTGTGTATGGCTGGGCAGGAGTTGAGAGTGTGGCAGGTATTGCAGGGGAGTTGGAGCAGGGGACGGCTCATGCAGCAAGTATACTGTGTATGGCTGGGCAGGAGTTGAGAGTGTGGCAGGTATTGCAGGGGGGTTTGAGCAGGGGATGGCCCAACTTATTACGATTATCACACATGGAAACCGTGTGTAATCACTGGACAATTAAGAGCTTATAGTATAACTGTTCGGGAGACTGTGCCACCCGTTGGCCTATAACAGCGACATGAAACCGTCATTAATCAGTGTGTTTGGCCAAGCACGTCTGGTACCAAGTCCTCATGTAATATGTTTGTACGTGGCCTCATTGATAAAGCGCAGGGTGAGCACATTTCCTCATGGACACGAATGGAGTTTTTAACGACGCTACATGTCCACTGCCGACATCGGAGTCATTTTATCGGATTTGCGGTCCAAACATAACTCGTAAGTACCACTGCTTTGTCTGGACATGTGTAGAAGCCGGCAGGCGCATTTATTGAATCGTTGGACGCTATTTCGGGCACTTTTAAGGCCTTCGGTTGAGAATTACTCTTTTATTAAACGCGGTGGGACGCTAGTGCTACAGATAATCTCCAAACTCGTTTAAGGGGAGCTACTACTACTAAAGTACCGGTACTAGTGGTTACTCAGACTATTTTAGGACCAACAATAAAGAAAACTGGAGCTACGAAGCAACTGCCAATTTTGTACCTAGGAAAATAGACCCCAAAACAGCAACTTTTTGAATCACACGAGTTTGGCCTACCGGAAGAGCCTTAACTTTCCACATTTTCAGTGACGGACAAGAGCAGAAAACAAACCGGAAGATACGAAGTCTGAGATCGTTATACGGAGTTGTTTTCATAGTGCGATGTGAGTTTATACAACTTACAAGGCCAAGCGTCGAAAACTGGGCCCTCCACGATACATGTAATGATGTACGGAAGGGTAAACACAATGCGTCCGTCCGAGAACTGGGCAAGCCTGCCCCGTGTGATGTAACATGCATAGGATTGACAAAACGCCGAAAACGTACCTGCGTAAAGTGACTCTTTGACTCCGTAGCAAGTGCACCAGCAGCCACGAGGAACTCCACGCCCGTCCGAAGTCCGGCGGGACCTTTCTGTCATGGTTTACACCTCCTGGATCCTGTTTTTTCCATCAGAATTGCGACGCCGAAAAACTCACGAAAATACCTCATTGCAAATGGCCGATTATCACGTGACGGCGCTGCAGCGCAAAGCATCATGGGATCGAAAGGGGGGGCAAACACAAACACATTAAAGGAGCACGCGCGATGCAGATTGCGAGAGACCGACTTGATAAAATTGTGCAAGATTAAAACAAAAACCATAGAGCTGCTAGACAAACACTGCGAATCAATTGCATTCATAATCCTTTGAAAGTTCCATCCAAACAAAGAAAAGATCAGGAACTTGTATGAATAAGTTGCAATTAATTCAATGATTACAATCAATGGGTCAGTGTTTGATTAAACTTAGGTTAAATTCAATATTTGGCTATAAAAAAAAAATACTAGCCCGGTGGGCTAGTTAAAAAACCTTAATTAAGGCAGAGGATTAAAACATATTAGTAGGCCTTATGTAACACAATATAATTTGATTTCAAGGATCATTTTAAATGTATAATTGTTCCATCATAACCAAAACGCGGTCAAACATTATTGCAAGTCTTTCCATATTTTACTTTTGGGCCGAAAATGTCATAGGCCTACTTTAAAAGCAGCTGGAAAATGTCCCTGGAAATGCCAACGAGTCTTCTGACCCCGTCGGCATCCGGCGAGGTCATTTCTAGACCTTGACTAATTAAGCACATCAATGGCAATAATTCAAAGATGCTGGGATGGATCAATTGGGTGCCTAGCATGTTTGAGTGTATGTACATGGACTAGTGCTACTGTAACAATCACAGTGGCCTACACACTTGTTGCCCTGAAAATTGTGCAAGAGTATTGTGATAACAAATGACAACCTGCACCCGTATTTTCAACATTACACCAAAATATTTATTTTCCATAGGCCTATTTTGATCATGCTGATACAACAAAACCAAACAGGAACAACATAACCAACGGAAGAAAATAATTGGTGAGTTCATTTATAAACGAATACGCACATGCAATGATACCAATAATATCAATTAGTTTAAAATAAGTATAAGTATTCAGTAATATATGCAAATAAATAAGGAAAACATCCGTGTTTATTTTTAATCCCTCCTCCAAAAAACAAGCCCAAAAGTACGTGTCAATTAGCAAACGGACGTCAATGGCAAAGAATTATGTCTTGGCACAACTTATGTCAACTGACCAGGGAATCAAGTGTGGCATTAATGTGTGTTTACTTCACTGCTGAAACCATTTATACTGAAAATATCCATATTCTATTCAACAGCTTGGCAAACAAAACCCAGTTGCATGGCGTTAACACAATGAGTATTTGGTTGTTGTTTGTATATATCTATTAAATCAAATGGGATGAAACTGGAAACGTTTGCTCTGAAAAAACCCAAACTTGACCCCCCCATGACAGTCTCATGATGCCTTGCTGTCCCAGATCGCACGACAGATCCATTCTGCGCATGTGCTGTAGAGGGTCGAAGGTCAAACCAGTCATGGGTGGAAGGGTAAAGGGGTATTGTAATTTGTAAATCAACAAAATCGACCAATATCTGGTAGAGAACCAAACGATTACTAAACTACAGAGAAACTTTGACAATAAATGGGTGCTGTAATCGTGTTTCATCTGCTTCCCAGGTCAACCCCTGAACGACCTTTGACCTCGTTCCCTCCCAGCGTACCAAGTCAACCCCAGGAAGCTTATTCAATGCACGTGATAAATCCTCTTGGCAGCAGACATAGGGTTTTTACTGTCGTGGTGGCTATAAATTAAACTTGACGTCCAAATGACCTGATTTCTTTCAAACAAAACCTCTGCTTCTTAAATAACAATTGGCAAGAATGATCAAACAGAATTATCGAGATACTTCATTTGTTAGTTATATATTACCTTAATATATTTGTACAGAGTATTATTATTTTTTTACCGGTATACTGATTTTTTTTTAACGGACTGTTCAACATTGCATTCCGGTTATCCAATGTTGGTTGTCGTGACATAAGTTGTATCTGTGACAACACAAGTATAGCAGACCAACAGAAACAGGCCAGGGAGTTGTTACTGAGCTCATCAACAGAACAGGGTCACACTAAGAACTAATTACTACTATCCAGAAAATTTGAGCGCTGCATATGAAATCTGACTGGAAGAAGAGAAAAATATTACTCCATTGGTTAACCAGCAAGCACGAAATGCTACTTCCCGAGGATTAGAGGAAAATCTAAAGCGAACCAAAACATTGCATGGTATTCCTTTCTTCTATTCAAATCGCTAAGGCCAATTTTCGGGCGCTTTGTATTTGCAACTTATGCAAGATCGATTTAAACCTTCGCTCGTGTCTTTGGTGCCAAAATTGACTAAGAACATAGAGTACATTGCAGTGGTATCTTCAAGCAGGTAACATCTGGCCATACGATAATGATACTGCAACTATCGTGTCTATACTGAGGAGAAAAGTGGAGCATTGGAACACAGATTGGTGCCGCTCCCTAGTGCAACTAATGTGAAGGATAGGTGCCTGGGTATGGCACCACTCCAATCCTGGCCCATATACAAACACGGGCAAACTATTCTCCCAATTTGAGATTCCATTGTACAGTTTAATTAAAACACTGTACTTAATTCCAATGTAAGGTCAAAAGGCAAGACTCTATAATTTATGACGAATTGAGCCGCTCGACTGAAATTCGCGTCCACAGCCTCTGTTGCAAAACAGCATAAATGCAGTGAAGTAAAAAATAAATAAATAATAATAATAATGACAATTGGTTATTATAATAAATACATATATGTCTAGGTAACTATATGGCTTCTGATTGGTCAGTCAGTGCCATCACTGAGTGTACATGTATATGCGTGTCATGCATATGCATATTTATGAATGTCATGCATATGCATGATCAGAACTGACCAGCCTATGGTTATGTAAGCTACCAACTGACCACCATAATGTGGTCGGCTTGAAATTGACCAGATTCAAACTGACAACCTACCATTTTTGCTCAAATCTTATGATAGGCAAATACTGTTTAATTTTGGCTGTTGAGATCTGTACACAATGATCCTAAAAAGTATTCAATTTTGTTTTTTTACAGAGTTAGTTTTGCTGACCGACCAGAGGACTTGACAATGTTGGTCATTTCAAACGGTCTGGCCAAATCGACTGAACGGTTCATTGCTCCCGTCATTCCTGCAACCATCTCTATTTACAAGCTGAGTTGGGGCGGCGAGATTCTTTTCCCCAAAAAAACCTCGCCGGAAATCTGAAAAATAAACTCTATGTACACGCCAAGTGTCTAGAAATGTTACTGCTATCAAAATACAGGTATCTCAATCTATAGGTAATAAGAATTAAAATTTGCAAGATGATATGGAAAATACAACCCCATTTCTTTTCTCTTAATCTCTCTAAACCCTTCTACAAAAAATTACGTATTGCTCTTCCACATTGCACAAACATTATGAAAGTGAAGACAATTTTTTCTTCTACTTTTTTTTCTTAAAATTTTCTTGGTACATTGATATTTTCTCTCTCACTCTCTTCAGGAGATTGAGGATTTGAGGTAAAGACTGGAATAGAATAATTGGTGGGGAAAGGTATTATAAAAAACAGTAAAAAGGGTGTACGATCTGGTTCTGTTCTGTACACAATCGTTTAGTTTTTGTTCACAATTACATAAAATTCTTTCATTACACTGAAGTCTTTCTTCATTTGTTTTCCTGCAAATATACAAACATGTACCTACAAGGACTTGATATCAACAGCCCCCAAAATGAAAAATATCAAATTCAGAGTTTAAAGAGTCCACCAAATAGGGTTTGCCATTACCCCAACTCGGGAACTTGTCCAAAAGTCCAAGGATTTTGCATTGCATTGGACCACCAACCCCCCCCCCAAAAAAAATACCCCAAAATATGAGGGTGGTATTGTCTACAAATGCTTCCCAGATTAGTAGCTAGCAAGCCATCTTGAACCACTTTGCACCAGGAACCTGTGAATTGGCAGCGTTGATGGTGTTGCTTTGCACCAGGCACTCTGTATCCGGGCACCACTTTTGTCCGAGTTTTAAACAAATACTCTTTTTCAGCCTACCACAAAACAATACGTAGCATGACAAAAGCCATGCAGACGTACGATTGTGCCAGGTTTGACTCGGCCGTACACACAGTGTACTGCTTCTGATGAATATCACAGGTATTTGTTGGTCATGATTGTTGAGCGAGTTTTGAAAATGGCATATTACTGAAAAACAAAAATTGAGTGGCTGTCATGGGCTCTGAAAAGTTCCCCGGTGTGAAGTCGTTATAGTATAGCAATGCCTTCTTCCAATAGACACTATTTCAATCAGTCACATATACAAATTCAGAGAAAATATGGGGGAAGAGTATGGTTTAGTAATGACGAAACAGATCAAGAGGGAAGATCCCGTGGGCGGGGTACATTGGCAGAGCTAGTAGTCACATCCAGTGGATGGGGCTACCTGGGTGGAGTCAAGTGGGTGTGGCCCTGCAGGTGTGGCTCAGGGGTGGGGTTCAGCAGGTGTGGCCCAGGGACAGATCCAGTGGGCGGGGCTACCTGGGTGGAGTCAAGTGGGTGTGGCCCTGCAGGTGTGACTCAGGGGTGGGGTTCAGAAGGTGTGGCCCAGGGACAGATCCAGTGGGCGGGGCTACCTGGGTGGAGTCAAGTGGGTGTGGCCCTGCAGGTGTGGCTCAGGGGTGGGGTTCAGCAGGTGTGGCCCAGGGACGGATCCAGTGGGCGGGGCTACCTGGGTGGAGTCAAGTGGGTGTGGCCCTGCAGGTGTGACTCAGGGGTGGGGTTAAGAAGGTGTGGCCCAGGGACAGATCCAGTGGGCGGGGCTGACTGGCACTGCCCAGCAGATGAACCGAGGGGACCGGTTAAGTGGTCGGGGGTGCAGCGGGCAGATTTAGTGGGCGTGGGGGGCGTGGTCCCTTGGGCGGGGCGCCCTCCCACACCTCACCCGCCGGCGGCACTATAACTCCACCCCTTTGGTGATGGAGGACTCCAGGGCGATGGTGAACTCGTCCAGCTGCATCAGGAGGTTGACCAGGAAGTCCAGGGAGGAGCCGCAGTTCAGGAAGGAGAAGTCCTCGTACATGGACGCCGCCACCGGGGTCTCGGACAAGACCGGCAGCCACCAGTGCAGCATGTGGTCCCTAGGAGGAGGGAAGGGAGGCACAGAACAGAGGTAGACATCAGCTGAGCACTGCTGCACTTCCATCTCATGAAGCCAAATTGATAGCCGTATATCAGAGAGTAAAGGTCTGGCTCTGAAAAGTCTGAGTTTTTAGGGTTTTTTGGTTTTTTTAGGGTACAAGGCTTCTGAAAGCTGTGATCAGGTAACTACCGTTACCCAGTTTTAACCTATTGTTGTTTGCATCCGGGTGAAAGTTGGGATGTGTTCCCTGGAGATTTACGGCAGCTCATGCTTCTAACTGGAGACCCCTCCCATCCCTTACCCAGATAATAGAATTGACCTTCACCCAAGATAGGCCACCACCTAAGGGCTGGATAGCTCAGGGGGGCATTAAGGTTACATTAACCTGGAGGTTCCGATTTAATTCTTGGTCCATCCAAATGTTATTCGCCATCTTGATCAATTGTTTGAAATTTCCAAGTCACTGTTTTTCTCCTTTTTTTTCATATGTTAGATGGTTTCTAATTCTCGATTTTGTTTTGCAAATTTCAGACCAAGGGGCCAAGAGCATGATTACTTCACTTTCATGTCGTATTTAAACTTAAATTTCATCGTTTCACGTATCCGTTTGTTGATTTACATTGTATTATTCTACAAACTTAATCAATCTCTTCAGGGAGCCTGTACCAGACAAGCCTTGCTTCTAACAGGCTCCCACTCTGCCTTTGAGAAAGGTCCTACTAGGATTGAAACGTCAGGCCCACTTAATTATTTTGAGATTTGCATTTTGGTTATTTCAGTCAGTAAGCAGTTTGCAACAGTTATATCACTTCAGGCTCCCTGAATATCAACAATATCTTTGCTTCGGTAAACTAAAAAAAAATTAATGTAAATTTTGATATCACCATTTTTAATTATTTGATATTCAAAATAAAGTCAAGTCAAAGTCAAAGAGCGTACGTACCTGATTCCGATGCAGACCAAGAGCTGGAACTTGCCATCCTTGCCAGCCTGGGCAGCACCCTGGTTGATCTGGTGGATGGTGAAGCAGAACGTCCGTCGGGCTCGCTTGTCCTGGACGGACCCTAGCCTGCCCTCATCATCCTGATCAATACTGTCCAGATACTTGGCTACTTTTTCTAAAGAGACGGATTAAGAAGAAA
Organism: Luidia sarsii; assembly: GCA_949987565.1. NCBI lineage: Eukaryota > Metazoa > Echinodermata > Asteroidea > Paxillosida > Luidiidae > Luidia > Luidia sarsii. The sequence continues at coordinate 1,792,329 of OX465107.1, forward strand.
CAAACAAATCTATTGGCATGTGTGTGAGGCAAATTACAACGACAATGACAACAACAGCAGCAATGACCAAAATTAACCACAATAGCAGCGACAATAGCAACAACAGTTGCAACAACAGTAGTGACAGCAACAACAGCTGCAACTTCAGTAGCAACAACAGCTGCAATTTCAGTAGCAACAGCAATAACAGTAGTGGCTGCAACAGCAGCAACAACAGCAGCAGTGACCACAATAACCACAATAGCAGCGACAATAGCAACAACAGTTGCAACAACAGTAGTGACAACAACAACAGCTGCAACTTCAATAGCAACAACAGCTGCAATTTCAGCAGCAACAGCAATAACAGTAGTGGAGGTTTTTAAGGGGTTTTCCCTTTACCTAGGAAGTCCCAGATGAAGAAGTTATTCCTGAAGAGTCTTGCAGATCGGAAGCCATACTGGAGTACTATCTCCATGCACTGCACTAGGCCTCTCTCACCGCACAGTAGCACAGTCAGGCGCCCTCGCTGAAAAGACAAGGCCACTCGCTGGTTAAAATATGCAGTAGAGAATTAACAGAATTTGCAATGACATGAGAGCTTAGGGCCAAAAGGCATTACGCCATTATCATCGTCATTCTCACCTAGTTCCATCTTCTTCATTCTCATCAACCTCATCCTCCCCATTCTCATTCTCATCAACCTTATCCTCATCCTCCCAATCCTCATTCTCATCAACCTCATTCTCCTCATCCTCATTCTCATCAACCTCGTTCTTCCCATCCTCATTCTCATCAACCTCATTCTCATCAACCTCATTCTCCTCATCCCCCTCAATCTCATTATCCTAAACATCCCCATCATCCTCCCCCTCCTCCTCATCCTCCTCCTCACCCCCCTATTAACCTCCTGATCATCCTCATCAGTAGCCACAAAGTTTCCCCATCCCTATCAGCAGCAACCCTGGCTATGTCATTGATCTAGAAGGGTCTTCTCGTTCTTAATTTCATACAGCCTGGCTTTTCCAACACGGTGCTCAAAAAATATGGAGCGAATTCAACGCTATCGTGACAGACTGAACCCTAGGTTGAATGAGAGGAGAGGAAGGTGCCCTTACCTCTTTCTCAGGTTTGTAGAAGTGCTTGACGATGTTGTTGACAGCGTCCGTCAGCATCTCCTGGATGCCGTCACGGTCCAGCTTGCCTGACTGCCCCCGGCTGTGTCTGGACAGGACGGGGGAGTTGGAGCGGGGTGGGGTTCGGACGCCGCGGGACAGCTCCTCACACTCAGCGGGCGGGGGCAGGAGCTGGCCCACTAGGAGGCGCTCTAGGCTGTCGTCGTCTACACCGCGGCCAATCCAACGAGCGCAGGGGAACCTGAGAGGGGGGGAGAGAAGCGGAGAGTTGGTGAGTCACTGAGGGATATACAGGAGGACAGAGAGAGAGAGGGGGAAAGGGGAGAAAGATAGAGGGAGAGTTGGAGAGAAGGGAGTTGGAAGAAGTGGGAGAGCGTGGGAGAGGGGGAGATAGAGGGGGAAAGATGGAGGGGAGAGGGAGAGAGGAAGAGAGAATGAGACGGATGCAGGACTGAAGAGAGAATGAGGGATAGATAGACTGAATGGGAAGGGGAATAGGATGGGGAGGAGGAGGAGGGGGAGGAAGGAGCAGGAGGGGAGAGGGATAGGAAGGGAGACAGGTTCAGGGGGGACAGAAGTAGAGAAGAGGGAGAAAAGTAAAAAGAGGGAGGGAGAAAGAGAGAGGAAGAGGGACAAAGGGAGAGAAATAAAGAGGTAGAGGGGAAGAGGAGGAGAGGAAAGGAGGGAAATATAAATGAAGCAAGTTGAAAGAGACAGCTAATGGGTGTGACAGAAATCCAACTATGACAAAGATTGAGATAAAAAAATCAGTTTCAAGTCCCAGACATGGACGTGAACCTGGGAGCTCTGAATTCAGTCTGGGGACTCAACCCCCAGACCTCTGCAATAGCTTTGGTCGCAGGTCGGCCCGATTTCTAGGCTCTCCTAAAACCGGACCGAGCCTCGCCAAGGTTTAACGGCCAGACCAGAGGTGGCAGAGGTGACCGTGCGGAGGGATGTGATTGTTGAGGGACTGGGGGACTGACGGGCAGCTTACTTGTATGTGTGTCCCGTGATTTCGTTGCGAACCACGACGTAATCGACCATCCATCTGGGCAGGAGGCCCGTGTTGTCGTGCCCAATCCGTACTGTCGTCAGAATGCCAAGATTGCTATGCTGTAAACAAAGAGGAAAGCAACAACATTAATTAAACAGTGCGGCAGATTTTAAACACACGAGCATGAATCAGGATTTCAGATCTAACTCTGGACTCTTTTTTTTTCAAGCAGGAGCTGGCTACTCCTTTCCAGCCTACCCGTACCTGGAATACAAAGTCCTGAGAGTGTCTTGGGATGGGGATCATCTTGGAGCCGTTGAGCTCTCCGGAGACGCAGATCCAGGTGTTGGCCGAGGTGGTGGCCTGAAACTTGCGACTGGTGACCACTAGGACCCGGTAGGACACCACTGGAAGAGGACAAGGAGTGAGGGAGGAGAACATGAGAAGAAATCGGCCAGAGTCGCATCGTTGAGCAGAGCGGTGATGCTTTTTTCATTAAAGCTTTCAGCTTCTAACGCTCCAAAGTTGGAGAAGTAAAGGGGAACTACGGTCTCGTGCTTGATAAAAATCAGGTTGCTGACTGAGAGTCCGCTTTGAATTTTGGCCAAGCACCCGATATTTGAATGTCGGGACCGAACGCACGAAGCATCGCAAGAAATATGGTCGGCAATCTTGCTTTACTTCACAGTTCATCGGCTCTTTGGAATTGAGGCCGGGGCGTTGATTGGGGTCTGCTGTGGGCGTTACCTGTGCTTATGAAAGAGTTGGTGAAGCAGAAATAGTCGACGGCGTTGAGGGACAGGAGGTGATAGAGGAACTGCTCCTTCTCCTCCTCCGTCCGCAGGAAGGCATAGCGCTTGTATCTCTTCCTGTGAGTAAACCAAGCAGTTGAGACACTGATAACACATAGCCATGGTGGTAGAAAGTCTCCTTCAAATTGGTGCGAAGAAAAATTTTCTTTAGTGGCATCCAAAAATGTGGAGGGCCTGGCATTTCGATACTAGCAGGACGTTTCTCAAAAGCTGACAATTTGGAAGGCTGGGAATAGGAACTGACACTCCTCTTTAATAAAAAGGGGCCACATAATAAGAAGGTGTGAAACATGTACAAGGGAATTCCAGGGAGAGGCAGAACGTGGGAAGAAGCTGTTCTTATATAGTTCTACACCTTGGGAGAGACAGGGTGTATGGGTGAGAGGAGGGAAACATTCTGGTTGCTGGCTTAAATGTTCTAACTGTGGGCAAGGACCAAGTCGGCCAGACCTGAGAAACACCAGATCTAGCGTTGTTTCAGTTAGGGTTTGCCCTAACTGAAACAACGCTAGATCTGGTATGGTTGCTGGATGATAAAGAAAGACCTATCTGGGCCCAATTTCATAGAGCCGCTTAAGCGTGAAAATCTGCTAAGCAGAAAAAGTCTTCCTCATGTAAGCAGGATTACAAACTGCACTGCGATGTGATGTCCATTGCTTTTGACTTGTATTCCACTCTTCTTTACTTAGCATGAAACAAAAGTGAAGTTTGGGTTGGCAAAGGGATCCTGTGGCTCATGAGTTTTTGTGCTTAAACACACTTTGACGCTTAAGCGGCTCTATGAAATCGGCCCCTGGTCAGGTGTATAGGGTTGGTTCATGCTCTATGTTTGTTTGACAAGTACTTGACTTTTTGAATGTGCCTCCATATGTGTTTTGCTTCGTTTTTTCGGTCAGTCGCGTAAATATTTGCCTTCTTATTAATACGTTATATTACTCATTCTTGAATGGAATCGGTCTGTCATGAATGATTCTAGTTTATTGTTGTTACATGCAATTTGGAAATAAATGTCTACTGAACTGAGTGATCAGAACTCACTTGCACAGCTCGTAGTCTGTTAGGAGAAGCTTGAGGTGCTTGTGGAGCAGTTTCCTCTCTAAGGCAAGGCGGACAAAGGCACGGGCATTTCCCACATCGGTCTTGATCTGGCTCATACTCTCCACGCTCCTGCACCGGGGGCCCAGGCAAACACACACAAGAAAACAGAGAAGGGGGTTTTAGGTCAATGCACGCGTCTTGGCCACAGGGGAGATGTGGTTTCAGTTGAACCTACATCTTAGTCAATACAGAGGGCCTGAAGTTCTGATGCTCACAGGAGCTTCCTCTCAAGGTCTTTGAGAGAGAGTGTATTGGTATTGGATATGTGGGTTCTTGAGATACATTATGTGGGGACCCGACATTTCCGGAAACAGCACGTTCTGTCTAAGGATGGAGAACTAGCAGCTACTTGAATCAGTTGTGGGATGTAACCTCAGGTAATTTTCATCAATCTCAGCGTAACCTATGATCAATCGCAAGACAATGAGCGTTGCACAGAAACCGTACGGTGCATCACGACTTAAGATGGGTTATCCATCATAATTCGAGTTATGTTGAATCGTAAGGCTTTGTGAAATCGCAGTGGCTGTTGTTACGGCAGTCGTTCGTGTGGTTCCCTGACTTCACAGTATTTGTCAGTATGTTTAGCTCTTGGAACCAGACTATCAGCTAATAGACTGGTTAAACCAGCCTGCAATGCTGACGAAATACAATCAAGTCAGGGAACCACACGGACGACTGCCGTAACAACAGCCACTGCGTTGTGAAATCCAGCTTTGGATAGTAGACGACATATCTAGGGGTGGGGAGGGGGAAGTGGTCAGCGGTACTCACCTGATGTCAAACAGGAGGTCGGTGGGCAGAGGGGTCAGCACGGGGTCAAGGGCCGAGCTACTCCTGCGCCTGGCCTCTGAGCCCTGGGGCACGACGGACAGGGACTGGTCTGGGAAGACCTCCCTCTTCTCCTTCATCTTGCGGTAAGCCCGTGACGTGGGACCACAGCGCCGACTTCCCCTGCAGGAGGGCAGAGGCACAGAAGAAAGAAGTGTGAATGCTTGAAATGGAAAGAACAAGCGCTGCAGAAGACATGCATTTATTGGGATCTCTTCCCATATCATTCTCCAGGGTTTACTTTTTTTATCTTTTTCATATATCAATCTTTTAGAATTATATTTTGGGGCTCTGGAGTTAGTATTTGCTTGTGCTTTTACATTCATAATTTCTCCCATTTTGTTTTCCTTTTTTTTTTGAAAATGTTGTAAATTTTGTAATTAGGACGAGGAGGAAGAGAAGGAGGCGGAGGCGGAGAGAGGAGGAGGCGGAGGAGGAGGAAGAAGGAGGAAGAGGAGGAAGAGGAGGAGGGGAGGAGGACGAGGAGGAGGGGAGGAGGAAGGAGGAGGACGGAGAGGAGGATGAGGAGGAGGAGGAGGAGCAGGAGGAGGAGGAGCAGGAAAGAGGAGGGGAGGAGGGGGAGAGGGGAGGAGGAGGAGGAGGAGGAGGAGAAAGAGGAGGAAGAGGAGGAGGAGGAGGAAGAGGATGAGGAAGAGGAGGAGGAGGAACAGGAGGAGGAGGAACAGGAGGAGAAGGTGGAGAAGGAGGAGGAAGAGCTGGAAGAGGAAAATGATGAGGAAGACAGTTGGGGGTCACTGACCTGTTTCTTTTGGATGCCGTGGCTGAAGATTCTCTCCAGGAGGTCGCAGAGAGATGCGATCAGCGTGTTCTCCTCCACTCCGGAGCGGTTGACATCACCGTGACCCAGCTCCACGGCCTCCTGACCCATCTTACTCACCAACATCTTCTTGGTCTGCCAAAAAACAAAACAAAAAATTGATAAACCAGAGAACGCCAAGAGAACTAAATAGAGGATTTCATAACCCAGTTTGGTTAGGCATTAAATGCAGATTAAATGTCAACAATTTGCAGGGCCTGACTATTCGTTCCCAGCTGATCCTCTCTAAGTAGGCTTCAAGGGAGGTTCTCAGCCTTGGAGTGAGTTCTTACTTGGAAAAAAATGTCTAAATCTTTGAGATTCGCATTTTGGGCATGTAAGTCAGTATTAAAAAGTTCCAAGCACATTTGTATAGCTCAAGATAGAATGATCTCGGCATTTTTTGGGGTAACATATCTTCACTCTGCACTGATGTCGAAGAAAAACAAACAAACAAAGTCCAAATTCACTGGCCAAGGTTTCCATTTACACACAGGTTTATGGAATTCTGGCTGGTAATGGGATTTCTAAGAGGCAAGGCTTGCGACCCTTAAGGCATAATATTTGGTGCACGGTTGCTTCCGTGACACTGGCCTGCCTGCTATACGGGACTCACCTTGACTTTGCACTCTTTCAGGAGACCTTCCACAAATTTCCAGTTGGTCTGCTTCTGGTCCAGATGAGAGAGGACAGGCTGCGGTATGGTCCCCTTCCTGGCCTGCTGGATGATTTGCTGCGGGAAAAAAAGAAGAAGAGCGAAACACGTCAATGAAAGTGAGGCAACAATGTTGCAAACAGCTGACTCAATGACCAGAATGCAAGCCAAATTGAGAGGGCCCGACGTTTCAAACCCAGTAGGCCTTTTGGGGTTTGGATGATGGTGCTAGACTCGAGAACACTAGCGGTCAATTTCATCAAACTCATCGAAGCTTACGATTAATCCGCAAGACGATGACCACTGCACAAAACCCATACAGCATGTCAAAACTAACGATGGGTTACCAGTTCTAAACTGCATCGTAGGGCTTTACGAAATCCACCCCTGTGGTGGATTTCACCAACCTCGAAGTAACTTAAGACCGGTCCCAAAGCAATAAGCAATGCACAGAAACAATATGGCCTATCAAATCCTATGATGGGTTATTCGAGCTTGGAGTGGTCGTGGGGCTTTGCAAAAATCCAACCCTGGCCCAATGTACATGTGATGACCCTTTAGACTACAGGTACATCACAGAGCAACTGACTACATCGCATACGAAAAAATGGAGTGCGAAGGAGTACCAACTAGACACACAATGATCAAATGCGCATATTCCAACATTTAACAACTACAGAACACTCCCCCGACTACAATCCATCTTTGCTCCACCCAACGGCCCCTCAGTTAAACAGGGGGACATGATTCAGTAGCTCTCACAGTTTTTAAACCATTAGCCGCCTTCTCCAAATTATCCAATTCTCTGCACACCTCTCGCGGCAGACAGGCTCTGAGAAATGATCCTCAAAACAGAGCCGTGTGTTAGATTCAACTCAACTATC